>CM076584.1:1472338402-1472915474 GCA_034641835.2 Pinus albicaulis
AAGCAATTTGCTGATTTCATGAAAGCACAGTTCAATAGAAAATACGATCTCAAGTCTTCAAGGAAAAGGACTCACACTGAAGATCAAGAAGAAGAGCCATCCCAGAAGGAAGCGCCTGCTCAGAAGGAGTCAACCATGCAAAAAGTCCCAGAAAAAGGTAAGTGTTAGTATGAATATTTTGTCGAAGTGTACGAAAAAAGACCACTTTAGCTACGCATAACTTATAGCCCTAACATCAAATATGGCTGCCAATATCTTCAGATCTGCAGTTAGTTGATCAAGACAAGTGCTGCAAAAAACCAGATCTATGCATAGAGAGACATTAAGCAGTAAAAATAAGGTTTTTCTCCATACATCCAATAGACAAGACAAGAACAATATTTTTTTGAAAGAATTTTTGTATTAAGGGCACCTGGGAGGAAAACAAGAAGGTGTTTCCAATTCTCCTCAATGGGATGGGTTCTTGGAAGTCCTCAGCACTTCAGATCTAGCATTTCTCTCTCCTATTGGTGTAGAAAACCCAGACAAATATAGAACTCAAAGGGAGCTCACACAGCAAATAATGGAAAATATGACAATGATAATGGCTCAAAGTCAGACCAAGAGTATAGATCCAGAGTGATCTAATAGGCAACAAAAGGTGAAGAATGGTAGGAGAAACCTCCTATTTATAACAAAATATTGGGTCATTCTAGATCTTGGTGCATGATTAAAATAACATTAACCAAATCTAGATCCACCTTTTATGGAATATTTTATTATATTTGTTGGAGGGAAAAAGTATTTGACTTGGGTCAAATCCATTTATTTGTAAATAATAAATAAATAAATGATTTATTTATCATTTAAAGGAAGTGGTTGAAAGATAATCAAATAAATAATGATTTATTTAATTATTTATGGGTGATTTAGTCATATTTAACAAGGAATATTATTTAAATAAGATTTAAATAATTATTCCTAGAAAATAATAAGATAAATAAAGATTTATCTAATTAATTTCTTTGTTTTGGGTTAAACATGATGAGGAATAATAATTAAATTATTATTTAATTAATTATTCCATAAGGAAAATCAAACAAATATAGATTTGTTTAATATTTCCTTTTGGGGTTTCCTGTTTAGACCATAAACAACCTAATAAATGTGGTTTATTAAGTTATTTTACATAGTGAAAGCAATTTTACTTAGGGTAAAATTCGTCTTACATGGTGTACTTGGGTCCATCTAATGATAATAGGTTAGATGACCAAAAAATGGTGTGACAGATTGCCCCCCAGCGTGCGAGTGTTAGGAGAAAATCGTATGACTGAAGTACGTTGTAAGAACTCAATCACCAGACATCAAAAGGGAAGTCAGAGAGAGAAATGTGAGGTAGACTAATGTGCTGAAGAACTAGACCCTGAGGAGACGAGACTTACAGGTGCAACAATTCTCTTTTTATGAGAGGGTACCTGTGCTAAAGGCGGCGGGGGAGGCATACCTATGCCCGCCGAGACAAAGTACAAAAGAATAGTGTGTCCAGTAAACAAGGGACCGAACCATAAAGTACAGCTGGCATAAACATGAGCCAGATAAAAATACAATGAGGGATCCCATATACATGATGTGCCTGGGATAACAGCCAGGACTTATACAATAATATGTGGGTACATGAGATACAAAATACAACCCAAATTCCCCCTACAAGCGGGGAAGGGCTCGCAAAATCTGACTGATACATGCAAATCAAAGAGGCGCTGCAAGCGGCTAAGGCCTACATCATCAAATATATGGAGTTGCATCGAAGGCTGCAATGAAGAGGTCATCCGGGCATGTGGGGGGCTACCTGCAGGGCCACCCCCTCATGAGGGCTGAGACATCTCACACACACCCGGGAATCACCAAAAGCTACTGCTGCATCGCTGAACCGTCAAGCATACAGATCTCGATCATGCTAAAAGGAGCTGGAGTGGAGAAACAATCAAGTCAAAGGGAAATGAGAGATCATTTTGCCTAATCCGAGGCACCGAACAAGAGTGGAAGCTGGAACCAAGGTACATGAACCTCTAGACCTGTCTTCTGGAATGAAGGAGCTGATGTCGACAGAAGGAGGTCCGCCATAGGTGAGGCAATGAGAGATCCTCAACTAAGGCATAAGGGAAAATAGTAGAGCGACTGACAGACGAATACCAATGATGATGATGGAATGGAGGGGACTGAGTAGCAAATGGACGACTTCCCGTGCTAGAGCATAAAGGACATGAATGACATGGCAGCGACTGGCACAATATTAGAAGGGATAGGGGACAGTGGGACTGAAGGCCATAATGTGTGACACAAGAGAGAGACCAAGCAATGAAGGATGGAGGACTATAGCGGGGTACAAAGGGACTTGGGATAGACTCCATGAATGCGGTGATGACTCAACTTGGATGCTCTAAACAAGGGCGACTCGATGGTGCTGCCACACAGAAAAGGTCCCATGGGGGACAATGGAAACATGAGTACAAGATGGTAACTCACGACGAACATCAACAAGAGAATGGATAAATATGGAGGCCAAATGATGCCCCTAGTATGAGTGTTGCAAGTGAAGAAATTCAATTTTGAGGAGGGTTATGGTTGAGGGGCATAGGTGCCCCCAAGCATGGTGTGGTCATGCCAAAATGTATTTAGAAAAAGGGGAATCTACACACATTTTAATGATGTGGTGTGTGTTTTGGTTTCGTTATGGTTATGCAGTTTGAGAAAGGAAATGGAGGATTACCAATCTCTTTTAGTACTGCATATATGAAGCAAATGGACTTTAAGTTTTCAGGTTGGCATACGTGGTGTCACTATCCCAAAGAGAGGATTTGGAGATAATGAACTGATGCTCTTCTAGAAAACCCATAGGTTGGTCAACAACAATGTCTAAGAGATTGGGTTGCTGATGGAAGATGAGGGAATGATAAGGGGTATCATCCCTAGAGTGATCTGAAGTGATATGGGACTGTAGAGGCTCTTCGAAATGTGGAAGAATAATGGTACTAAAGTCAACACGACCAGATATACTAGGAGAGTTTTGGATAATTTCTTCTCCTGGTCTCTCGAATATGGGTGCCCCCTTACCCAAATATTGGGTTTCAATGTAATGGCCACAAGGTGCATGTGGTTCAAACGCATGGGTTCGATGTAAGGGGGAATAGATAAAGTTAGGGGTGGGGATTTCATCCATAATGTCGTCATCATGATAGAAGATGGGGTGACTAGTGGAAGAAAGACCACCTGACGCGACGAAGCTACCTGACTCATCATCATGAGAAGAGAGGTTCACATGCGCATCATCACAAGGGGTGATGGAAAAGTAAGCAGATAAAGGATCTACCGATGTTGAGCCTGGGGTGATCGCTGAAGGAAGGTCAAGTGAAACAACAAGGGAGGATTTAGAGGGAATGTTCCCCGAGGGTCTCATTGATGATGATAGGTAGAAAATGGTGGATGAAGGCTCCATCATCTCGACATCAGGAGGGGGAATGTCAATGGGAGAAGTCATGTTTGGTAGTTCTGCCAAAGAAAAATGCGCAAATAGGGGAGAGGTGGACTCATTGCGCTTAGCCTCGAATTGGTGGACCGTGGCTAGAGAGGTGAGGAAGTCCTCGAGGTGGGGACAAAGATGGGTGTAATGGCCATGGAGATCACACAAAGCATATGGGTGGTTGGTGTGAATAGTCTTGGGGTTCTTGATTGCAGTCGCGGAAGGAATAAAGGCTTTCGGGACCGTGGACTCAGGGAACGCGACATTAACCATGGGCTTGAGATGAAGCAAGTCAGGACAGGAATGGGTGGTGTGACCGACAACATCACACAAATCACACTAGATGGTATGCTTTGGAGGCCAAGGAGGGGCAGGGTTTTTTGGGGCAGCCTTTTCCTTTGATGCCCCCTTGCGAGCTTTGCCCTTCTTACCCGAAGTGGTCGCAACAGGAGGTGGTTTCTGTTGAGGTGACTGAGGCATTGTTGCAGCAGGAGAAGTCCTGGGGACCGGTTGAACTGGGGTCAAAGCAAGATAAGGTTTGGGTTGACCAGGCAAGGCTGGGGCTGGAGGATCAAGGTACCAGACGGGTATGCCCAGGGTTAGGTGAGGAAGAGAGAGGGTGGCCATGACAGGTACCGTGTACACTCCTGGTGGGGGAGCTAGGAACGGTATCTGACCAAAGGGGTAATGGCCAGGTGGGACAGCTCCTAAATGGCTAATGCTTGGAGGAACCATTCCAAGAGGATAAAGAAGCTCATGACTACTAGCTGCAGGTGAAGGGCTAGGAGCAGGTTACGAAGAGCGCGGTTGCTGACTAGCCGAAGCAGGTTGCTTGAGAGCAGCCTGAGACAATTGCATCATGCAAAAATTTGATGAGCTAGGGTCAGAGACAGGAGGAGGAGGAAGACCAGGGAAGGTTCCAAGCAAAGAGGAGTCTTTGTAGACGCTGGGAGAGACATTGGTCAAAGAATCGACAGTTTTTTGGTTGGCTACAGAAGAGATGGTCGACTCAGGGGAGGCCTGAGATTTAGGCTCATGATACGTCAACTGGTCAATGGTGACTATCTTTCCATTATGAGGGAAAAATATCTTGCGGTGGACCGCGGATGGGACAGCAGACATAGCATAAGTGTAGCTACGCCCCAAAAGAATGTTATAATCAAGAGCGATGTCGATGACTTCAACGTCAACGCAAACAGTCTTGTCCGAAAGAGTGATAGGACAATTACAGAATAAGCCAATGGGCTGGGAGGCATGGCATCCCACGCACGGGGGTTGATTGTGGAAGGGGCCAATTCAGGAGATTTGAGTTGTTTCCAAACTGAAGCGGACATCACACAGGTGGATGCCCCCTCATCAATGATGCACCGAGAAACTTTAGCATTCTAGATTTTGACCGGGATTTGGAAGGCTATGGAAGCAGGAAGAGGAGGATGGTCTGGTTGATGGGTGTCGAAAACAATCAATTGGTCATCAGCAGGATCTACAACACCCATGGCAGATAGTAGAGCCTTCTTTTGAGAAGGGCATGACTGGAGGAGTTCCAGTGTTGAAATGACAGCAGGAGATTGTGCCAAATCATCTACGATGCTATATGAATGAGCAGCTCGACCAGAAGCAGCGTTTCGGCATACTGGTCCCTGAGGAATCTTGGTATCAACCTCAACTTTGGGGTGAGGGATATGCAAGGGACCATTGGATGTCGAAAGAGGCTCTGTAGACCCTAAAGAAGGTGATTCGTTGACAGATAGAGCGGGAGGCTTGGGGTACTGATGGGACCGAGTTTGAAGGTTAAGGTCGACGGTTGGAGGTGGAGCAGAGTTCATCATGAGGATCTGGTAATTGGAGGAACCAGAAGGGGAAGGTTGATTGGCCACTTGTCTGTTAGGTGGTTTGGTAGCCATGAATCCCTGCCGTGCATCCACCTGCTCTTGAGGGGGTGGTGACTGCTGTTGCAGGGGTTGAGAAGGCCAGGGAGGCGGAGGTGCGGATGCTGGAGGAGCTAGAGCACTAAACTGTGAATATGAATAATAAGGGGGTTGGGTAACATTATGGTGACCAGAAGGTTGGGCCAAAAGAGGAGGTATGTTGTATCCTGGATACGTGCTACCAGGAGGGGGACAAGTGCAGGAGGTGCTGCCCCCTGCCCCAGGAAAACCATAACCCATGGGAGGTTGGGCATATGGATGAGAGAGAGCTCCAACGATACCGTCGGCGGCATGAGGTGCCCCTTGTGCGTTGACACCACCGAGTCTGGGGAGATCAGGTAGAATGGTATAAACATAACCTGTCTGAGCGTAGATCAAGTCATATTTTAACGCCAGTTGGAGGGCGGCTTCTTCGGTTTGGGGAAAATGCGATGCGACATCTTTCCCGATAGGAGGCAAGAGAGATCTAAGGAACCATTCCATGTAGACACAGTCTTTGAAATTAGGGGATTGACATAGGCTCTTTCTTCTCTGCCATTCCTGGACATGATCGGATAGGTGGGTTGCAGATGATTGACAGAAAGAAGTCAAAAGTTTGATACCACTTAGAAGCCACACCTGTAAGCGTTCGTGGGAACAACCGAACATGGACAGAGTCATCGGTAATGGAGGTAGATGAACACCACATGTGGAAAGATCGGACATGATTTGAAGGATCTTCGCTAGCAAGGCCTTCAAACTTTGGGATGTTAGAAGGGAGCTTTGTCGGCATAGCAGGCCAACTAGCATCATGGTGTATAAGGTCATTTGTCAACCGGTCCAAATCGGGGAGGCTGAGGCCTGCCATGAAGGGGAGCAAGGGCACAGCCGAGGTAGTTCCTATGGTGGTTCTGCTAGTAGCAGTCCCGGCATTAGGGCTGGGATTACCGCTAGCATTAGGCCCTGGACCAGACATAGTGAAGGTGACAGGGGGAGAACCGGAAGTAAAAGGAGAACCCAATGAACCAGAAGAGGAGTCAGAGTGCGGACTCGGAGGAGGACTAACTCGACAACGACGGGAAGGAGTAGGTCGACCGACCGGAAACTGAGGGCGAAGGCCAAGAAGTCTTCGGGATGTGCACCTTGGGGGCACAATGATGACAACACAAACACGACACAAGGGGAAGAAGAACAACCAACAAAGGCAGGGAGGTGCAAACCAAGAGATTACAATGTTGAAACAAGGGAAGATAGGTGCAGTGTCAATTGATTTTAAAGTCTTTGCCTGGTGGTGTTAACCAGGCTCTTCTTCACTTAGGGTGAGTGTGTGGTGTGCGTTAATTTTAATTTTTAAACTCTTGTCATTTTGAGAGCAAAAGAAAAAGTGTGCTGCGTAACTGAAAATAATTGTGCAGAAAACAGTATATAATGCTGAAATAACAGAAAATTAACAGCGATTAATGCATCGATCTAACCCAAGAAGGCGGGTCTCTCAAAACTAATCTAAAAGAGGGAAAAAATCTATTCAAAACACACTAAATTGTGGCCAATATATCTAAGGTCGAGAGGGACAGGGATCTAAAGGGGAAAACTGCTGACAAGAGGTGCAGAACACAGCCAAGAGGCAGAGGCAAGGTGGCTGTAAAAAAGGAGGAAATCAGCAAAAAGAAGAAGGGACAAGGAGGAGGCGCTAAAGGTAGATCAAAAAAAAAATTTAGGAGGTGATTTGAAAGGGAGAGGAGCTGATTTAAAGGGATATAAAAAGGAGGGATCAGATCTGAAAAAGAAATGGCTGAAAACTCTGAAAATTTAGACACTTACAGCAGCTAAAACTCTTCCACAAAAAGTGGAGGTTACTGAGGCCCTAGGGGGCTAGATTCCCACTTATTTGAGTAAAACAGAGTAATAATAGGTATAAATGGGTGGAGATAGAGGTCATACAACCTTGACAGAGGTTCAGACAAAACCCAGAAAAATTTCAAAAAAATTCCAGAAAAAAAGTCGATCCCATGATTTGACTTTTCCTCTAATTAGCGATTTTGAAACATTTTCCGCTACCAGTCGTAGATTAATAGGATAAGCAGTCACGGCCTAAGTCCGGGTTGCGGTTACAGGCTGAAAAGTGTGACTGAAGCTTTCACAGGTGTCTCGGCGGCAATTACGAAAAAAAATTTGTACAAATCTCGATTAAGTGATCGACCTCACACAACGCAATAGGGCGTGCCCGAGAGAAACACGTAGAGTTAGAAGCATAGATGTTTAGGGTTTTATGTGAGAAAAAAACATAAAAATAGGAAAAAAAATTTGAAAAAGAAACCTAAGTGCAGGTAAAGCTGGATATGCGGGAATATGGCAGCGATGGGCCAATTAAGAAAACCCGTGTGGAGTCGCCGGTTGTTAGTATGAATCTTTTGTCGAAGTGTACGAAAAAAGACCACTTTAGCTACGCATAACTAATAGCCCTAACATCAAGTATGGCTGCCAATATCTTCAGATCTGCAGTTAGTTGATCAAGACAAGTGCTGCAAAAAACCAGATCTATGCATATAGAGACATTAAGCAGTAAAAATGAGGTTTTGCTCCATACATCCAATAGACAAAACAAGAACAGTTTTTGAAAGAATTTTTTGTATTGAGGGCACCTGGGAGGAAAACAAGAAGGTGTTTCCAATTCTCCTCAATGGGATGGGTTCTTGGAAGTCCTCAGCATTTCAGATCTAGCATTTCTCTCTCCTGTTGGTGTATAAAACCCAGACAAAGATAGAACTCAAAGGGAGCTCACACAGCAAATAATGGAAAATATGACAATGATAATGGCTCAAAGTCAGACCAAGAGTATAGATCCAGAGTGATCTAATAGGAAAAAAAAGGTGAAGAATGGTAGGAGAAACCCTCCTATTTATAACAAAATATTGGGTCATTCTAGATCTTGGTGCATGATTAAAATAACATTAACCAAATCTAGATCCACCTTTTATGGAATATTTTATTATATTTGTTGGAGGGAAAAAGTATTTGACTTGGGTAAAATCCCTTTATTTGTGAATAATAAATAAATACATGATTTATTTATCATTTTAAGGAAGCGGTTGAAAGATAATCAAATAAATAATGATTTATTTAATTATTTATGGATGATTTAGTCATATTTAACAAGGAATATTATTTAAATAAGATTTAAATAATTATTCATAGAAAATAATAAGATAAATAAAGATTTATCTAATTAATTCCTTTGTTTTGGGTTAAACATGACCAAGAATAATAATTAAATTATTGTTTAATTAATTATTCCATGAGGAAAATCAAACAAATATAGATTTGTTTAATATTTCCCTTTGGGGTTTCCTGTTTAGACCATAAACAACCTAATAAATGTGTTTTATTAAGTTATTTACATAGTGAAAGAAATTTTACTTAGGGTAAAATTGGTCTTACATGGTGTACTTGGGTCCATCTAATAGTAGGTTAGATGACCAAAAAATGGTGTAACATTCTTACTCATTGGTTCATAACCTCTTTTTTCAATCAAATCGTGAAATCATCACCATGGGAGAATGTGTAACCGAGGAACAAGCCATTGCTCATGCCTAGTACCTTGATTTACTCTACTCTTAATCGAGCATTTTGTATGACATCTTGACAGATGCTCCATGCTTTGGGACCTTTAAAGCGCTGGCTACCCCATCTATCAACGTTGTTATTGGTTCTTTGTTTCAAACTTCACGCAAGTCTTCCAATGGGAAGCAGAAATAAAATTCTTCCAATGGTTATGCTCCTCAGCCTACCCTGAATTCTGGTAAAACCTCGGAGGTCAACGCCATTCAGGAAAATCCTATAGACAAGACTTCCAAGGGGAGAAATAAGGGAAAAGGAAAGGCCAAAGATGATGCCCCAAAAACAGAATCGTCTAAATCTCGTGCTGATGATGGTTCACAGCGAAAGCCGAAGTATCCTTGTCTAATTTGTGATGAGGAACACTACACTAAGGATTGTCCTAGATGATCTGAGGTTAGTCAACTGCTGAAAGGCACTAAGGGAACTCTGGCAGTCCTTAGGGAACCTTTCCCATCTCAGCAAACCCAGATGGTTGAGCAACCTTTGCCATTTGCATTGTTTGTCTCTCAAGTATTCATGATGAATAGTTCTGCACCCGTTTTCGTTGCTACTCGGTCGAAGGATTATGCTGGATCACACCAGGTAGCCGAGAAAGAGGTCGCTGATGGTCCTCCTCCCCCACCTGCCTGTGGTCCTTCAGAGATTGATAGGCCTAGTGCTGAGCCTGTTGTCTGACCACCTTCTAAAGTTTTTCTTCGGAAATCTTCTTATAATCCTAATGCCTGTGCTACTCAGCATTACAGTATTTTTTAGGATTTATCACAGGCACCATCCGCGATGTCCACGTTAGAAGTTCTTCAGATTTTTCCGTCTCAACGGAAAGCGTTATTATCGGTTATCGACGAGATTGATCCTGTTGTCTAGCCTTCTCTCTTTCAACTTAAATAATTTCATCCCCTGACTTCCGCACCAGATTGCGTTTGTCATACAAGTCGACATTAACAGTCTCAACATCCATAGAGCCATTGTGGAAGAAGGTGCATCCACCTTTGTCATGTCCTCTGCTTGCTAGAAGGCTATTGGATCTCTAGCCCTAACTTCATCACTCAATGCCCTTGAGGCATTTGACGGAAGGGAATCGAAACCCTTGGGTTTTCTCGCTAGCTTAACGATCAGGTTTCAAGTAAATACAGTCAATGTTGAATTAGAAGTTGTTGACGCTAAACTCAATTACAATATTCTACTCAGTCACAGTTGGAATCACGCTATGCTTTACGTTCCATCCACCCTAATCTGTCTTCTAAAGTTTCCACACAAGGGAAAAATCATTACTGTCGATCATTTTTCGTTCTTTACCTCGTCTTCCGAGAACAACGTGCCATACGTGGATCAGATTCCTTCTCCTCCCGACAGGGTTGGGCTGGGTCCTTTCAAAGATCTCGCTCTAATGGGTATCTTTCCCCTTCCACCACCAAATACCATTCAAGTTAATATGATCTCTCCGTTGGATGACCGATGGATTCTCCCTTTACCTGAATAGGTTGATTCATTTGGGGATTCAATGCCGCTTAGTCCAATTGAAATCAATTATTATGAGCTTACAGCTGCATCTGATTCTCCCCCTTCTAAAGGTGCTCCTTTGAGCATGGTTCTCAACGTTTATTCTTAATCCCCCTAGCTCGGTGATGTGGATTCGCTTGATCCTTTGAAAGAAGTGTTTCCATACGATGAGGCTATCATGGAAACCATGTCCCTTGGAGATCTACCGTGGAGCTATGGGCATCACCATTCCTCATTTATGCCTGACCTCGAGGCAATGTCTAACTCTCTTGAGTGTTTTGCGTCTCAAGTTCCTTCTCTGCCACTTCAAACACCTATTTTGACTCATGAAATGTTTGCTGAAGGTAACTTGGGTAACATTACTTAGACGATTCCTATCGAAATTTCCTTGAAACCAGGAATTGTTGAGAACATCCATGTGGGAGTCACTTGCTCTTCTGATGAAGTCCAAGTGTATACTAGCCTCTTTCATGAATTCCGTGATGTTTTCACCTGGTCTTATGAAGAGATGCCTGGAATTGATCAAAGTATTTTGGTGCACGAGATTTCCACCTACCCAAGTGCAAAGCCTGTTCGCCAACATCTTCATCCAGTGCATCCTTGGAAAGCCACTGCCATAAAAGATGAAGTTGAAAAACTTCTCAAAGCAGGTTTCATTTATCCGATTCCTCTAACATGGTGGGTTTCTAACATTGTTCATGTGGATAAGAAGCAGGGAGAAATTCGTGTTTTTTTTGCCTGTCGCGATATTAATCGGGCCTGTCCTAAGGATAACTATCCCACCCCTTTCATCAATCATATCATTGATGACTGTGCGGGGAGTGAGATTTTTTCCCTTATGGACGGTTTTTCTGGCTATAATCAGATCAACATTCTCCCATCCCATCAACATAAGACCACTTTTATCTGTCCTTGGGGAACATTCACATATAATAAACTTCCTTTTGGCTTGAAGAATGGTGGGGCTACGTTCCAGCGTACAATGTCTTATGCCTTTCACGATATTCGTCATATTGTTCAACCATACCTGGATGACCTTCCAGCTCATTCAGCTGCATGAAAAGACCACCGGACCATCTCCGCCAGATCTTTCTTCGTTGTAGACACTACAACATTCGGCTCAATCCATATAAATGCGTCTTTTGTGTCGATTTTGGTAGAATTTTAGGTTTTATCGTATCTAAAGATGGAATTCGCCTTGACCCGCTTAAGGTTGAGGCTATTGTTAATATCCCCTCTCCATCCTCGTTACACCAGCTCCAGAGCCTCCAAGGGAAAGTAAATTTCTTATGTCGTTTTATCCCGAACTACGCTGAAGTAGCCAAAGGATTCACACGAATTTTAAAGTAGGACATCCCTTTCTATTAGGATGAGATTTCTAAACAATCTTTTTATATGCTTAAGACATTGCTTGTCAATGCTCCTCTATTACGCCCTCCAAATTATCATCTTGATTTCACCCTTTATCTAGCTACCGCCTTCAGTACGATCGCCATGTTTTTAGTTCAATATGATGATGACGATAACAAACATGTCATTTATTACTTGTCTCAGAAAATTCTCGACCCTAAAATGTGTTACACACATGTCCGGAAGTTAGCGTTGGCTGCGGTCCAGGCCGTCCAGCGTTTTCGTCATTATATCCTTTTACACACGGTGATCGTGATTTCTGATTATAACCTCATGACCTATATTCTATCTTGATAGTTGATGGAGGGAAAATAATCAAAGTGGATTTTTATCCTCCAAGAGTTTGATTTGGTGTTTACTACCGCCAAATCAAAGAAATCACTTGTTTTCGCTGATTTGATTTTTTCTCTCCCCGCCGACTCTGCTCCTCATTCCGAGGATCATATTCCGGACAAAACTCTTTTCTTGATTAGCACCCTAAATCCGTGGTACGGTGATATCATCATGTATCTCCAAAATTCTACTTTTAGGTCTGAGTTAATGAAAGATTCCTGATGCCACATTCGGAATCAGTCGCAACCTTATCATATTATCGGAGATACCCTCTATCGTGTTGGAGTCGATTCTATAATCCACCGATGTCTGACCCTTGAGGAAGTTGAGAAAGTTTTAAATTACTACCACAGTGGTGCCTGTAGTGGTCACATGTCTAGTTATGCCATCGCACAGAAAATCCTTCGTGTTGGCTACTTCTGGCCATCTATTTTTAAAGACTGTATTGTTGTAGTATGAAAATGTCATCCGTGCCAGATATATCAATGCAAGATGCGTGCGCTACCTGTTCCTTTACACCCTTTCATTACCGTTGGTACTTTTTCCAAATGGGGCATTGATTTTATGACGTGTAACCCTCATTCGGCTGGGGGGCATGCCTATATCATCGTCGTCGTTGATTATTTTACAAAATGGGCCGAAGCAATGCCTACACTAGCTGCGAACGGTAAGATAGTAGCGCAATTCATATTCAATCATGTTATTACTCAGTTTGGTGTCCCTCAGGCCATCGTTAATGATCATGGTTCTCATTTTCAGGACTATATGATGGCGGAGCTGACGTCTAAGTTGGGTCTGCGTCATGATATCTCAATGCCTTATTAACCTCAATATAATGGCCAAGTTGAATCCATAAAAAAAGTCCTTGTTACAATGCTTCAATGAAAAATTGGGATCCATAAATCAAATTGGCATCTCATGTTGTTTTCAGCTCTTTGGGCTTACCGAACGTCGATTAAGAGTGCGACCGGATTTACCCCGTTTCAGTTGGTGTACAGTTTGGAAGCCACTCTTCCGATTGAATGTAAAATACCTTCACTCAAATTAGCTGTGGAATTACTGCCTAGTACTCCACCTGAGGAAGAGTGTTTCCTCTACTTAGAGAGATTGAATGAAACTCGTCTCTTAGCTTCCTTGCTCATCAAAGCATAGAAGAAGTGAGTCAATGCTCATTTTGACCAAACAGTTTCCCCTCCTTCTTTTATCGAAGGCAACTTCATTCTCCTATACTACCAAGCTCATGAAAAGCTGGGGGTAGGTAAATTCCAACCCATGTGGCATGGGCCCTACATCATCAAACGTGTGTTACAGAATGAGGCTTATGAGCTTATTGATTATGAAGGTTATCCCTTAGCACAGCCCAGAAATGGGTTGTACCTAAAAAAGTATTATGCTTGAGTCATTCATGCATGATATGTGTACATAGGTGATTTTTTCATTTTTGTGCATGCTTTGGTGTGATGTGCTTTGTAAGCTCTTTCTGCTTATTAGGTCTTGTTTGTTATGCAGATGTCTATTTCCTCTTATGTCAGTTTCATGAATGGTGCTTCCCGCAGTACCAGGAACTTGTCTTCAGAAACGTGGGTAATTTATGATCCTGTTGGTGAATTGATTAACCTACAAGTTATTTTTATAAGACCAACTACAAACAATGTCACTAAATATAGTTTTGTTTTGGAACTATTAACCAAGGCAGTTAACCTTGCCATACGCACATTGCTTATGAATCTGGATTTGCAACTTGTTGTTCTTCAACTTAATGGTCATTATTCGGTTTGAAACCCATGCATTTTTAGATTGTATTTTCGTATTAATTTACTTGAAATAAATTTTTATTTCATCACATATCAACATATGCCAAGGCGAATGAATACATTAACTGATGCAATAGCTAACATTGTGCTAGATAGACATTTGCGCAAATTATAAAACATCATCATATGTAAATAGACCCATGTAGAAAATATATGTATATATATCGATTGTTTGCAACTTCTGCATCATAAAAACCCAAAAAATGTATGTGTATGTTTCAGTTACATCGCGAGACAACATGTCTCTCAAAATGTGTGGAAATAAAATCCTAAGTGCCTAATCGGCGTGGTGCTCATGATAGAACGTCACCGCTCGTACCAACCACCTCAGCAAGCGGTGGATACAACTCAACACCCCTACAATGTGCCTCTGATAGGATTGAGGAACATAATCAAAATAAGCATAGTCTAGAATCCCACAGGTGATCCCCTCCGGGTTCTGTACTATCTCCTCGTCGCTGCCCTCAACATGAGGATTGAAATCACGAGGCGTTTGTCTCGCTATCGGTGACATACCTGCAGGTCGCTCTGGGCCCACATCTGCATACATATAAGATTAACTGTGAGAACATGCATATATACCAAAACATCATAAACTCATGAAAATAAAAAATGAGTCTCACCTAGCTCTTCATCCCAACCCTCTCCCTCCGGGAGTGGGAGGTATGGATCACCAGTGAAGTCTGTGCCAACATAACGCCAATCAGTCATCGACGAAGCCAATAAAAAAACTCTGGCCTCTAGGACATCTGTTGGCCACCCCCTGCTCTAGGCATTAGCATAGCCCATCAGGCCATCTGTGGTTCTCTGGGTGGTGGCATCGAGACAATGACTTCCTGACACTGGTGTTGGGGTCTCGTGTTTTGATATTTTGGAAAATCAAAAGACAAGGCAACATCAAACCATTCTTTAATGTTATAGGATCTAGTCCTCCTGTTCTCAGAGAGGGCTCTCTCAAATTTATTTTTTTTCAAAGGTTTGTCTTATTTTCTTTGGGTATTGGTTTTAAACTAGTTATTAAGTGCAAGTTTTTTTATGTTTGTTTGGTTGAAGGACATAGCAGAACATGAAAAGTCTAGGAAAGATAGATAGAAAGGGGAAGTGTTAGATTCATTGGGCAATGGAGTCAAGAAGAGGTTATGACAAACTTATCAATGGATATGGGATATCAAAGGGAAAATATAACTTGGCCATAGGATCCTTTTGTTTTGTGAATGTGATGGACATCTATGATTTGGAAAGAGAGTTTTAATTCTCAACAAAGAAAATTTGAAAACATAACTTGAACAATAAAGAGGTATTTAATATTCAGGGCTAACCATGAATTCTACAAACCACACTTTAAGCAAATAATGACTTCAAAACAACTTTTAAAATGAAATCTAAGATTCGGGAGCACATCCTATTTCCTCAAATATTTTATTTCAAATGACTTAGAAAACATAAAAGATTCATTGATAGTTGTAGTCATAGAAGAGGGAACACCTAAAAAAATCTATGATCACAACTATAAAGACCTTTAAAACAATTTTTCAAGCAAGGAAAAAGGGCATGATCAAAACATACCTCTTGGGCTAACTATAAACAATGGTACTTCAAAGGGAGACTTCAATAACAACTTTCAAGTGGTAGCAGACAAGCAGGGAAAACCATAAATCGTGCTAAAACCAACTATTTGAACTATTAGAGAAATAAACAAGCATGAGGACTAAAGAGAGAGATTAAAGACTCTAAAATACCTCAGCAGAAGAAAAAATAAAATAGTGAAGGATAAAGAGGTCTAAGGTGCTTCCAGGAGTCATTTCTTAGCCTAAAACTTTCATCCTAATGTAGTAAGAAATTATGGAACAAAATGAAAACAGGAGAAAAAATTAAAAAGTTCAGAATACTTCACCAACAGCCAAGCTCATGGATCCAATGATAGAGCCTTCTCAAGAACGAGCATGCAACAACATCATTAGGCTTCCAAGACTTCAATTTCTTCCTCAACTTCAGACAGATTGTATTATTTTAGAGAGTTTCAGTATTACAACTAGTGAACAATCAACCAACAAATTCTCATCTTCTTCAGAAGTATTTATAGAAGAAATGAGGAGGTGGAAGAGTTTAGGATTGAAATGCAATAAATTCTACACTAAATGCAACTCCTAGCCTTGAAAACCATGCAAGGCTTAAGGCAGAAGAACATTGAATTATGATTCTCTTTCATGTACTCTGTTTCTGCTATTTTTAGGCTAAATGGAAAAAAAGATTGACTTCAAGACTTACTTATCCCTTACAATAACTTTCCTGATAGTTTTAGAATATTTTCTTTCCTTGGTAATAACTTTCCAGGTGTCTTTATGCAAATATCTTCTATTTAGGCAATAAGTAGGCCTTCTCTTGATTTATTTAGGCTGCAGGTGGCTTTTGGTAGCTGGAGAGGATTCAATTAGCCTCTGATGTGGCAGTGGAGGCTTATCGGACTGATAGATATTATTGTTTTAACATAAAACACGGCTAATTTGCTTTTTGTCTGTGTTCCAGGCCTAATTTCGCTTAATATCTATCTTCAGGTCTTCAAACTGTCTTCAATTATGTGGATTAGGCTTTTGATAGTAAAATTTAGGCCGTAATCCATTAAAGCTATGTTAATAATCTTTAATTCTCCAACTCTGCTATGATTTTATCCTTTAACACTGATACTCTTTGCTTGATTAATGTCTGCTGTGTTTTGTTGTTGCGCAGGAATTACAGAGGGTTTTATAATGTCTCCAGTGTTCATGAGGCACCGGTAAATCACGATGTGAAACCCTGCAGAATGATCCCCTTCATGAATAATGGCCTGAGGGATCGTCATCCCTGGCCTTTGATTTTCTTTTAAAACAATGGAAAAACCTTTAAAACCTACATAAACAAACGAAATTATAAAAAATCCCGTGGGGTAAAGTTTAAACTGCTTCGGAGGTTTAGGTTATATCGTGACCGTTGGATGAAAGTCATCAACAATGAGGATTGCTCGCTGGGGTCAGATGGGGAGGCAGTTGGATAAACAATGGTGGAGATTAAGTTCGGGCCATTGATCGGAAAATATCAATGGTCGAGATTGATCGGGATTATATAATGTAGAGGGGGCAACATTATAACAAAATGGAAGAAATTGCAATGAAAAGGGGAAAAAACCTTCGGCGAAGGCGAAATGGGTTTGAATGAAATTTGGGGTTTCAGAATAATTCTGGGCTGTTGGATTGATTTAGCCAACATAGATCAACAGTGGAGATTCAGTGATGAAGTCCTTTGGAGGATGGGTGGAGGGTGATGAACTAACGACGAAATTAAACTAGGACCGTTAGATCTCAGAGATCAATGGCGGAGATCTAAAATAAGAAGAAGTAATGCAAATGGGAAAAGTGGTTTCGGTTGTAAAAACCACTCGTGTCGCGTGGCTTAGAGGAGGTTTTCAAAATTTCTCAAAACAAACGCGATATAGGTTTCCAGCCGATACGTGTCATTTAGAAATCGTCCATATCACGTAATTTTTAGGAATTAACTGTCGGACTAAGAATTACGCGATATGGAGTCTTGGATGTTGGATGAAAGTTGGGTAGATCCAATGGTGGAGATGAGAGCACGATAAGACAAGTTGCGTAGGCGAAAGAAGGTGGGGCAGGGTCAAGGTGGTTTTGATCTGGACCGTCAGATGAAAGGAGCGAATGGTCAGGATTTATCAATGGGGGAGACAGGTCCAAATGAGTTGGGCCTATTGGGTTGAATATGGATGGTCAGATCTTCAAGATTAATGGCTCAGATCAAATCTTGGGGTAAATGAAATGAAATATGAGGTAGGGGTCGGGTGGAGACCAGGTAATTGTGGGCCATTGAACTGCAAAGATCAACGGTGAATCTTCACCGAAGGACTTTATACAGCAGGGTTTATGAAACAACAAAGGTTTTTGGGTTTGATCTGGACCATTGGATCGGTGAAATGAATGGCCCAGATGCAATCGCAGGGTTGCCAATCGACGGAGGAGAGGGGAAAGGTGCAAAGAAAATTTGTGATGCGATTACACGTGGACCGTTAGATCTTTAGAGAGATCAATGGTCGGGATTAATTGGCAGGTTTTAATGTTGGAGGGCCGTGGTGGAGGGCGATTAATCTGGGCCGTCGGTTCTTGTGGATTTGACGGTCCAGATTGAATCGCAATGAAAAAAAATGGAGGAGGGAAAGGGGAACACAATGAAGAAATTTTTTGATGCGATTGAGTCAAAGCCATCGATCTTAGAACTAAATCGACGGTGGAGATTAAGTTATGAAGGTCGAAGGCGAAAAAGTGTGCTTTGGAATGGAGCGATGAGGACCATCTAATCTGGGCATGGTAGAGAGGATCAACAGTTGGGAATCGATCGCTGGATTACATCGGCAGGGAGAAATAACAAGGGGAAAATTGAAAACTTGTGATGCGATTATGGATGGATTGTCCATTGGTATAGATCAATGGTTGATATTCGCCGAAACAATGAACTTTCAGGTTTTATAAAAACCAAAGGAAAGTCAGATTTTTAATAGAAAATGGGTTAATCGCATCGGAGTTTTTAAAGTAAATAGGTAACAAGGAAAAAGGAGCGCTCGATTACGATTGCGCGATTAGGCCTCAGCGCCAGTCGTGGCTCCGAGTTTTGTGAAGAAAAGTGAAGGGGTCAGGGGTTTTCTAGAGGAAAGGGCTTAATCGCATCAGAAATTTTTGAAGGCAAAAGGAAAATAGGAAACATAGAGAACTCGATTGCGATTGCGTGATTAGGCCTCAGCGCCTGGTCTCGGTGCTGGTTTTATGTGGAAGAAAGGGGCATGGGGCTAAGGTGAAAGGGGCTTAAGGCCTTAGTGCAAAAAGACTATTTTTTTGGATTTTTGAAGGATTTTCAGAGTTTCGATAACGTTAAAAAAGGAGTTTTAAACTTTATTGAAGGGAATTTATGAAAGAAAGGAAGGAAAATCAGGGAAATTGAGGTTAATTATGAGTGAAAGGAGGGGTAAAATGAAGGGAAAAATGGGTTTTTAGCAGTCTTTTTCTTCAGGAAAACAACAGATTTTTCAGGATTACAAGGGAAATAGTATTGAAGATTAACTTAATGATAAGTTATCTTCATAAGACTTTAAGAACTAACAATTTGGAATAAAAAATTGTTTCTTGAAGGCTTAAATAATGATTTAGCCACCATTTGATATGAAAAATTTTATAGGTGGCTAACAGCTGGAATATGGGTACTCGTTCCAAGAAGAACGATACCAAAATGGATCCATACCCAAACTACTTTAGTTTGGTCTTCTTGCACTTGGTGAGCTTCCGCTTAATGTTGATAGTCACGGCTTCGGCCCAGTTGAATAGTGTCGTGTTCATGCACTTTGAGGCAAGAAGCAGTTGTGTCTTTGTGGCCTCATGTGGTGCTTGCGACCCTGCAGCCTGCATGATAGTGTGCAGCACTACTTTTAGTGCCATATTAGGAGTGGTTTGGATGTAAACCTCTCCATTCCTTGTTCCTTTTCGTGCCCCTCAGCACACCCTGTCGATCACCATTTCCATGCTTTCCTCAGAAGGACGGGTACTAGTCAAGATAGTTACTGCACCTCTACGTGACAATCCAGTGATAAAATACACATCAGATACTTCGAATTCAAGCTCCTGATCCCGAAACATAAACTTTTCTTGATCCTCATCCCAAATTCTTATCAAATATTGAATCAATTCGGGCTGAGCCCGGAGGCACGGTTTCAGAAAGAATTTCCTTAGCCCACAATTTCTGAGGGCATTCATGCATTTTTCATTCTCCATGGCCAATTCATCCTCCTCACCATGTTCTCTCTCTTTCCACCCAATTACCATATTTTATGCTTGGTACCTGCACACATTTTTCATATGAGCATTGTAAGTCTCCTTAGGCATCGAAATTTGCAAGCAAATGGTTGCATTTTCTTCAAATTTAGGTATATTTTGGGTTGTGCAGCTGGTGCAACTGTTTTGCTAACATTCGTTCCAATCGGTGCGACCCTTGTGTAAAAAAGGGGCAATTGGCGCGGGTCCATGCCCGAAACCTACGCCAATCGTGATGCCCTATTTTTGACAAATCCTCCCCTAAAGGATTCAAAATGACTAATCAAGGTAATGAAATTTAACTCAAAAGATGGCAAATGATGTCGGCTCTTACCTGAAACTAACATAATCAATATTGGTTCACTAGATCGCTCGTAATTGTCGCCACAAGATTACAAGGAAAATGGGTCACTTTTTCTCTACAAAGAGGTAAAAGTGAAAAGTAAATAATTTTTACCACTTATGGCATTTTATAACTTTTCAAAATCTTAAATTAGGTTTTAAAACATATTTATCGATTATTTTATCATATTATTTTCGAGGAATACATTTTACAAGCATCTTTTGTGCAGCGACAGGATTTCACATGGTTATGACAAAGAAACAAGTTGTATTTTATACTTTTTTGGACTCGGTAAAAACACGAAAAAGTCACTACTAGAGTCACCTTTTAGCTCTTTTCTGATTCTCTAAAACTAAAAATATTACCGAGACGCTTGTCATTTTGAACTCGTTAAATGACTGTGAAACGATATCTACCCAGTATATATTTACCCTTTTTTGGGCTGGGATAGATTATTTACGAAAAAAGAATAGCTTAACCTATCGTGACTAAGAGGCTCTCTCAGACACATTTTTCTACCTTTTCGGTTCTATGAGACTACGTACGGAAAGGAACTGCTGGAGTTTCTTTTCCGCTTTCTTTTCAAACTCTCTAAATATGAAAATATGTTGAGTTCTTCCTTTTTCAAACTCGTTAAAACTAATGACATCGAACTCCGTCGTTATGATGTTACTCGAGTTCCTCCTTCCTAGGGCTTGTAAAATGTACTAGGTTGGATTTTTTCGAAGGACAAACTTACATCGCAAGCATACGCTATCCGCTTCAAGATTTTTTTTCAAAAATAATTAGGGTACTCACCAGAAATGGTGGGGTAAATATGGAACCAGATTGTAGTCGTGTTGGCAATATGTAGCTCTTGAACATGGCACTTGTCTACATTCGTGTCAGGTTGGGGACATATCACTTCATCATTTGTCTGCCTCCGTGGGTTTGGGTAATCTCTTTTGACCATTCATCTGCTCTTTGCCACATCGCCATGACCTCAGATCCCTTAATGTCAAATGCTGCCAAATCCAGTGTTGTGTCGCTGATATGTTAAAGAGAAGTTTGCCTCTAAATTTTTCAACCTCCCTCTGATTCTCTGTTGGTCTTGATTCACAAAAATCGTATTCCTCTGTCTCGTGTCATTGTAGTGGGAAAAATTATGGCCCACCTTCGATCTAGTCACTTCCTGTCGACTCCAGCTCATTATCCAGGAAGTTGATCTAGAGACTCCCTTCAGGTACCTTGGAGCTTACATGCCTCAATGGTAGGTTCTTCACACTCGACACAAGGTCCACATCATTGTCCTTCGATTGAGTGACTCTGCGGGTGTTCGACGTCAGATCATTGTTCACATTCCATGGATTGTACCTTTCGTACCTTGAGAGCCATTATCATTATTGGTGGTTTCTCTCGCGTCTGTTAACGATTTTCATCATTGGCTGGTAATCAGACGATTTTCTTTCATGTTTGACTTCAACTCACATATTCACATGCTCGAATTTGTACTTTGTTTGGGTCGAGATGGAGCACAAGACCCTGGGTTTTGTATGACGAAATCCAGGCTGCAGGTTCTTTGTGGATTACTATGACTTATTACATGACTCTTTTGATTGGATGGTTGCGACCATACCTGAGTCTATTAGTTGATCTTTATTGCTAGATGGTTGTGTCCAGACCTCAGATCTTACTGTTTATGTACTCTATTATGGATGGCTACACCCATGCCACATGTCATGTATCAGAAATATCAGTTGTATTTGTACTTGCAGGTTTTCTGATAGCAGTGTTTGGGTCGAACGTGTTCTCATAAATCATTTGACCCCTCCCTCTCTCTCGGACCTCATGCTTTAGGGGGCATCTATTACACAGAATTTTGTCACTAACCTTGCAATCCCTCGCCCTGCATATTGGAGGGTATTTCCCATGACCTGTGAGCAGTGTCATACTCTGCAAACACTTTCTTTGCATCCTTCTGCATAAGGACATCATTTTTCCTATTGAACATTTCCACAAAAATCCTAGAAAAACCTATGTTTTGGCCTTGGTGAGGGTATCCAGTTCACCCCTCGTGCCAATTTGGAGGATTTACACCAGAGCCTGTGCCAGCGGGTGCTCTGTCTCAGTGTTGTACCCGCGCCAACTATTTTAGGAATGTTTTTTAACAAAAAGAGGTGGAAGTTTCCTTCTAACCACCTCAGGGATGAGTCATAGGAAGTGGTTAAGTTGATGAGCCACGGATCTCCCTCTTTAGGTAGTGGTTTCCTCCTCCCATGGAACACTCCTTGAAGATATGTCTCCCTTCCATGATTATAGGGATCCTAACCTCTCCCTCTCCCTCTATATAAATAGGCCTTATCCCTTTATGAAAGCTAGCTGAACATATAGCCAAGAAGCTGAACATGGAGAAGAGATACTATAGCTAAGTAATTTCTATTGAGAAGGTGGAACAAAGGAGAATTCTGTAGAGAGAGCCCCATTCAAATTCCCGATGAGCCTTTGTGAGACACGCTCCGTTGGAACCTTGTTGGAGGAGACCGCAACATTGAAGCTTGGTTGTACTCTTCCTTTATTTCATTAATATACTTGACTATGGTATTGGTTCCATCATTTTGTTATGTTGATTATTTGATGCAATTGATTTAGTATTCTTCGACTGATTTATAGTTATGAATGTGAAATAGTATGTTGTATATCGTTGTTGTTTCTTCTGTGTGTGTGCAGGTATCCGAGCGTGAAAGTGAGTGGATCGTGATTTTTCAAACCAGGAGCGAGAGGCAGCCACTCTTTTCGACGACAAAAACAACCTAGGACCTCTGATAAGTCATCTATCAAATCTCCATCCATTCGTTAACTAGGAATCAATATTATAGCTTGTCTCATTTGTGGCTAGACCCACTCTAGGGCTAGTGGGATTGCCTCTATCCACAAAGGGGATTTACCTCACCAAAAACCAACTGCACCTTTGACCATTTCAAATATGCCTATAGAACCATTGCCAAAGATGGAAAAGAGACCTAATAGGAGAGCGGGTAAGTACTCAAAAGCAGCCCATAATTATAACATCTGGACGATTTAGCTCAATCACCCGCTGTTATGTCCACGCTGGAAGTACTGTAGTCATGCCCAAAGCAACAAAAAGCCCTAATTTCCGTGTTAGGCGCTATCGACCTTGCCGATACGCGCATGATGGATTTTGACTTAGACAAAGCCACCCCTAGGCTTCCTTCTATGGCCGCCTTCCAGATACCAGTATCGGTCCAGAATATCACTATTCACCGATGCGTCATTGATGAGGGTGCATCAACATGCATCATGTCAAAAAATGTTTGGTATAAGTTGGGTTCTCCCTAACTAAAACCCTCTGTCATAATGCTCTGAGCATACGACGGCCATCCCTCAACCCCCATCGGCCTCTACCAAAATGTCCCGGTCTACTTAGCCGAAAAATTGAAAGATGATGCACATAGACATTGAAGTCTTGGATGCTCACTTGGATTACAATATCATCCTTGGGCGGAGTTACATATATTCCATGTCGTCGATAGCATCCTCCATTTTCTGCATTATGATGTTTCCCCATGAGGATCGCATCATTACTGTAGACTAGTTGACACACATCGAGAAGCATCCCCTAACCAAAATGGATGTAATTATACCCTATGTAGATACAGCCTCATAAGGTCTTTTATGATACCAAGAATATGGCCCTGGCCAATTCAAACCGTCGTCTGTTCTAGGGTCATTCCTTGGAGATCCTCCTATCATCCCTCAGGCCTCGCCCAATGCCACAAGGGCCCCGGTGTGCATGATGTCCACATTAAGCACCAAGGTTAGTCAGGATATGGAATCAAGCAGTAACGAAATTGAGGCATCGGCCACGGCAACCTCTCTAGCT
Source organism: Pinus albicaulis (assembly GCA_034641835.2). Classification (NCBI taxonomy): domain Eukaryota; kingdom Viridiplantae; phylum Streptophyta; class Pinopsida; order Pinales; family Pinaceae; genus Pinus; species Pinus albicaulis. Next base: position 1,472,362,553 of record CM076584.1, read on the forward strand.
TACGACACCTCCCAAACCCCTTTTATCTACCCCCCAGCTGGCTTTGTCTCCCAGCAGGTTATGGCAACACTGGTGTTACCCAACATATCGTTGGCATTCCCAGTTTGGTACCTCATTCCCCCTTCCAGAACAAGGGCCACCAATGTTACTTCCATAGGGTTAAAGCCCCTCAGTCCTGAGGAGCCCCAACCTACCCAAGAAACTATCGAGACTGCCCCTACGAAAGAAGTTCCCATTGCAAAATCAGTAATCACAGCCAAGAAAATTGCAAACATAGGAAATAATATGGTGACCCCCATCATTCAAAGTGATCAGGAGATCAAGTCTCTTGTAGAAAAATTCTCAAAAATAAATTTGCTCGGAATTGGTCTGAACCAGATCGACTGGAAAGAGCTCTGATACCAATCTGATCTAAAATTGTGAGAACAAAGTATTTCTTATACAAATATTGATAGTAAGGGGCTTTTACTGGTTATTTCACCTTTACTAGAAAGGATGAAACCAGAAGCTTCTGGCCCACAAACTGGCTCTGCCTAAAGAAATAAAATTTAAACATTGAAATAGATCCGATCAATGAAAGTATTTTTTATGTGCAAAGTATTCATTAATCAAAATTTTATGTGTGAATAAGCAAGTTCATGTATTCTGCAAATGAAATAATGTGGTTTGAATTTGAACTAATGATTTTTGTTCGATGTATAAGTCTGCTTGGGAAAAGTGTACTTATGAAAATTTACTGTTAATGTAGCAGAATCTGAAATATAACAGCAAAAATGCACAACATAAGAGTAAGCATTTGTTTAAGCAGTTCACCCCTCTCTTAGGCTACCTCTGCTAGGTCCGAAAGCCTTTAATTAGGCTTTTCCCTTTTTCATTAATGCTCAAAATATGAATTACACTTTGTAGAAAGCCTCAAAAGGAAAAATAAGCTGCATATTCAGAAACAGAGGACTGAAATCAATATAAATCGACTATTCATTCACCTCCAATGGATGAGTATAGTCCAACACAGCTGATCTTTCATAGGCCCTGGTGGCTCCACAACCAAAATCACTGGTAAAATCACTGATAGAGCACCCTGATGGCTCTGCAACCTGTCCCAACAACTTCAGAATGCTTCAATACCCCAAAATAAAAAAATAAAAAATCCCAAATGGAATTCCCTAGCCAAAGTTATGGCTAACTGAAGTTTTCCCAGTGTCACCTAGAAAAACTCCAGCTAAATCTGGCTAATTGCCAGATAGCACCGACAAATCTAGAGTTAGGCGCTAAATTTGGGGGTCTGCCGAAAATGCCGCCAAATTTGGAGGGGGCTAAATAGATAAGGGTCCACATGACCACAACCTCTGAAAATCATTTTAAAACTTTGAGTTATAATCGACATTGGATAATGTTTATAACAATATGTATTAAATGTAGTCCACCCCGGGCGTGTGTCCACAGGACCACATCCCACACAAAATATAACATTTAAATAATATTCTGAATCCAATGGTTTCAAAAACTATTGCGCTGTCCCAACGGTCAATTTGCTTGTCTTTTTCCGCCCCGACCAGGAGTCGAACCTCACCGCGACCAAAACATAATTTTGAACTCTGCTCCACCAATTTGAATCACGTGTTTTCAAACACGTGTACCATAGCCCACGTGAACCTTTAAATTTTTAAAACATACATTATGCCATTTGGGTTTTAAACCATTTTCCATGAAACCTTTGACATGTGGGTTTTTAAAACTTTTTTTTTAAATTTCAAGGCACTGAATTTGGGGGACTGCCAAATCTTCCACCAGTCATGGGGGGCTAAAGAATAGGTTCCACGTGACCAACCGTTGGATTTTAGTAATTAAACTTTGAGTTTATCGCAGCCTATTATAAGGTTTAAACCATATCATAAAACAAACTCTGCTCTGGGCGCTATATTCACGGGACCACGTCCCACACGTTTAAAATTATTGTTTGGTCACGGTGTGGTTCGACCCTGGGTCAGGGCGGACACAAACCAATGGCCCGACCAACAACGCGAAAATTTATTTAAAAATTTGTATGTGTTGAGTGGCATTTTTCCCTGTGCAACTCTCACCATTTATTATATGATGTCTGAATAAGCTCCTAATATAATGGACTAATACTATAATTATTACATAAGTCGATCTGGTTCGGACCAATTCTGAGCAACTTCATTTTTGAGCATTTTTCTACAAGGGAATTGATCTCCTGATCACAAAAAAAAAATGGGCTTGTCCTCTTGTATTAAAATCTCTCAAATGCAATACAAGATTATAAGTGTCTCAATAAACAAATCTGAATATATACACTGATTCAAAAGGCACGAAAAAGCTAATAATGCCTTTTCAAATTCACTAAACAGTGAAATATTACCATAAACAGTGATTTCTTCAACAATCTCACTGTTTTATGGCTGCTTGATTAAGAAAGGGTCTTTACTGACATTTGGTTAAAAGCTTGTCATTTGTTGTACAAGGGTTTCATAAGGCTAAGAACTTCGTCATGTGGGTCACTGATAGTGTTGATTCCGAAGAAAAATGGAACTTGGCGTATGTGTGTTGGTATCAGAGCTCTAGGTTTTGCTTAAGAGTTTGTGAAATTTATGCAAGTTACTTTTGTTATTCTACAAAATTTGATGCTCACTAGGCTGAAATTGAAAAGAGGGGAAGGTCAATTGGTTAGAGAAAAATTTAATCCTCAACCAAGGAGGGCTAGAGTGCCATTATATCCACCTTCCATTTCATCCTCAATAGCCTTAGAATCAGCCACAAACATGTCTTCCAGAGAAGGATAAGTACATGAGGAAATGGATCCCAAGGAAGAAGAAAGAGTCTTTAGAAAAGATCTATTTCAGATAATTTTGACCTTATGGAGCCATTTGAAGTGGTTTCAAAGGAATTTGAGGACTTCTATAGCCCGAAAAGTTGCAGAGAAGTTCAACGCACTAGCAGGACATTGATGAAGAAATCACTGTTTATGGTAATCTTTCACTGTTTAGTGAATTTGAAAAGGCATTATTAGCTTTTTCTTGCCTTCTGAATCAGTTTATATATTCAAATATTTCTATTGAGACACTTATAATCTTGTATTGCATTTGAGAGCTTTTAATACAAGAGGACAAGCCCATTTTTTTTTTGTGATCAGGAGATCAAGTCCCTTGTAGAAAAATGCTCAAAAATGAAGTTGCTAAAAATTGGTCCAAAATAGATTGACTGGAAAGAGCTTAGAAAAATTATCCTGTAGACGCAAACGGCACTAAAAACCGACTCCGTATGAAGAAGATATCCAGCTTTGAAGTTCGCCAATTTCAATTAAAAAATGGCCAAAAATTGACTTTATAAAAAATATTTTTACTAAAAAAAGAATATTCCACAGAATATTTTGGGAATATTTTGTGGAATATTCCACATAATATTCTGTAGAATATTCCACAGGTGGCCAATTACAGGGCACCACGTGGCCAGCTCAGAGGCCGCCACGTGGCCCCAAGGTAGAATGGAATGAAATTTCATTGGCGTTTAAAATTATTGTTTGGTCGCGGTGTGGTTCGACCCTGGGTCGGGGCGGACACAAACCAACGGCCCGACCAATGGGCTATGGCAGCAGATCTTAACAAACAACAGCGTGAAAATTTATTTAAAAATTTGTATGTGTTGGGTGGCGTTTAAACGTGTGGGACGTGGTCCCATGAATATAGTGCCCGGAGCGGAGTTTTTTTTATGATATGGTTTAAACCTTATAATAGGCCACGATAAACTCAAAGTTTAATTAATAAAATCCAACGGTTAGTCACGTGGAACCTATTCTTCAGCCCTCCATGACTGGCGGAAGATTCGGTGGTCCCCCAAATGGCCATGGTGGCCCTAAAAATTATCCTAAAGGTTTTCGGCCTCTAAAAGTCTTAAAACAGAGCTAAGACCTGTTCCAATGGCTCTGGAATGTAGGAAATAGTCAAAAATGACTTTTGGTTCACCAAAAAAGGTTAACCACAACTCAACCAAACTCAAAACCCAAAATGGCCCTAGTGGCTCAAAAAGCTTCTTCGAAGCTAAATAGGCTGAAAATGAGCTCCAATGGCTATGATACCAACAGTTGAGCAAGACTTAGGGTGAGACTCAGGAGATGAGACAAAAAGCATTTCCATGGTTTTAAGGAACATTAAGGGGAAAGAAGTGGTGCAAGACACAATTCCCAGGTCTAGCTCTTTGAATTGTCACAAAGATACTCATGAAGAAAAGAGGAGGATAGAGCTTTTCCATGTGAGGGTAATTTCAAAACATACCAAAATTGACACACTATTTGACAGTGGGTCACAAGCTAATCTCATATCTGAGGACTTGGTCAAGCAGCTTAAACTTGAGACCATTCCACATCCGAAGCCTTATCCACTTGGATGGATATGCAAGGATGCCAATTTGCAAGTCTCAAGAAAGTGCATATTGCACTTTGCAATAACTGCACACTTTATTAACACAGTTGAACTTGATGTGGTGCCGCTTGATATCTCAGGTATTATGTTGGGAAGTCCTTATTTATTTGACAAGAAGGCTATCTTTCATCGCCATGAAAACAAGTATCACTTTTTCAAAGATGGTAAAGAGTACATTGTGAGAGCTCACAAGAAGAAGCTGGAATCTTCTTTACTCCATGCAAGTCAATTGAAAAGATTGGTTAATGCAAGTCAAAGTCTAACTTTGTTGATGTTGAAATGACCAGATTTTGAGCATTCGCCTTTTTATGATGTTGCTAATGATTTGTCTCAGTTTGATAACAGTTTGTCTTTGAAAGAAGATGATGTTGTGTTGCGCAAATTACCTTTTGGGTCAGCCAATGCAGTGAATCAAGTGTCAAAGCAAAGCAGTGCAAGCAAGGAAGACACACAATTCAGCATGGGAAAAAGTTGGTTTCAGAATGGTAGAATTCTCCATGGGAACAGTTTGCAAGGTGAAAGTTATTTTAAGTCTTTCTAGAAGTTTTATTAGTGTAGAAAAAGTTTGTTTTCTACAGATTACAATTGTTGTTCTGCAAATTTTAATCATTTGCATCATGACTCCGTCAATCTTAGCAAGGGTCGATCAGTTGATTCCAGAGACAGATTATCATCTTCTCAAAAGCTTCATTTGATGAAATCGGGTAGATTTCAGTTTTTCAAGGGTGGAAGAGTGGAGAATCAGTCTCCACATCATCATTTTTAGTAATCAGAGAGCTTTTGGGGTCCAAAAGCTTCCCATTTGGGAGGTGTGATCAGGAGATCAAGTCTCTTGTAGAAAAATGCTAAAAAATGAAGTTGCTCAGAATTGGTCTAAACTAGATCAACTGGAAAGAGCTCGGAAAAATGATCTTTTAGCCATGAATGGCACTCAAATCCGTTACCATATGGAGGAGATATTGCATTTTGGAATCGCCCAATAGCTTTCAATTTTGAAAGAAATTTTTTTAATATATTGTGATGGGATAATTTTATTTTTTATTTAAGGTTTAATTAATTAATTAAATTATATATTTATTAATATTTATATGATTTTTATTAATCATATATTATATTATTAATTATATGTTTTAATTAATTAAAAAAAAAATTTAAATTAAACCTTATTAAAAATTAATTATCAAAACCATACTATATATTAAACCAAATTTGAAATTTAAAAAAAAAGTTTTAAAAACCCACATGTCAAAGGTTTCATGGCAAATGGTTTAAAACCCAAATGGCATAACGTATGTTTTAAAAATGTATAGGTTCATGTGGGCTATGGTACACGTGTTTGAAAACACATGATTCAAATTGGCAGAGCGGAGCTCAAAATTATGTTTTGGTCGCGTTGAGGTTCGACCCCGGGTCGGGGTGGAAAAAAACAAGCGGCTTGACCGTTGGGCCACCACAATAGTTTTTGAAACCATTGGATTTGGAATATTATTTAAATGTTATATTTTGTGTGGGATGTGGTCCCGTGGACAGGCACCCAGGGCGAACTACATTTAATACATATTGTTATAAACATTATCCAATGTCGATTATAACTCAAAGTTTTAAAATGATTTTCGGAGGTTGTGGTCACGTGGACACTTATCTATTTAGCCCCCGCCAAATTCGGCGGCATTTTTGGAGGACCCCCAAATTCAGCACCTAACTCCATATTTGTTGGCGCTATCTGGCAGTTAGCCAGATTTAGCTCGAGTTTTTCTAGGTGACACTGGGAAAACTTCAGTTAGCCATAACTTTGGTTAGGGAAGTCCATTTGGGATGATTTTTTTTTTTATTTTGGGGTATTGAAGAATTATGGATTTCTTGGGATAGGTTGTAGAGCCATCAGGGTGCTCTATCAGTGATTTTACCAGTGATTTTGGTTGTGGAGCCACCAGGGCCTACTGAAAGATCAGCTGTGTTGGACTATACTCATCCATTGGAGGTGAATGAATAGTCGATTTATACTGATTTCAGTCCTCTATTTCTGAATATGTAGCTTATTTTTCCTTTTGAGGCTTTCTACACAGTGTAATTCATATTTTGAGCATTAATGAAAAAGGGAAAAGCCTAATTAGAGGCTTTTGGACCCAGAAGAGGTAGCCCAAGAGAGGGGTGAACTGCTTAAACAAATGCTTACTCTTATGCTGTGAATTTTTGCTGTTGTATTTCATATTCTACTAAATTAAACAGTAACTTTTCATAAGTACACTTTTCCCAAGCATACTTATACAGTGAACAAAACTCATTATTTCAACTTCAAACCACATTATTTCATTTTCAGAATACATGAACTTGCTTATTCACACATAAAATTTTGATTAATGAATACTTTGCACATAAACAAATACTTTCATTGATCGGATCTATTTTAGTGTTTACATTTTATTTCTTTAGGTAGAGCCAGTTTGTGCGCAAGAATCTTTTGGTTTCATCCTTTCTAGTAAAGGTGAAATAACCAGTAAAAGCCCCTTACTGTCAATTTCTGTATAAGAAATACTTTGTTCTCACAATTTCAGATCACAAAGGGAAAAATTGGTCTGCGCCATATGTGACGTTATAGGCCACCCTACCCATATATGTCTGGATTTGGACGAGTTAAAACCACTCCTCGACTCCGAAGCAAACATCTCGACACCGCGTTCCTGTAAAATGGAATCTACCACCAAAGGTAAACGCAAACTGCTGCGTACCAATCACGCATGCACTCTCTGTGGAAACTATGGGTACTATACCCACCAATGTCCAGAGATACCACGATTTAGGGACGCCTTGCACATCATCGAGTAGTCCTATCAAGAGGATCCCCCCACCCAGTCTCCGGGTAGTGAACCTTGTGTCATCCTGTATCTGCAGGAGGAGAAATAGTCACCAGAAAGACAACCATTTTTCCCTCGTCCCCCTAAACCACCATACACCAGCCAGGGATAGGGGAACATGGGTGCCTCATCCTCTTGAGTTATCATGCACATCGATTGCTGCAAACGGCTTGGTCGGGTCTTTTACCTAAGGTCACCTAGGCAACAGTAATCGTTATTTGGGGAGATCCTGGAGAGGGGGCAAGTAACTGAAAACGCCCCCAATGATCTCAGTCTAGGGGAAACACCAACTGAAATCAAGACTAGGAGCCAAGTAACAACTCCCAAGCAAATAGAAGCAATGCCACACATTCGCACTCCTGAAATTTTTTTTTTCAGTGTCAGCAGGTATGCCCTCTCTCATCTTCTTTTTTAAAGCTCATGAATTTCAATAATATTTTATGAAAATAATATTCTTTCACTTGAGGTATTTGTTTTTGTAGGAGGAACCTGCAAACCATTTACAACACCATCTACGGAAGGTTCTGGAGTAGGTATCATTCTACCCTCAGCATTATAGAGTTCGAGAAATATTTTCATATCCTGACATCATTTCTCTATAAAAAATAAACCATAAGGTCCTCATACCCAACCATGTTTATCATCACCTCACCCTGCATATAATAAACATATGCATTGGTCAATAAAGCCTCTCCTCCATGGTGCTAGTCACCCAAAATAGACCATAAATCACAGAAAGTGACACCATGGCCATACCACTTCAGTCTGGGAAGCCCCTCGTGCCCATCCATTCATCATTCACAAGGTCAAGTTCACAATATAAGCTAACACCCTCTTCCCGGATGACTAGGTTGTACAAGCAGATTGAAAGCGCACCTCCACGCATCGCATTTTTCCCACCATACCTCCATCAGCATAATCCCATCTGTGACACTTCTCCATCCACTTCATCAACCCCACACATGAGACCAACCAATGGGAACCCCATCCCCAGCAAAACACCATCCTCACACCTTCAGTGAGCGAACCCTTTCATGTTTTTGGGTACCCGTATCTGTGTTTTGTACAAACCAAACCTCATTATTTTATTCTTTTGGTAAGTATACAAAGGCCGCAAATGATGAACTTCACCCCTTCACCCTCATATTTCATCTTTTCCACATGGAAGCAGTCCCTCATTCCCTTGGTTGGAGTATTTCACTCTCACGCATGCACCATCACGACATTCATAGCTAGTTCACACCTGCCTTGGAAGTCCTACCGACTCTAGGGATTTTTCCTTTATAAATAACTATGACTACCGCCAAGTTGCTAAAGTATACTCTGACCTCGGGCCACTGAATCCCCATCCTCCATTTTCAGTCACCTCTCACCAACATGCCTATGTTAAACCCATCACATCTAGGTCCTCTACCCCTCAGGTCGGTGACCCATGGTTCTGTTAAGGCTTCCTTTTTGTCGACTTCGACACCTCTTTTCCAAAAAGGAAGTGGTACCTTGGATTACCTCTCCCCATTCAAAGGGGTATCCTCAGGTGACAATGTGGGAGACATCATTGTCCACAGATGTCATCAATCTTCCTGAAATTTGACTACAGCAAAAGCTTTCATGTCACGATGGTATTGTACCTTACAACCATTGCACTTTTATTAAGATCCATCGAAGATCCATGCCTCCATAAGCGCCTTTGTCAACAACGCTTACACGATAAGGTCCCAGCTAGTACATATGCATACATTATGCAACTATATTCCATACTAATTTTACACATATTGTTGGGTCTCAGTCTAGTCTCCTAAACTGAGCTCATTTAATTGTCAACCAGGATTTGTAAACTGCTGAAGTGAAGTGTACCATATGTACCTAGGTGCTTGTTTCCTAATGCGTTGTGTGTAGTGTTCTGTGATGTTTTTGGTCTTTTATGTTGATTTATGATGTTTTTGGTCTTTTGATGTTTTATGCTCACAATGAAAATGCCTAGAAAACTAATGGAAAGAAGTTGGTGGTCAAAAACAGAGTTAAGCCTAATGTATGGAATGGAAAATGCAATTGGAAACACTGAAGCAGAATCTAAACTATGACTAAATAAAAGCAAAAGTTTGATAATGACTTTTTAGGAAAATGACACAAACTAAACTTGAGAAATGATCACTAAATATGCAAATCCTCTAACTAAACAGTTAAACACTAATGATGCAATACTCTGTCCTAAGCTCTTCTATTCTTATGATTAATTCCTAGTTCTATTCTGCAATTTAATTGAATGTCACAGAACCTATACTCAAAGAGTTATTGGTTTCTTTTTCAAATTAGTTCTTTTGAGAAAGAGCTCTGTTTATGAAATGATGAGGAGATTGCAGAGAGATTTCAGACCTTATAGTGATGTTGTGTTCTACACAACTCCACTATCTGTCTCATTAACTCCTCCAAACTTCTGCCACTGAAGTCCAACTGAAGTCAACCATGCATGATGCCATCAAACCCTTGGGAACCATGTGATTCCTCTGTCAGATGCATGAGCCACTTCTGTAGCTCGAACTGAAGTGCTCCAAGAGAGTAAACTGCTGTTTATAGTCTAAATCTTATTAAGGGTAAATAATATTTGACTTCCCTGTTTTAAGGAGAGGCAGTCTAAAAATAGACTTCGACCTCTTTGACCTCAAAAATAGAGTCTCATCTATTTTTACCAACATGACACATACTTCAAGAATCTCAAACTAGAATCCCTGAACCATGCTCCATATGTCTAAAAATAGACATAGTCTAAAAATAGATTTTGCGCCAGAATTTGCCTGCGGGCCCACTTAGTGAAGGCGACTTAATTTCACTAAGCTCCATCATCTTGCTGCATTTTCAACACTCCCTCTCAGCAAGATATGGATTATCTGCAACCCCTATCCTGCCTTTGTGGAATTCAAACTTGCTCCTGGTGAGCGCCTTCGTCAGGATGTCGGCATCCTGATCCTCCGTGGGAACATATGAAAGCATCATGATTCTCCGCTGAACACAATCTCTGATATGATGGTACCTGATGTCGATGTCTTTGGACCTATCATGATATAATTGATTAGCCGAGAGTTTAATGCAACTCTGGTTATCACAGTAAATCACTGTAGGCTCCAAATGCAACCCGAACAATCCAACGAGGATCTTCTTCATCCAAATAGCCTCGCATGCGGCCAAGCTAGCGCCATGTACTCGGCCTGCAGCAGGCGAGTGCCCTGAAATGTCCCTTTCATGCCGAAGCTGGCTTGTCGACCCAATCTCTTAAAAACTCCTCAGGAAGTTTCTCTTCGTTAGTTGGACTCCTGCCCAATGCACATCGGTGAAGCCGAGAAAGCTTAGCTCAAGTCCCCTCTAATACGTACCATAGACCATATCTCGATGTGCCTCTGATATAGCGCAATACATGCTTGCCTGCCTTCCAAAAGAGCTTGGTAGGCTTAACCATAGCTTACGAAAGCTGGTTAACTGCATAGCATATATCGGGTCGTGTATTGACCAGATACATAAGCGACCCCACCAACTGTCGATAGACAGTGGCATCCACTACCTCCGCTGAAGTAGCATCCTCCTTCCTCCAACCACCGGGAAGAGGAGTGTCAACAGGCTTGCAGCCTTGCATGTTGAACCTCTCCAGAATCTCCCGGGCATACTTGCCCTGAGAAACAAACAGTCCTCCGCTGCGCTGCCAAATCTCCAATTCCAGGAAATAATGAAGGATGCCCAAGTCCTTCATCTCAAACTCTCGTGCAAGATCCTCCTTGCATGAAAGTATCAACTGCTCATCGCCAGTCAAAATCAGATCATCTACATACATTACGATGATCAACAGCTTCCCCTCCACCACAATCTGGTACAGGTTTGGATCCGCCTCACTCTTGGAGAATCCAAGCCCGGTGAAGTAGCTGTCTATCCGAGTGTACCAAGCACGAGGTGCTTGCTTCAGCCCATACGGTGCTCTCTTGAGTCGGCACACATGCGACTCACTGCTGAAGATCTCAAAACCTTCAGGCTGCTCTATGTACACCTCTTCCTCAATAACTCCATTGAGGAACGCGGTCTTCACATCCATCTGATGAATGTGCCACCCCATCTGCGCTGAGAGAGCAAGGATCGTCCGTATGGAAGAGTACCTTGCGACAGGTGCAAAGGTCTCCTCATAGTCAATCCCCTCGATCTGTGAAAAGCCATGGGCGACAAATCTCGCCTTGTACTTCTCCACACTCCCGTCAGCTGCCTGCTTCACCTTGTAGATCCATCGCGAACCCACCACTGATTTCCCAACTGGTCTTGGGACAATCTCCCATGCACTGTTCCTGACGATCGAATCATATTCTTTGATCATGGCATCAACCCATGTGGGTTCCTCCACAGCTTCCTCAAAAGAGGATGGCTCCATCACAACACATTGACTCACAAGAGCCATGTATCCAGTGTACCGATCCGGTGACTGTCTCTGTCTGCGCTGTGCTGTAGGTGGTCCTACAACCTTCTCTACATCCCGAGCCAGTCGCTCAGCTTCTGTAGTGCGCATGTGCCCTCTGATGGTTGGCGCTGCCTGGGTGGTTTCTTCCACCTCCTGAACCTCCTCTTGTGGCCGATCCACATCCGGAAGCTCCTCCTTAGGAACTAACAGCTCCTCATCTGCATGCAAGTGTAGCTCCCTCTCAAGCGAACACTGCATGGCTTTCTCCTCCTGAAATTTTATATCCCGTCGCACAACAGTCTTTCGACTGTCTGACAAATACACCTGATATTTGTGAGGTGTATCAGTGTACCCCACAAATATTCCAACCTCAGCAGTTGGATCCAACTTCCTTCTCGCATCCTTCGTCACATGCATGTAGACAGGAGAACCAAAAATCCGCAAATGGGAAATATCAGGCCTCTTGCCAGAATAAGCCTCCTCCAGTGTACTCATGCCAAGAATCTTGTGAGGACAACGGTTCTGCACATACACTGCTGTATTGCATGCCTCAGCCCACAAGTGAAGGGGTAGGCCCTGATCATGCAACATCGCCCGTGCAGCACCCACGATCGTTCTGTTCTTCTGCTCAGCCACCCCGTTCTGCTGTGGGTTATGGGGTGCGATGAGCTTTCTCCGAATCCCTTCTGCGCTGCAGAACTCCTTGAATTCAGCCGAGATGAATTCACCACCGTTATCACTCCTTAGAGCAATCACCTTCTTCCCCGACTCCTTCTCGACCAGTGCTTTAAACTCATAGAACTTCGTGAATGTATCGCTCTTCTTCGGCATGAAGAAGATCCAGCACTTTCGAGAGAAATCATCAACAAAGATCACATAATACTTGTGCTTTGCTGTCGAAGCAACTGAGAAAGGACCACACACGTTTGTGTGAACTCTCTCAAGGATCGTCGTGGCGCGACTATCCTTCTCGTGAAAGGTGGTTTTCACATACTTCCCTAAAGTACACCCCTTGCACTGATCTGACTGCGCAAGAGTGCCCTTAGGAAGTCCAGTAGAAATCTGCTGCAGAATCTTCAAAGCTCCATGGTGAAGATGGCCCAATCTCCTGTGCCATAGTTCGCCCTCATCATCCCGACTCACCACTTCTCCCGCCTTGCATGCCATAGCTGCGCAGTCATCTACCTGCAACTGATAAAGGTTCTGAGTTCGAACCCCTATCTTCCGGGTCTCTCCAGTAGTCTTGCTGCGCAGGAAGGCTTTTCCTTCGCTGAAGACCACATCATACCCCTTATCCTCCAACATCGCTACTGAAATCAAGTTCTTCTTCAATCCAGGTACATGCATGACATCCTTCAGTACAAAGGGTTTACCAGACTCCCTCTGAAAGGATATGGTACCGATACCAGTCGCACTGTATCTACCATCATCGCCCATCTCAATGTGCACACCCAAATCTTTGTCCTCCAGATCTGAGAGATCTGAGAACAACTCCCGATCTCTCGTCATATGAAATGACGCACCGCTGTCCAAGAACCACACCGATCCCAGCATACTTGAAACTAAGCATGCAATCAGTGAAACTTTGACAGCCACCCCCACACTTCCCAGCTCATCTCTGCACTGAGTGAACTTCGTGAGGTATTTGGCGATGCTGTCGCCCTTATCCATCTTGATGTTCCTGAGCTTATCTTTGAGCGCCAGCTTCCTTTGGTCACTCTTACTCTGGAATAGATCCGTCAAAGCTTTCCACATTAAATATGGAGTAGCCTTTCCATGCAGGCTGGATACAATATGATCCTTGACGCTCTCCAACAGGATCCTTCGACACTTCGCCATCTTCTTTTGCCATGCTTCGACTTCAGCAGGATCAGTGGGCTTTTGGAAATCCGTATCTACGAACTCCTTGAGACCATTATCTTCTAATACTACTTCCATGCGATCCTTCCATGCAACATAATTCGAACTGCCTTCAAGAGCATATTCGAGTCGCAAACCGTTGAAAGACATTTTCAACACTGGCACCAAGAAAACAAAACTGCTGCAAAATTTCGAATTCCACCTCAAAGCTCAACCACTCTAGATCGTGAGAAAAAATTATTTCTAGCACAGAGATCGACTGCAAGGGGCGTTTACCAGACCTTTCACTTTCCGAAGAAAGATGAATCCGGAGGCTACCTGGTCCGCATGCAGACTCTGTCTACCGAAATAAGTTTGTAATCACTGTGATGATCAATCTCTGCTTCAATAGCTCCGATACCATGTAGAAATTTGCTGAATAATTATTAATTATCCACCGAGACTATCCTGATCACATACAATTCGAATTTATATGCAACACATAATCTCTTCCACTCAGATCATCAAACATGCGGAAATAAAATCAAGCGATAACACATCAAATCATCATACACATTAACACGGTATGTATGGGGAAAGCTTATAGCTGAAAACCCCGCAGCTATTGTGTATATTATAATGGAGAAATCAAGTAACAAACTCAGTACAATACTCCTCACAAGTACTTAGTACTTTCTCATACAGTTACTCACAATCTAGCTCAGTTTTGAACAAGTTACTAGTTCAAAACTCACCGCCAATTGCCTTGCCTCTATTGCGTGTTTCAATGCTATGGGATGGCCTCTTTATATAGATAAACCACCAGCCTGAACTGCGCAATCCTCATGGGCTTACTCCACCTATCTGTGTGTTGCAAATAGCAACAGTATAGTCACAACTGATAGCTAACTCCACCCTTTCATCTACCTCTTTCATTGGTCTCTACTGAACTGATCATACATTGTAGTGAACTGATGTGTTCTTGAGTTGAATAATGAGTTACTAATTAATGAATTAAATAATATTTAATTCACTCCACTCATAACTAATTGATTAGCTAGTTAAACTAATCTCAATCAGTTCAACTAAAATAAACAGAACACAACTCCACTAGCTGTCTCATTAACTCCTCCAAACTTCTACCACTGAAGTCCAACTGAAGTCAACCATGCATGATGCCATCAAACCCTTGGGAACCACGTGATTCCTCTGTCAGATGCATGAGCCACTTCTGTAGCTCGAACTAAAGTGCTCCAAGAGAGTAAACTATTGTTTATAGTCTAAATATTATTAAGGGTAAATAATATTTGACTTCCCTGTTTTAAGGAGAGGCAGTCTAAAAATAGACTTCGACCTCTTTGACCTCAAAAATAGAGTCTCATCTATTTTTACCAACATGACACATACTTCAAGAATCTCAAACTGGAATCCTAGAACCATGCTCCATATGTCTAAAAATAGACATAGTCTAAAAATAGATTTTGCGCCAGAATTTGCCTGCGGGCCCACTTAGTGAAGGCGACTTCATTTCACCAAGCTCCATCATCTTGCTGCATTTTCAACATGTATAATACACAAAATTAGCACGCGCATTATCACATGCTCTTTGTCGATTCAAATAGACATCAACTCCACCAAATCCACTCTAAACATTATCAATGATGGCATCCCTTGCTTCTCGACTAATTTGAGAAGTGGCATCCATCTATGACCGCAAATTTTCGACACGAAGAGGTCGACTAACCAATGGTGGCTCAGGGCGAGGCAACTCAGCATCATGCTTATAACCCCTGCGGTCACACAATCGACCATTCCTAAGACCAAAAAATTCAAAGGGAAGGTCATTATAATTGAGTTTCATTCCCAAAAATAATTCTGCATAAAATAATTTTTCAAAATAAAGCGGAACCTCGTCGTTCCACGGAAGCCTTCCATAGGTAGCAATGTGCCTATCATACAAATAGCTAACTATATTAGGGTGCTTGAAATATTTCACCTTCAACATCTTTCTTTTCAGCACTTCTTTGAAATTAAACATAGACTTGGCCATTTCTATTGTAACTCTTTGTTTAACAAAATCCCATGTATCGGGACCCATCATTGTTTCCTTTCTTTCTCTCATCGCTTCTACAAAAGTATCAGTGGTTGGCCCAACCTTTAGGTACACATCTACTAGTTTGGTTAAAGAGTGAGTAACTATCTCCAAGCTTTGTCGACTCTCAGCAGGGAGAGTCAAAGGCACAAGATCTCTCTTCAATTTTGAATGAAGATTTTGACACCTTTGTAAGGTTCATTGCTGCATGTTTTATTCCAAAGGTATATCGAAAATTTCAGATGGATAAGTCATGGTTGGTGTAAAAACTTCTTCTTAAATAACGCGTTCTGTCCTACATTTTTTTCGAGCAAAATTTGGAGCATAATTTTCACCCTCTGCATCAATATATAAAATTTCATATATTGAGAAAACATGTAAACACATTTGTAAAAATTGAATGAAAATAATATTCAAATTGATGACCACCTCGATATGGTTGGATAACATCTTTCCCACCCTAAGACTATTGAGAACCAGAACGACCACCGATTGGTTGAGAACCAACACAACCATCCATTGATTGGCCTTTGGGAGAATGCATATCACCACCTTCACCCAATTCGCCACCACCAATTGATGGCCCTCCAAGGGAATGTGTACCACCACCAACCTCACGAGACGAGATGGAAGCTTCATAAAATAATATGAATTTATAATCACTTTAAAAATACATTCATACATATAAATACATGTTTATATTCATTGATTAAATTGCGTGAACCATACCACAATTATGTGAACCATGGCCACGTGAACCATGGACACGCTCCATTTATGGAGTAGACACCCTTTTCCTCCTACCTCCTAAAAAATAAAAAAATGAAACTTATTAACAACTAATTTAACTCACAAAATTGATAAAAAATCAATTCCATATGTACACATGTGTCTATGGAGATAAGATTATATTTTTTTTTACCATGAACATCCCTCGATCCATGATCCCCCTCTCTCATAGAGATATGGGATTCTATTGATCTTCGCCTTTCATCCTCCATGATATATATGGATATATCTACAATGGACATTTACAATTATTTTTAAATTACTATTTAAAATAAATTCAAAAGAAATTTTAACAAATTAATGTAATTTGGTGTACACAAATTATGTAAAATACAAATTTCAAAGCACTAATTGATGTGAGAAACTCAATTTAAGCAAAAAGTTTATAAAAATATTAAGTTCACGAAGTTGCACTTTACATGGTGGGAGCACACTTGGTATATAATTGAAAAAAACACATAGTCATTAAAAAAGACACATTTATAAGTAAAAAACACACACATATCAAAGATATGTTACAATGTCCATCAATAAATTTTGAAGGAGAGCATCTTTACACTAATTCATCTTTGATAGGTGAATCTTGAATTTTTGAAGAAGAGCGTCTCAACACTTTTTTTTCCTAGGAAAAAATTCGTAACTTTTCATTAATATAGAGAAATTACATGTTACATTTTACATATAATATCCATTCATAGTGCATGGAAAATAACTATATCCTCACCAAAGGAGGCATGTAGTTTGCATGTATCAGTGCATATATTACGCGAGTATCAAGTGCAGGTAGTTCTAATCCAATCCCTACTATGTACATAAAATAAAGAAAAAAAATACAAATAGTTGCCGATAATAAATATAGCTGATAATATCATCAGCCTAAGAGTCTCCAAAAAAACAAGTATCTGTCAAAATGTAGTCAAGGAGTGACTGCTCCCAAATCCTAGAAGTCATCAATGAATGGTCTGTGAAAATATCGATAAACCTGTTCCCCATCATGTTCAGTGATGAACCGTCTGCCCCATTCTAGCTCCGCGGCTTCTTTGGAAAGCTTGTCTGCCACTTGGTTCCTCTACCTGTAAATATGAGTTACAGATATAGTGTCAAAATAATATTTCGATATAGGACCTCTCGTAATAAATATGTAAGTGTGTGAGTGTGGCACTGTGCAAGTGAATTGAACCAGTTTATGACAACAGGAGAATCTCCAAAGATCTGTATTTTGTTGCATCCTTTTTCATGGAAAAATAACAGGAGAAGTTGGAAGCTAAGAATTTTAGAAAAATTATTTGTACCAGGGTCCAGCCCCATTTTGAGGTGAAAATAATGAGTGGCAGATATGAAAAGAACCACACCGCCCATACATCCATGTTGATTAGAAGCCCAGTCGAAATATGCCCATGACTAAGAATGATCAATTCTTTTAGGTGTGATGTCCTTTGATCGGGTTGGATGTTCCGCATCCGGTATGCGACTGTAAGTGGCTATGATGGAAGAGAAAATGTGATCCTAGATCACCTGTGAGCCTTCAAAAGTATATCGATTTCACCCAGTCTAAGAGCGTCTCAACACTAATTCATGTTTGAGAGATGAATCTTGAATTGGCATTGCCCCGTATAATAATAATTCATCTATTAATTCATCTTTGATAGATGTAATTGAATTGGAATTTCCCCACACAATAGATCAACATACATCTTATTAACATTTGTACAATGTATTATAATAAAAATTTGAAATTGGCTAACAATATTGTTTGCTTTTCCATGCAGTTGTTTTAGCCTCTCCTTCTTAACTTCGTACATGCCTTTCATCTGGTTGCACACAAGTTCAGACTTGGTAAAAACTACAGTTCCATTGATCCATACTCCCTAGCTGTTCCCAAGCCTTCTATCAATGCAATATAATATGCCTCGTTGTTTGTTGTTCTTCCCGGTATATTCATTTTCCTTTGGAGGACCTTGCTAGTCACAATATTGCAAAGCACATATGTAGTCACCGCTTTCCATGGATTGGGATAGCAAGAAACATCTATGCACAATGTCCATTTTTCAACCATATTTAGTGGGTTTTTTTGTGATCCCTGAAAAAACAAATTCAATAAAATATATTAAATTAACATTTATTGCAAATGCATGGGAGAAATGACATGTGCATGAGAGAAATGACATGTGCATGGTTTGCCTTAAAGTTTTCCTTAAATTTTATGGGAGAATTCACATCTAGAAATGAGATGCCTTAAATATTGCCTTGCCTAGAGTTTAAGGGAGAAATGACATGTACATGGTTTGCCTTAAAGTTTATGGGAGAAATCACATCTAGAAATGACATGCCTTAAAGATTGCCTTGCCTAGAGTTTAAGGGAGAAATGACATGTACATGGTTCATGCATGATTTGCATTAAATTTTGCCTTAAAGTTTATGGGAGAAATCACATCTAGAAATGAGATGTCTTAAAGATTTCCTTTCCTAGAGTTTAAGGGAGAAATGACATGTACATGGTTCCAAAACACTACCAAATTATGCCTTAAAGTTTATCAGAGAAATGACATGTACATGGTTATCCGTAAAGTTTTCCTTGAGTTTATGGGAGAAATGAAATAAATGACATGTATGTACATGTTTATCCTTAAATTTTGCTTTAAAATTTATGGGAGAAATGACATGTACATGGTTATCCTTAAAGTTTGCTTTAAAATTTATGGGAGAAATGACATAGAAATGACATGTACATGGTTATTCTTAAAGTTGGATTTAAAATTTATAGGAGAAATGACATAGAAATGACATGTACATGATTATCCTTAAAGTTTTCCTTGAGTTTATGGGAGAAATGGGAGAAATGAAATGTATGCACATGGTTATCCTTAAAATTTTCCTTAAATTTTGTGGGAGAAATGACATAGAAATGTCAGGTACATGGTTCCAAAAACACTAGCAAATGCCTTAAAGTTTATGGGAGAAATGGCATGTACAGAAATGGATATTAAAATGAAGAACTTCTATTTAGATCTGTTCCAGAGATTGACTGTAGGGGCATTTACTGGATATGTCACCTTTAAGAAAGGATGAGATCCAAAGGCTACCTAGCCCTTTACAGACTCTTCCTTTAGAACTTGTAGAAGTTAACACTCAATAGACAAACTAAAATCCTATGGAAGTTCAACCACTTTAGGTTTAGTTTTTAGGCCTTAAATTTTCCTTGAAAAAATGGGATAAAGCCTTGAATTTGGGGGATCATATCCTATGGGAGTTCAACCACTTTAGGTTTAGTTTTTAGGCCTTAAAGTTTGCCATGAATTAATGGGAGAAAGCCTTGAGTTTGGGGGATCCTATGGAAGTTCATCCACTTTAGGTTCAATTTTTAGGCCTTAAAGTTTTCCTTGAATTAATGGGAGAAATGACATACATGAATGGTTTTCCTTAAAGTTTATGTTTGCCTTGAATTAATGGGAGAAATGACATACATGCATGGTTTTCCTTAAAGTTTGCCTTAAAGTTTATGGGAGAAATCACATCTAGAAATGACATGCCTTAAAGTTTACCTTAAAGTGTATGGGAGAAATTACATCTAGAAATGACATGCCTTAAAGTTTTCCTTGCCTAAAGTTTAAGAGAGAAATGACAAGTACATGGTTTGTCTTAAAGTTTGCCATATATTTTAAGGGAGAAATGCCAATGCCATATATTTTATGGGAGAAATGTCACATAGAAATGACAGAGAAAGAGTTTGTGGGAGAAATTACATGTGCATGTTTTGCCTTAAAGTTTGCCTTTAAGTTTATGGGAGAAATGACATATAGAAAATACATGCCTTAAAGTTTGCCTTTAAGTTTATGGGAGAAATCACATATAGAAAAGACATGCCTTAAAGTTTACCTTGCCTAAAATTTAAGAGAGAAATGACATATAGATGGTTTGCCTTATAGTTTAAGGGAGAAATGACATTGCATTATAGTTTATGGGAGAAATGACATAGAAACACATGACAGAGAAAGGGTTTGTGGGAGAAATGACATGTGCATGATTTTCCTTAAAGTTTTCCTTAAATTTTATGGGAGAAATCACATCTAGAAATGACATGCCTTAAAGTTTGCCTTGCCTAAAGTTTAAGGGAGAAATGACATGTACATGGTTTGCCTTAAAGTTTGCCTTATAGTTTAAGGGAGAAATGACATTGCCTTATAGTTTATGGGAGAAATGACATATAAATGCCACAGAAATGAAGTGGAAATGTTATGAGACTAGCTCCAAAAATAGAAGAAAAGAGATATCAACGCCTTAGAAATAAGCCACTTCGAGGGGGCAACCTCCTTTACATTACATAAATGAAAAATTCTTGGATGATACAAATGACCAAACCTCCTTCTATATATAGGAGTCAATGGGGTCACAATATAATCCTAGCTGACCTAACAATAATAATGTAAGGGCACAATAATAAAAATATTAGGGTTACAGGGGTACAAAAATAGCAATAAGGGGGTTACATTAACAACAATAAGGGACTATAATAGTAATATAGGGACTAAACATGCCCCTCTCCTTCAAAAAAGTGTTGTCCTCAACGCTTGAGTAGCTCTAGATGCTTCTATATAAATTCTCATCCTCCCATGTAGAACCTTAAGTGGGTAAGTTCTTCCATTTCATGAGATACTCTGAAATTGATCGATTTTGTAGTTGTCGAGTTCTTGTTTCCGTGACTGCTTCAGGTTCCAATATAATTTTCCTTCCTCATAAAGCTCTGGAAATATTGTTTGAACTAGAAGTTTGTCCCCTATAACCTTCTTTAAGCATGAAACATGGAAAACTAGATGCACTCGCTAAGAAGTAGGAAGCTCCAATTTGTATGCCATAGTACCAATCTTTTGCAACACCTTGTAAGGACCATAGTACTTTGGTGATAATTTATTATCCTTCTTAACTTGCTTGAGGGACATTTTTTTGTATGGTTGTAGCCATAAAAATACCCAATCTCCTACATCAAAAATTCTCTCACTGCGATGTTGATCTTCATGTTGTTTCATTCGATTTTGTGCCAAATTTAGGTTATCCTTTAAGAGTTTGAGAACTTCTTGTTGATGCTCGATGTGATCTTCCATTGCTTGAAACTTATAATTTTCTCTTAAATAAGATGTGATGGACGATGGATGATATCCATAAAGTGCCATAAATGGGGTCATTTTTGCTGCAGTATGGAAGGAAGTGTTATACCACCATTCAGCGAGAGGTAGCCACTTGACCCATTGTGTTTGCTTATCAGATACAAAACAAAGAATATATCCTTCCAAACATTTATTCACTATCTTAGTTTGAACATCAGATTGAGGATGATAAGATGAGCTATGAGCTAGTGGAGTACCCAAACAAGAAAATAATTCTGTCCAAAAATTTCCAGTAAAAATGGGATCTATGTCACTTAAAATAATATTTGGGTTTCCATGTATATTTTGAATTGTTTCCATAAATGCAGTGGCAATTGTACTTGCTTTAAATGGATGAGAAAATGCACAAAAGTTTGCATACTTGGTAAGTCTATCAATTACAACCATGATGACACTCTTTCCTTCAGACTTAGGTAAACCTGTGATAAAATCCATTGAAATCTCCTCCCAACATTGACTTGGAATGGATAAAGGTTGTATAAGACCCGAAGTCTTATACAACCTTATTATTTTGCTAGAAAACTAAACATTCTACCACAAAATTTTGAATATTAGATTTAAGGCCATCCCAAAAAATTCTTTCTTCACCCTGTGGTAAGTTTTTAAAAATCCTAAGTGTCCTCCTAAGGAGAAGTGTAAAATTCCAAAAGAATATTTTGTTTTAGTTGGGAATTCTTGCAACTATATAAACGATCTTTGTACCATAATGAATCATTTTTCCAACTAAATGTATTAGATGTACTAGGATCTTGCTGCAACTTTTCAGTGAGTGTCCACACTTCTTCGTCCTTCTTCCATTCATCCCTTGCTTATGTTATCCAATCTAGTTGGATAATAGAAAGGGCACAAAGCAATGCTTCCACCTCTTCATCCTTTTTTGAGAGTGCATCTAAAACTTCATTTAGCTTCCTTTTTTTTGTAGATGATTTCAAGTCATAACCCAAAAAAAAAAGCCAACAAATTTCTCACCTGCGCAACACCAAGACCCTGCAACTGCAACAGTAAACTAAAGACCTTGCAGCAGCAAACAACAAACTAAAGACCGTACAACATCATGCGACAGTAGTAATAACACAATGGTAATAAGGCCGAAACCTATTCATGTTTCTGGGCTAGTATATTTATAAACTAAAGTTCGGTCAAATTAATTTAAAAGTTCGGCTGGAGTAATAGTTCGACCGAACTATTAGTTCGGCCGAACTTTAGTTGCCGGTTTTCCCATCTACAGCCAAAAATCTGTATGCCTACATCATCAATACACTGTCAATGTAAATGGAAGAATTAGTTTGGCTGAACTAATTTTGTAAGTTCGATCGAACTCTAAAACAGTTTAGCCGAACTACTAATTTTGAAAGTTTGGACGAACTCAAAAATAGTTTGGCCGAACTTTTTTAAATGTTCAGTTGAAATTTTGGGAAAGTGACTTTTCCGCCCCCGATTCTCACAAAAGTGTAATCCACCTTCGTGGTTTTACCCTTATCCAATTTTTATTTCAAAATTTAAAACTAAATTTGTTAAAATTTATTTTTTGATCTTCCAGATCGCAAAGAGCACAAGAAGAGAGTATACTCAACAATATTGAAACTCTTTATTCAAAAAAAAATCAAAAGGATTCGATCTCTAACTTAAAATTGTGGCTCTCAAAACTCTTATTTATTCTCCTTCTTCTCAAATATGTTAGAAAATTATATATTACAGAGAAATGCAACACATAAAATATGCGGAAAATACAACCACACAAAAAACACATAAAACCAGAGAGACAAAGATATACGTGGTTCACCCAGTTTGGGCTACGTCCACCCCGAACAACTAGTCCTTCCTTTCTATTATCCAGCAAAATGAAAAGACAAAACCTACAACAGATCAACTGTAATATCCTCTGTTATTTCTCACAGTCTCCCTCTCTGTTTCTCGCTCCGAGAATACACATACAATGCACAACCGCAATACAATGCCCTCATAAAAGCGAGGGGTTGCCTTCTAGGGCAAAAAACCCTAATCTAAACATAACTTCTACCGTAAGATAATTTGCCTAATGAACGGCCCAAATTGACTAGAAATTACTATACTTTGACAAGGCAATTTTACATCTATTTTTAGCTTTGGGGGCGCTGCCCCCGAAAACCCCCGCCAGGGGGGGGCTCCGAAAAGCGCTACTGCCCCCCCCTGGACCCCCCACAACAACTATTAATTACGGGTGGCATTGCCACCCCTTTTAAGGTACAGGGGTCCAATGCTGTGATACAAAGTAAGCAAGATAATCAGGCTCCACACCCAACAATCTCCCACTTGGAGACTGATTGTAGCAACTCCACTGCTGCTTCATTTGCTAGACAATGACTCCTCTTTGGACCTGGTTGTTCCTCATCTTCATCATCATCCTTGAAGACCAATTGAAACTGAGCACATTCTCAGTTTCTCCCTGGTTACAACTTTTGTTAGCATATCTGCAGGATTCTGGCTAGTGTGTATCTTTTCCAGCTTCAACTTTCCATCTTCCAATACTGACCGTATGAAATGGTACTTGAGATGTATGTGTTTAGTCCTGGAATGAAATGCTGAGTTCTTTGCAAGATGAATGGCACTTTGGCTATCACTGTATAACGTGCCCATATCATGCTTCTTACCCAATTCATCCATAAACCTTTGTAAACAAATCATTTCTTTACTAGCCTCTGTAGCAGCAACATACTCTGCTTCTGTTGTTGAAAGTGCAACAACACTTTGGATTTTTGAAACCCAACTGACAGTTGTTCCACCTACAATAAATACATATCCTGTAGTGCTCCTCCTGTTATCTCTGTCACCTACCATATCTGCATCAACATATCCCTGTAGAGCAATGTTTGAACCACCAAAGCATAATGCTTGATTTTTGGTACCTCTCAAATATCTGAGAATCCATTTTACTGCCATCCAATGTTCTTTTCCTGGATTGTTCATGTACCTGATTACAACTCCCACTGCATGTGCAATATCAGGCCATGTGCAGACCATTTCATACATTAAACTTCCAACTGCAGATGCATATGAAACTTTAGACATATAATCCATGTCTTCTTGGGTCTTTGGGCACATCTCCTTACTAAGTTTGAAATGGCTAGCAAAAGGTGTACTAACTGGTTTTACATTGTGCATATTAAATCTTTTCAACACCTTTTCTATGTACTCATTCTGAGACAATGTTAATTTACGATTTTTCCTGTCTCTAGTTATCCTCATACCAAGGATTTGTTTTGCAGCTCCCAAATCCTTCATTGCAAATGAATTTGCCAATTTTCTTTTGAGCACATTTATTTCCTGCATGTTAGATCCTAAAACAAGCATGTCATCTACATACAATAACAATATAATATAGCTGCCATCATTTTGCCTTTTTAGATAAACACAATGATCAGAGTGACATATAGTATAACCTTGTTCAGACAGAAACTTGTCAAATTTTAGATACCACTGCCTTGGAGCCTATTTTAAGCCATACAAGCTCTTCTTTAACATGCACACTAATTTTTCTTTCCCTTTTACCTCATATCATTCTAGTTGTTGCATGTATATCTCTTCCTCCAAATCTCCATGGAGAAATGCTGTCTTTACATCTAACTGTTCAAAATGTAAATCTTCCGCTGCTACAAGACTTAAAATAGTTCTGATTGAATTCATTTTAACAACAGGAGTAAATATTTCATCAAAATAAATACCTTTCTTCTGTGCAAACCCCTTCACCACAAGTCTAGCTTTGTACCTCTGTTTTCCTCCATCTTCTTCCTTCAGCCTGTAAACCCATTTATTCTGTAATGCAGTTTTACTTGCAGGCAACCTGACTAACTCCCAAGTCTGGTTATGCATTAAGGAGTCCATCTCTTCTTCCATGGCTAGCTCCCACTTCTTCCTGCTTTCAACCTGCATTGCTTCTTCATAACATTCAGGTTCACCAGAATCAGTCAAAAATAAATAATATAATGAAGGAGAGTATCGTTCAGGGGGTCTACTTATCCTGGTAGATATTCTAACACCACTTTCAGGTGTTTGAGGTGCCTGTTGCTGTTGTGGTGGTTGCTGCTGCTGTGACTATTGATTATTATTATTTTCAGGAACCTTTACTTTTTCAATTATCTCATCAAGAACCATGTATTCCTTGCTTTCCTTTTCCTGCTTCTTTTCCTGCAGCTGATTCTTATACAAGACCTTTTCATTGAATATTACGTCTCTGCTCCTAATGATTTTGTGATTTTCATAATCATATAAGAGATAACCAAAATCATTAGCACCATATCCAATAAAGGTACATTTCTTTGATTTTGCCTCAAGCTTTTTTATGTTTTCTTTATTAATATGGACAAAGGCCTCACAACCAAATGGCTTTAAAAAAGAGTAGTTTACCTTTTTACCTGTCCATGCTTCTTCTGGAATACCACCATCCAAGGAACTTGAAGGCCCTCTGTTTATTAGATAAAAAACAGTATCTACAGCATCTGTCCAAAATTGTAAATGAAATCCTGCATGCAATCTCATGCACCTTGCACGCTCCATGATTGTTCTATTCATCCTTTCTGACACACCATTTTCTTGTGGTGTTCTTGGAACTGTCTTCTCTCTGCGAATTCCATGCTCTGAACAGTACCTATCAAACTCTTTGCTCCAATATTCACCTCCATTGTCTGATCTGAGACACTTCAACTTCTTTCCTGTCTCAATCTCAACCAAAGCTTTCCATTTCTTGAAAGTATCAAATACATCAGATTTATTCTGAATACAATAAATCCATGTTTTTTTAGTTGCATCATCAATAAAAGTAACATAATAGCGAGAGCCACCGAGATATGATACCTGAGCAGGTCCCCATACATCTGTATGCACAAGCTCCAATTTTCGCTCTTCTTTTCTTTCCCAACTCTGAGAAATCTGACTCTCTTTTGTTTTCCATAAATGCAATTCTCACAGAAATCCAAATCAACATTCTTCAAACCTGGCAACAAATTTCTTGAGTGAGGAATCTTCATTCCCTTCTCACTCATGTGTTCGAGCCTATGATGCCATAATGCTGCATCTGCTCCTTTGGAAGTTAAAGCATTAACAGAGTTGGAAATACCATTGCATAAATACAATGTACCAACCTTTTCGCCTTTTTCTATTACCATCGCTCCTTTGGTGACCTTCCAAGTTTTATCTATGAAATTTGTCACACAATCTTCACTGCCTAACTGCCCTGTTGAAATTAGATTTTTCTTCAGATTTGGAACATGCCTTACCTCCTTTAGTAGCCATTGGTTTCCATTCTGTTGTTTTACAAGAACTTTACCCATTCCAACAATTTTACAGGGTTTATCATCACCCAAACGAACTTGTCCAAAATCTCCTTGAACATAGTCATGAAAATATTTCTTATCAGGTGTGGCATGGAATGAAGCCCCTGAATATACAACCCAAGAATCAGTAACATTTTTGAAAGAAATAATCAAAGCATCTTGTAACACATCACCTATCACATTTTCTTCATGATTGTTTTCTTGTTGTGTGTCTCCTTCTTTTCCCTTTCGAGATATACAGTCTTTCTTTAGGTGTCCTTTCTTTCTGCAATTCCAGCACACTATCCCCAATCTGGACTTGGATCTGCCTTTCCTTGATTTACTGCGATATCCCGAGCTCTTTCCTCTTTCCATTATTCTTCCCCTAGACTCTGCACTCAAAGCATTACCTGATGTCTCCCCGAACCTTTTCCATCACATTTCCTCGCTAAGGATAACACCAACAACATCATCAAACTTTAAAGTACTAGATCCAGAGACAGAGTTACTAATGGCCATTACTAAACCATTCCAACTCTCTGGAAATGAGCACAAGAATAACAAAGCTCTAACTTCATCATCAAAGTTTACCCCTACAGAAATTAACTGACTGGTAATTGTATTAAATTCATTTAAATGGTCTGCAACAGATCCACCTTCCGACATCTTCATATTAAATAGTAGTTTCATAAGAAATACCTTGTTTGAGGCCGAGGGTTTTTCATATAGTTTCGCCAACGTCTGCATCAAACCCTCTATTGTTGTTTCCTTCGAAATATTGAAAGCGACTGACTCCACAAGGCACAACCGTACTGTTCCGAGTGCCTTTCTATCAAGAATGTTCCATTCCACATTTGTCATGGCCACCGGCTTCTTTGTTTTTCCGCTCAATGGTAGGTATAGATATTTTTGATACAGATAATCTTCCATCTGCATCTTCCACAGTGGGAAGTTTTGGCCGTTAAATTTCTCGACCCTAAACTTACCATCCTCTGCCATTGCTCCCACTCGAACCAGGAACCCTTCTTTTCTGCGAGTTCATCAGCCAAATATACCTTCGGCTCTGATACCAGTTGTTAGAAAATTATATATTACGGAGCAATGAAACACATAAAATATGCGGAAAATACAAGCACACAAAAAACACATAAAACCAGAGAGACACAGATATACGTGGTTCACCCAGTTTGGGCTACGTCCACCCCGAACAGCCAGTCCTTCCTTTCTATTATCCAGAAAAAAATGAAGAGACAAAACCTACAGCAGATCCGCTGTAATATCCTCTGTTCTCTCTCATAGTCTCCCTCTCTGTTTCTCACTCCGAGAATACACACATAATGTACAGCCACAATACAATGCCCTCATAAAAGTGAGGGGTTTCATTCTAGGGCAAAAAACCCTAATCTAAACATAACTTCTATCGTCAGATCATTTTCCTAATGAACGACCTAGATTGACTAGAAATTACTATACTTTTACAAGGCAATTTTACATTTGTTTTTAGCTTTGGGGGCGCTGCCCCCGAAAACCCCCGCCAGGGGGGGCTCTAAAAAGTGTTGCCACCCCCCCTGGACCCCCCACGACAGCGATTAATTACGGGCGGCATTGCCACCCCTTTTAAGGTACAGGGGTCCAATGCTATGATACAAAGTAAACAAGATAATCAGGCTCCACACCCAACAAAATATTCATTCTCTTTATACTTTTACTGTAAATGATTAGTGAGATGGGTGGTTCTTACCACACCACCAATAAATAAAATTACAAATAACATGGCATCTAACTTAAAAACTTAAAAAAGACACATCACCAAACTTGGTCTTATTCATTAATTTTATCCTACTCTACTCTACTCGAAATAAAAAAAATGATCAAGTGTATGAATATTTCCAGTGTAAACATGTAAGTAATAGGAGTAAAAATATATTCATGCTTAGTTATGAAAACTATGCATTAAAACAGACCAAATCATGATAAATCAATTGTTTTAATAATAAAATTAAGAAATAAGGTGATTTGATCCTTAATTGGAACCATCTTTCAATAAGGCTGTGAAAATCTTGATTCTTTTCTTGGTTTAAATCACTTTGAATATCCTCCTTAATCATGCATTCCTCATATTCTAGTAGTTTATCCTCATCAACACTATTGCATGATTCTTTAGTCTCTTCGAAAAATTGACAAGATGAATCAAAAGAGACTTGAAGATCTTCTTGTGGAGGTGGAGAGACAGATCAATTTTTGAAAGCAGTTAAAATACACTCTTCCTGAGAAATAGATATCCCAAATGTTGCTATAATTTGAGAAATTTCTGGAAGAACATTATTCAAACTCCTTAATTGTCTGTGAATTACTCCAACTGGTAGATAATTCCTGTTGTACACACAAATTAGTACAATTTTTTGAAAAATTATTGAAATATAATATGCAAAATGATTTTAATATGATTTTAACGATGCATTTAAAAATGAATGCAACTATAATGAATTGTCTAAACCTTCTGTTAGGGTCCCGTGATTTGGCAGATTGGCAAGCCAAATGACAGGGTAACATCAAACCAACTTTGGAGCCTAAGGACCTAGCCTTCCTAGACTCAGAGAGGGCTCTCTCTATTTGTGCAAAGGATGTAAACTTATTTGCTTTCTATGTATCTAATTTTAGGCTAGTTGTTAAGTATGTTTTGGTTTGTTTTAGGTTTTTTGAGGGAGAAATGATCAAAGGATAGATAGATAAAAATATTTTCAGATCCACTGGGCTATGGGGTCGATAAGTCGAGACTGCCTCAAAGGGTAGACAAGGTATATTGTAGGGCCAATTTGGTCGAGGTAAAATGGATTCTTTAGGTGGAGTGAAATGGGATGGACACTAAATTTTGTGAAGGACAAAGAGGTTTAACCATAAATAGTTTTACAGCAGACATCCATGTGGTAGGGCTAACCATTAATCACATTAAATGAAACTTTAAACTGATAGATGCATAAAATAAACATTCAGGTGATACATAGAAATTAAGACCCTCTAACTTTGGAAAAATCACCCTCAGACTTTGGGGAAAACAAACAAGACAAACAAATAACTCAATCTATGGAGAGGGAACTCCTAAACATCATATTTGAGCTATCAGGAACTTTGAACTAAGATTGCAGAGCATAGGCAAAGGGCAAGATCGACACAAGACCTCTTTGGTTTAACTAGGACAATCAAACATTCAGAGAAAGGTTTCAGTAATGGGGTTTTGGTTAGCTAGGAGTAAACATGGCTTATCGTGAATCATACTAGATAGCATACATAATAACCATTAATGAAATTGATAACAAGTTCTTAGGGTATCAAAGAGCAGTTAAGAATTATTTGACATAACTAAGAAAGAAGACAAACATAGAAGCTGTAATGAATCAGGAAACTTGAGGTGCCTCCATGGGCATGTCTCAAATCTATTCTCTACTGTCCTACAACAAGTAATAAACATGAAAACATGTATGATAAACTAAGGAAACATAATAGAGAAGGAACACTATACCATATACCAAGTCATGGAATCCTACAACAGTCCTCTTCCACCATCCAAAACACACAAGAAATTATCCACTTCATGAGACAAAGTATTTCTTCCAAGCTTTTAATACCATGTATTGCTCTATAACATCAAGTTCAGCCCCTTGATACAATGAAGTCTCTTGGAATATATAGGCTAAATAGAAAGAAACTATCCAAGAGCATCTAGAAGGCCATTGGCCTATTACAAATATCTGATTTTGTCCTTGAGACTTTGCAAAGCGCAAGGCACAAAATATCTTAAAATGCTAAAAAAAAGGAAATAAAATTGACTTTTCATGACTGACAATGGCCAAAAAATTCTTAACGCACATTTGGATGAGCATCTTTAGAAATTTGCCTTTTTTGCCAAAATGCTACAGGAACGTAGTAGTAGAAAATTTCCTGTCTTGTAGACCACTTTTGAGGGACCTCCAAATGTCAAAATGAGGCCCGTGATGGCTTGTTGGAAAGCCCTGGATGTATAGTTTCTGGAACTACTTGATTTTTCCCAAACTGATCCCTAGAAGTATGTCAAAAGGTGGGCTGAGTAGAAAAAACCAAAAAGTAGCCCTTGCTGATATGTGAGGCAAAAAGTTAAAAAATCACTGTTTTTCGCCTCTTTGGGGGACCAAAACACCTCCTTTGAATCTGAAAATTTGTGAGTAGCTGCCCCTAAATTTAATCCATCCAAAAAAATTACTTTCACAAGTTGAGGATGCTCCTAGCACCCATGGAAGTGCCTTGAAAAATGTGCAATTATGGCTAAAAAACACAAAAAACAAAATCATGTCAAAATTTGCTCAATTTTGGTGAGCAAGCCCCTTATGGGTTCTTAGAAGCATGTAAGGAAGATGAGGCCAATATTTAAAGCTTTGATGTGCCTTTCTCCACTTTTTCTACCGGGCGCCTCTTTTGGGCAGCCTTGAGCCTTTCTTGAGCAAGTTTGAGCTTTCTTCGGGAAAATTGGTTCAACTTCTTGTAGTGCCCAGTCATCTTCTTTTGTAGACTCAAGTTTGTGTTAGCTTTCTCTAATTTATCCTCCAAATTCTTGTTGGCCCTTTCAAGCCATGATTCTTTATCATTTTCTATTTCTTGGGCAAGCAATTGAGTAAGAGGATAAGATTGAACCAGGGGTGCCTCTTCTTCCTTCTTTTTCTCCAAAGCTTT
Source organism: Pinus albicaulis (assembly GCA_034641835.2). NCBI lineage: Eukaryota > Viridiplantae > Streptophyta > Pinopsida > Pinales > Pinaceae > Pinus > Pinus albicaulis. The sequence goes on from CM076584.1 coordinate 1,472,394,147, forward strand.
CTTGAGACCCATAGTCCTAGGCCTCTTTCTCATTGGTTGCTCTTCTTCTTCAGTATCATCAAATTCACCCATAAGCTCTTCATGCTTGACTTGTGCTTTGTAGGCTTCCCTTTGGTATTTGAAAGTCCGGGCCTCATAAACTGCCATTTGACCACTCATTTGTTTGTTTTGCATCTGTAGAACATGTATGAGGTCCTTTGACCTTTCTAGATCAGCTTGTAGGTCATGAATTTGGGCTTCTCTGTTTTGCAAAAGAGCCTCAAGAATTCTAGCTTCATCATCCCCATCATCGTTGTCTCTTTGTATGATGTCAAACTCCCTTTCCTTTTCATGACTACTCTCCTGCTGTTCCTCTTTTTCTTTCCACTTGCATTGGATAGACTTCTTGGTCCTCTTCCTCTTTGGAAATTCAAAAATACTCTTCTTAGGCAGTTTGCCTCTACTTCTTAGCGCTCTTGTGACATTGCTAGTCACTGTTGGAGTGATCTTCTTCTTTGATGATCTAGTGTTTCTAGGCTTTGCCACTTTTGGAGGAAGAGTCATGGTCCCTTGCCTAGGAGAGGCAGCTAGCACATGATCTTGGCTGTGTGGAGGAGAAGAGAGAGGAGGTTTATCTACTTGTACTTGCTCAACTTGGTCTTTTACCTTGATGCCCCCATCATCATCTGCTCCAACTTCACCTTTGTCACTGTTTGGTGTTTTCTTGCCATCATCATTGCTTGCTTCAGGGCTGTCTTGTTTCTCATCATTAGTGTCTCTTTGAGGACTGTTATGACCCTCATTATCTCTGTTTTGGCTGCCACTTTGTTTTTTTTCTTGAGGACTGTCTTCTTCATCTCTGTCTCTGCTTTCTTCATGAATGTTGTGTTATTTTCCTTCACTGTTTTGTCCCTCATCACCCTCAAGCTTACTGCTATGTTGGCTACCATCATATTCCTCTTCATGACTGCTATGCTCACCATCATTTTATTCATGCTCACCATCATTTCCTTCTTCCCCACTATCATGCTTAGATTCTTTACTTTGTCCCTCATCATCACTAGTTTGCTTCTTGTCACTTTGCCCTTCTTCATCACTAGTTTGCTTCTTCTCTTCTTCACTCTCAATCATGGGGGATTTTTTCCTTTTAGGAGTGGATTTACTATAAGAAGGAGAAACATGTTGAGTGGATGGTGAGGAAGGTGCATGAGATGAAGAGGCAATGGAAAAATCAGGATGGGAGATGAAAGAGTCCCAAGAAACTCCCTTTTTCTCAAGTTTATGGAGGACGATGATCTTGATAAGGGAATGATGAAACAAACAAGATTTTTGTTGAGTGGAGGGCTTATTTTGGATAGTAGAGGCCATCTTGTCAATGCTTCTATAGAGGAAGAAAGGTAGGTTCAACAACTGAGTTCTTGTGAAATGCATAAGAAGCCTAATGTGATAGGCATAAATCTGGGAAAACCTCCCTTCACATGTGAAATAATTCATGATGACTTTCACGAGGGGGGGCATAGCTGCTCAATAAATGAGAAAAAGGGAAAATAGCTTGGCAAGCATCCTGATGGTATGGTTTTAGAAAGGGTTTATAGTGATTTAGATCTAGGTATGTTTGTTTGTACCACTTTTCTCCTATATAGGGGATATTAGTTGCTTTGGAGATGGCCCTAGGAGTGAGTTTGAAATCCAGACCTGCTAGATGGACATGCTTTCCTTGCAGCCTCAAAGCAAACAAATGTGTCAAAGGAGGGTGATTTTTTACTTCTTCGACTTTTTGGCAAAAATCCAAGCACCCTACTTCATGAAAATTGAAGAGTACCAAAGGGGATTCATTCACCTCATGAGTTGTAATAGGCTCATACCTATTGTGATACCCATTTCTGCTGTCCTTCTTTGGAGGAATTTTCGCTTTTGATACCCCTTACTGACTTACCAAAACAAGACCTTGAACTGTACTGAAAAATAGGACCCTTCTTTGAGCACTGATTTTCTCTTTAGTTGGAAAGCAAGTATTTGTTAAATGAAAACAAATTTACTTCTCCAACACTGTGTTTTGAGCAAAGAGGCCTTTAATAAGATCTATTTGTGGTTTTTGAAGACAAGTCCCATTTTTTTTTTGACACAAAAATTCTTTCCCTTAATCACTGCTTTTTTGAAAACACTGTTTAAGAGGTGAGAAAACCCCTTATAAACTGATAAAAAATGTTTCACCCAATCACTATCTTCCTTTTTTTCTAAGCAAAGAGTACATTCTTGAAAAAACACCATGATTCCCCTTTGAACAAACTGTCCCTCTTTGATGATCACTATTTCTCTAAAAAAAAAAAGGTAGTCTCCCTGTCATTGAGTAATAAGTTTTTTTAAAACAAACTCTGTCTTTTCTTTATAGACTGTATGATCTTTTATGTACTTTGAAAAACCAATTTTAAACTTTCACAAGGCACTAGTTTTTTAAAAAGTGATTCTCTGTTTTATGTGGTACAAGCTCTTGACCTGGAATGATGAGTCTCCCTGCTAAAACTAAGCTCTATTCCTTATCCAACATAAGGGCCCCTTTGACACTGATTTAGGTCTCCTTCTTTAATCACTGTTGCTCTGTGATGATTCTAGCAAGCAAATTCTTTTTGGATGAAGGTAAGTTTGTTTGTCAACATCAATATCTTCTCTTGTTACTGAGTAAAAGGTCTTCAAAACAAACTCTATTTTCTCTCTATAAGACTGTGTTTATCCTTAACTACTCACAGCAAGAAACCCCTCTTAAACTGACAACAAACCTTCCTCCCTTAATCACTGTTCCTTCTTCTCTAGAATTTGTGATTTTCAAACATATCTTTAAATAAAAAATTCTAGTTAACACATATGAATACCTCTTTGTATGTATTTAGTTGTAGTTGGAGATGAGTTTTTTGCTGAAAATTTGACTTCAACACCTTTGAGGGCTCCTCTTGGTATTGGCCAGGGCTGGCAGAAATCACATTCAGAAGTGGTTGCTGGGTCGGGTAGGCCTGAACGGGAAAAACGTGCCGCGTTCAGAAGTGGTCGCTGGGCCAGGCAGGCCTGAACGGGAAAACATGTCACGTTTGACTTGTCGGGTCGGCCCTGGGCACCCGTTGAACACTGGGCACAGGTGTGCCGCACAACCACATAGGCGCGCTGCGCCTTTAACAAATCTGTTCTGTAAACGCCTACAGGCACGCCGCGCGTTCAAAGAGCTGCAAATGCTCGTGAAAAAACTCGCTGGAGATCGATTTTCTCTCGCCCATGGAACTCTTTACACAATGATAATAACACGTTCGAGGCCCCTTATACTTTAAAACAAAGTTCTCTCCTTTATCGAATTTGAAAAACCAAAACGAATTTACCCTTTTTGTTTGCCTTTGCATTTGTTTTAAAACAAGGTGACTTTGTTGATTTTGTATTTGAAAATGGTTTTCTTCTTTTGATTGTTGAAATTTTTTTTTTGAAAAAGGGCTGATGTTTCAACTTTAAAGTCACTGCAAATTTCCTCTTCAAAACCTATATTTCAACCCTGATGATTTTTTAATCTCCCGCTTTGTCATGCAGGAATTATAAAACTGTGCTTTGCCTTTTTTTGTTTACAAAGGAGTTATCATAGAAACACCACTGCAGCCTCTCAATCACCACAATGCAACTCAATTGTTTTATGAAGTGAAAAAGGTCCTTAAACCATGACTTGGTCTTCTGCTAGTATGATGAAGAGGCCTTTTTCGAAATACTCTTATAGGCATTCTTTTATGAGGAAAGAGGCTAAAAAAAATAGTGTTTATTGCCTATTCACATTGAAGGTTTTCTCCAAGACAATGGCATTGTATATCATCTAAAAGGGGCTTACAAAAATATTACCACTGCGGCCTTTTGAAACCATTATGTAAACCCATTGTTTTTTGAAGTGGTGAGGGTCTTTTCACCATGATTTGGTCTTCTATTTGTATGATGAAGGAGGCTTCTTAATCATGATTTGATCTCCTAATTTTTACCAAGGAGGTCATTCTTTTAAAACCACTACTGCAGCCTCTCAACACCATAATGCATCCTTTGTTTTTTATAAAGTGAAGGATATCGTAAACCATGTGTCTTCTCTGTCTCTTATCATTTGATGGAGGCACCCTTTGACTGAATGTGAATCATGGTTTCATCACCCTCTCTTAACCCTTTGAATAAGCTGATCTGTATGGACTATTAATCATTTGGAGAGCTGACCCTCTGCTTTTGTGAAGGAGGCCACTGTTGAAGTTTCTCGAACCTACTGTCCTCTTTCCTAGGTAACTTTGCTTATGGTAAGTGTCCTAGTCTCAAAAGCATTATGAAGCCTTTTAAGAGTGAATAACATGATTGAGGAAATGATGAGGGTTACTGTTAGGCACTTTGTATTAACAGTTTCTCTTGTTTGTGTGTAGATCTTCTATTTGTCCTAAAGAAAATCCCTGCAACTGTGACAACTTATGCTTATTTAGAAATCATGGTTAGGCCCTTAACTTCATGATGAAATAGCCCTTCAATCAATGAAAGTTCATCTATCTTAATAATGTGCCCACTGTCTTTTAAATGATCTGAAAAAGTAAGCTTTGGCGCTTGCCCTTCATTCATCATTTGGAGGGGTTAGTTATGATAAACCATAATCGATTTGTAAAATAAAAATTCCCTTTTCACATACACCTTCTGTGTGAATGCTTCTCTATACCAGTATGCAGAAATGACTAGAAACAAAGCTTAGTTTACCAATTTTACCATTCAGATGAGGGTGCTTTTTAAACAAAACTTCACCCTCGGATTTGTCCTTTGAAGGAGGCTTTCATCAACATAAGAATAGAGGCTTTTTAGCACCATCATGTCACTGCTTTGATTTTGATGTGAAATAGGCCCTTAACTTATAAAATTTTATTTGTTTTACCGTTGTTTCTCAACATGGTCTTACCAACAGAGACTTTTCTCAGACACAATTTTAAACCTTGCTATGCATCTTCTGTTCATCCTTTGGAGGAAAAAGCGCCAAGAAGCCATTGAAGTTTCTCAACAATATGTTTGACCCTCTGCTTATTAGTGAAGGAGGTCACAATAATGTGTCTTCTAACCCTCTGCTTTTATATGAAGAAGGTTTCATCATTTTTTTCTAACGCTCTACTTATTATTGAAGGAGGTTATCTTTAGCACAGGATCTTCATCTTATTTCAAAACTATACCTTGCCCTGTATGTTTGTTTGAAGAATGTCAACAAGAAACAAAGTGGAATTTGACATTTATCATCGCTAAAATCACTTGAAAATCATGTCCTCTTGCTTTATGAGGCCTTGTCTGAGATGTATATATCATTTTGTAAAATATCACTGTGAACACAAAACTAGAAGAAACGTGATTTGTACATGGAGAGTGTTTGCTGATAGATATCATTGAACTGTCTTTTCCCTTGACTATGTTGTCAGAGGTTTATTGAAATTGCCTTTGACTACTTTTCAAAAACTAGTGCTCAAGGTAACATAAGAAGCAGTTGTCTTCTTATGCCCTACATGATGATGCCCTTTGGAAAGATTATGCAGCACTGCTTTTGGAGGAGATCATGGAGCACTGCTGATCAACATCTAATTTTACTTCATTTGCTTTATTGATGAAGAAATATCTCTGCTCTTCAGGCAAAATTTAGATTTATAACATGTACACTTGCTGCTCGTCACTTTATAGCTCTTCATATGATCATTGATGGCAAACCTTTTCAACATGAGAGACCTGTTTGAATTTTTATTTTTGCTCTTATGTGCACACTGATCGTCATTCAATTACACCTCTGCAGAGATGTAAAAACATATGCTTTGGAACCTTGCAGAGCTCTTTTGGTTTTTCATGGAGATTATGCCTGATCTAAGCATATTTCTTCAGATACTGACAAACCTTATATTTTCCTGATTTGGATCTTTGTTGAACTTCTTCTGAAATGAGACAAAATGACCCCTCAGTGGTGTGCGACCTATGGATAGAACAATGTCTGCTTTGCAGAAATAGGGAAAGATTTAAGGCTAACTGGTACTAGACACAGGCTTTTGGTTTTGGATATCTTAGCCAAGGAAAAACTCTCTAAACACCACTATCTAACTTAGTGACAATTTTCATAGATTCTGAGTGTTTTCTTAGGCATGATCAGATTGTCATATGATAAGATGATCAGGGATAGAGTAGTAGACACTTTGTCAACCTTTGGATAGTGAATGGTATGAGAAACAAGGGTAAATGATAGCAGATAATCACATCTATGACAGCTATGGACAGGGAGACTTTGCTGAAGCGAGATAGGTCTTGAAAAATGGAGATTGTTCTCATCATAGACTGACAAGAAGGGGCAGGAGGAAAAAAATTGTTTTGGGGTGTTTTCTAGATGACAATTTGACATATTGAGATTATCTCCTAGAAAACTCAGCAATGGAATCTAGTCATCAATAACATGTAAAAAATACTGATGGCTAATAGTGGTTCCATTTGGGGAGGGCAGCTCCCTTTCGGGAGGTGTCCAGAATTGCAAATCTCTGGCTTGTGAAGACCAGTGCCTTATCCATTGGTGCAAGTTTCTTTCTTTCTTGATGATATTTTTGAAAATTGACAACATGATTAGCTTCAAAGTCATCTCTACCTACCCAGCTATATTTCCTAACATTTTTTCTTCTTTAGGTGCATTTTGACTAGCAACCCTTTGACATGATATTTTTGAAAAAGAAAACTATCTAATTCTACCCTTATATCTTCCGGGAGTTCAGATTAAATTGATTAACTCCTTTGATTCTCTACCTATGCTAGATCGACTGTCAAGATTAAGCTATTTGACAAGATTTCATTCACTACACTAAAACATGAAATTGAAAAATGACCAAATCAGGATTAGACAGTCTGATTTGTCATGTTTTTGTGTCATAAAAGACAAGTTGCACACAAATATTATTTTGCATGAAATGATATTTAGAAAAATCAGGGCTAGGGTACATAGTTTGTTTTTCATCCCTGTTTTCCTCTTTGGTTCTGTTTTGAGTGTGTGTAACTAGTATATTTTCCTAATCTACTTTCTTTGACAAGTCAAGCTTACACAATTTGACTATCACTTCTTTCACTAACTTATCAACAATAAACTTAAAACATGTCCAGTTATGATTAGGCTAGATAACTGAACAAGACATCTTTTGAGCGCTAGTATTCTTGCGCACTTTCAGCATGACTATTTTTTGAACATGGGGCTTTTCTGCTATTTTCTAAAACTGTCCTTTTTTCAACTTTTCTACTGTTTTGTATTTTCTGTTTTTGACTTATTTTTTCAAACAGTGATATGTACAATGAGTGAAAATCTTAAAAATAGAAATCTTGAAAATGGTGGAACTTGAGCATTTTGTCTTCAAAGGGATCTCCCGATGCTCTTGGTCCGGTCAACTCTTGAAAAGAAAAGTTTCGAAAATTTTCCCTCTCAAGCACAACATAAGGGTTCTTGCAAGAATCTTTGAAAAATTCTATGTCTGCTTGCTGCTTTTATCTATACCTTTGATTTCCGCTCCTGCCTTTGCTGTACATCTTCTTTAGGTAATACAGATACTCTTTGTCATTTTTAAAATAAATGATGACATCATCAAGGTACATCATAATGAAGAAATTTAGAACTGGAAACATGGCCTTCAGGAACATGTCTTTGATGTTTGGTGGTCTTGCAATTCTAGGCTGAAATTTGGAACTGCTCCCAGTGTATTTGAAAAAATCTTTAAGCTGTTTGCTTTGAAAAGGAATTAATTGATGATACCTTGAAACATCACTTTGCAAAGACATATGATTAGAAACACCTAGCTTTTGTATGGTATGATCTATTTTGGGAAGGATATAAGTGTTGTCCCAGGGAGGTTTATTTGTGTTTTTGAAATCAACACATATCCTATGTCCAGTTGTCTTATCTTTGATTGTTAATGTTTGATAAAGATTTTTGTATTTCCTTTTGTCAAAGTTGTTTTTTGAAATGATGGCAATGTCATAGTGTTTCAAACAGTTTTCCCGACATGTACAAGTATCTTGAACAATCTTGCATATTCTAGCAGTCCTTAATGTTTGGTGTAATGACATAATTTTAGCTAGTTCAATCAGCTGAGGTGTTTTTGGACTACAGTTATCACATTCCTTCACATCAAGTTTATCAGACATTCCTCCCGGATCTTTAACAATTGTGGAAATAGTCAAAGTTTTATTCAGAGAGGTAAAGTTTTGGGATGGTGAAGCATTTAAGTATGGCAAGAACATTAGGCTCCCCTGCCCCTAATTTCCAAATAGGTTTGTAATATGTAAGTCCTCTAGTGCTTCTGTTTTGAAAAAGGTTCCTGATTGTACTGTTGATGTTTGTCCTTGGTTTGAGAAATTTTCTTGAAGGTTTATAATATATATATATATATATATATATTTTTTTTTTATTTTTTTATTTTTTATTTTTATTTTTTTTTTTTTTATTTCATTTTTTTTTTTCTGATCTATCCCCGTTTCTAGAAAATAAAATTCCCTCTCTTCAAGACATAACTGCTTAGGGTCATGATAGTTTTGAGTATCCAGCTCATCATAGAGAATCTGGGGTGGCTGATGCGGTGTCCATAGATTTGTTTCAATTTCTCCTACCTGTTTATCAATGTCTTCATAAGTGTGTAAAATGAAGGAATTTAGATCTGAATGTAAGGAATACATAGGGATGTTATCTGGCCTCTCTTGGCTGCTGACCATATATTTCATGTGTGATTCTCGATACAGTATTCTTGTTTGGTTAAACACAGGAATGGTGGCATAGGACATATATAGTTGAATATTTCCCTGAAGCTTGGCCCCCCAAGATCTGGATAAAATCATTCCATACTTGGGAGGGATGTCTGCTACCACTATGTCCATGACCAGGTGTTTTGCAGGTATTTGTGCCAAACTGAAACAAAGATCTTTGATCAGGCCTAGACACTTGACTCTGCTTGAATCAAACGAATATAAGTCTTTATAAGGTTTTGTTATTTCTAGGCCTAGTATTTCCATTACAACTTTTGGCATGAGATTATGAGAGGCTCCGAAATCTAGCATGGCATTATGTAGGATTTGGTCATGTATATTCAGACTAATGTAAAAAGGAAGAGTGGTTCCTTCTTGATATTTCCCTTCTATTTTTGGGCCAAATAACACCTCAGGGGTATCATCAGCTAGGTGTAAAAAATCTACATCATTTCCTATGTTTAGGACCTTTAGCACTTGAGATTTGTATGAGCTTTGGGCAATGAGTTCAGTGAGAAGCATGGTGATATGAATTTTGGTGATTTCCCCTTCAAAACTAAAGGGTGTTTGTAGTTTAGATAGATTTGCTTCAGTTTTTTCAGCCATGACTTTCTCTATATTCTTAATTTTCTCATTTTGATTTGGGGTTTTGTTCAATACAGTTGTTTTATGAATCTTAGTAGAGGTACTAGGAAAGTTTAGATCAAGGCTTGCCTGACTAGCTTTGTCTTTGTTTTGTTCAGTTTTCTTAACCATGATTTTGTTACTATCTACTGTTCTTTTAATAATGGTATCGGGGGTCTTAGTAACAGCAGTGTCTGAGCTACCTTTCTTAGAGTTGTCTTGGTTTTTCTTACTCCTAAGATCATATTGCCTATGAGCTTCCATTATAGCGTTTTGAAATCCTACCTCAGGATCTTCTGTGAGGAAAAACTCACCCTCGCTATCAGAACCTATCAAATTTAAGTGATTTTCATCAATTGGTTCCATATCTCTTTCTACCTCATCAACGTAGTTTTCATTGAAGGGTGGCTTGATCTATTGGTCATTTTCCCTTGGTTTGTTCTGAGGCGGGTCTCTTCTAAAATTTTGGTTCCGGTTTCTATTTTGAGGGTTTGGCTGGTTATCCTTAAGAGGTGCTTTTTCATTCAGATTTATTGTTTCCCACATTTTTTCCATGGATTTAACCCAGTTGTCTATTCTGGGGTCTGAGGAGGAAACTAAAGGCATGACCTCATCACGGTATGCGACTTTATTTTCTGATCTTATCCTAGCTCTTTTCTCAGGTAGGTTGGCTTTGGCCCTGATAGCTACTTTTTGCATTTATTCTAAAGTTGTGGGGTCTCTTTCTCTTAGTTGGTATGTCATATTTGGATCAAAACCTTCGTGAAATTTTGCTAATGCTGAGCCAAGTGGAGGTTTTATGTGAGGCGGGAGGGTGTTATAGACACTGTTGAATCTAGTGCAATAGTCCTGAATACTTTCCCCCATATTCCTTTTAAGATTGTTATATTCGGAAAGGAATTGGATGGGGTTTTTCCTGATTTCCCACCCGTTCTATTTGCAAGTTTATTCTGTTGATTTCCTATGTTTACATGAAGATTTCTGAATCCCTAAGTTGTACTTAGTTTGTCACTGATTTCAGAGGCTGCATCATGAACTTTGATAATTTGGGAAAGATGAGTCAACAGAATAGTATGATTTATAAAAATTTTGGTTTTTATGGAGTATTAGGCCTACTGGAGGTTAGTGGAGTCGCCAGGTGGATGTTTTGTTGTTTTTAGAGATATGTATTTATGGTCCACTGCCAATAACTGAGAAAAAGCCAATCTGGGGATATTTTTTAGAGTTTTACGAGTTTCCTATGTGTAGCCCTGAGGTTTGTAAGAGTTTTCTATAATTGAATCATCATTTTGCTAAGATGATGAAAAAGCTAGTTTCTACTCTTCGGACAACACTTAAGTTTTCTAAGTATAACTGAGACTTTGAGAGTTCCTAAGGGATACATATGATGTTTTGACTCAAGGTCCCACCGTGATCGCCATTATGTTAGAGAGCGGTGGGATGGATCAATAGGATAGCATGCTCAGTTCGACAGGGGTTTTCCGTGAGTCTTGAAAGATATTCAGATTAATATGAACTCAAAAAGATCCCACCGTGATCACCATTATTTTAGGGTCCCGTGATTTGGCAGATTAGCAAGCCAAATGACAGGGTAACATCAAACCAACTTTGGAGCCCAAGGACCTAGCCTTCCTGGACTCAGAGAGGGCTCTCTCTATTTGTGCAAAGGATGTAAACTTGTTTGCTTTCTATGTATCTGATTTTAGGCTAGTTGTTAAGTATGTTTTGGTTTGTTTTAGGTTTTTTGAGGGAGAACTGATCAAAGGATAGATAGATAAAAATATTTTCAGATCAACTGGGCTATGGGGTCGATAAGTCGAGACTGCCTCAAAGGGTGGACAAGGTATATTGTAGGGCCAATTTGGTTGAGGTAAAATGGATTCTTTAGGTGGAGTGAAATGGGATGGACACTAAGTTTTGTGAAGGACAACAAGGTTTAAGCATAAATAGTTTTACAGCAGACATCCATGTGGTAGGGCTAACCATTAATCACATTAAATGAAACTTTAAACTAATAGATGCATAAAATAAACATTCAGGTGATACATAGAAATTAAGACCCTCTAACTTTGGAAAAATCACCCTCAGACTTTGGGGAAAACAAACAAGACAAACAAATAACTCAATCTATGAAGAGGGAACTCCTAAACATCATATTTGAGCTATCGGGAACTTTGAACTAAGATTGCAGAGCATAGGCAAAGGGCAAGATCGACACAAGACCTCTTTGGTTTAACTAGGACAATCAAACATTCAGAGAAAGGTTTCAGTAATGGAGTTTTGGTTAGCTAGGAGTAAACAGGGCTTATCATGAATCATACTAGATAGCATACATAATAACCATTAATGAAATTGATAACAAGTTCTTAGGGTATCAAAGAGCAGTTAAGAATTATTTGACATAACTAAGAAAGAAGACAAACATAGAAGCTGTAATGAATCATGAAACTTGAGGTGCCTCCATGGGCATGTATCAAATCTATTCTCTACTGTCCTACAACAAGCAATAAACATGAAAAAATGTATGATAAACTAAGGAAACATAACAGAGAAGGAACACTATACCATATACCAAGTCATGGAATCCTACAACAGTCCTCTTCCACCATCCAAAACACACAAGAAATTATCCACTTCATGAGACAAAGTATTTCTTCCAAGCTTTTAATACCATGTATTGCTCTATAACATCAAGTTCAGCCCCTCGATACAATGAAGTCTCTTGGAATATATAGGCTAAATAGAAAGAAACTATCCAAGAGCATCTAGAAGGCCATTGGCCTATTACAAATATCTGATTTTGTCCTTGAGGCTTTGCAAAGCCCAAGGCACAAAATATCTTTACAAATATCTTAAAATGCTAAAAAAAAGGAAATAAAATTGACTTTTCATGACTGACAATGGAAAAAAAAGGCTTAACGCACATTTGGATGAGCATATTCAGAAATCTGCCTTTTTCGCCAAAATGCTATAGGAACGTAGCAACAGAAAATTTCCTGTATTGTAGACCACTTTTGAGGGACCTACCGATGTTGAAACGAGGCCCGTGATGGCTCATTGGAAATCCTTGGATGTCTAGTTTCTGTAACTACTTGATTTTTCCCAAAATTACCCTAGAAGTATGTCAAAATGTGGAATGAGTGGAAAAAACCAAAAAGTAGCCCTTGCTGATATGGGAGGCAGAAAGTAAAAAAATCACTGTTTTTTGCCTCTTTGGGGGACCAAAACACCTCCTTTGAATCTAAAAATTTGTGAGTATCTGCCCCTGAATTTAGTCCATCCAAAAAAATGACTTTCACGAGCTGAGGACGCTCCTAGCACCCATGGCAGCGTCTTGAAAAATGTGCAATTATGGCCAAAAAATACAAAAAACAAAATCATGTCAAAATTTGCTCAATTTTGGTGAGCAAGCCCATTATGGGTTCTTAGAGGCATGTAAGGAAGCTGAGGCCAAGATTTCAAGCCCTGATGTGCCTTTCTCCACTTTTTCTACCGGGCGCCTCTTTCGGGTAGCCTTGAGCCTTTCTTGAGCAAGTTTGAGCTTTCTTCGAGAAAATTGGTTCAACTTCTTGTAGTGCCCAGTCATATTATTTTGTAGACTCAAGTCTCTGTTAGCTTTCTCTAATTTACCCTCCAAATTCTTGTTGGCCCTTTCAAGCCATGATTCTTTATCATTTTCTATTTCTTGGGCGAGCAATTGAGTAAGAGGATAAGATCGAACTAGGGCTGCCTCTTCTTCCTTCTTTTTCTCCAAATATTTCTTGAGACCCATAGTCCTAGGCCTCTTTCTCATTGGCTTCTCTTCTTCTTCAATATCATCAAATTCGGCCATAAGCTCTTCAAGCTTGACTTGTGCTTTGTAGGCTTTCCTTTGGTATTTGAAAGCCCGGGCCTCATAAACTGCCATTTGACCACTCATTTGTTTGTTTTGCATATGTAGAACATGTATGAGGTCCTTTGACCTTTCTAGATCAGCTTGTAGGTCATGAATTTGGGCTTCTCTATTTTGCAAAAGAGCCTCAAGAAATCTAGCTTCATCATCCCCATCATCATTGTCTATCTGTATGATGTCAAACTCCCTTTCCTTTTCATGACTACTCTCCTGCTGTTCCTCTTTTTCTTTCCCCTTGCCTTGGATAGACTTCTTGGTCCTCTTCCTCTTTGGAAATTCAACAATACTCTTCTTAGGCATTTTGCCTCTACTTCTTAGCGCTTTTGTGACATTGCTAGTCACTGCTGGAGTGATCTTCTTCTTTGATGATCTAGTGTTTCTAGGCTTCGCCACTTTTGGAGGAAGAGTCATGGCCCCTTACCTAGGAGAGGCAGCTAGCACATGATCTTGGCTGTGTGGAGGAGAAGAGAGAGGAGGTTTATCTACTTGTACTTGCTCAACTTGGTCTTTTACCTTGCTGCCTCCATCATCATCTGCTCCAGCTTCACCTTTGTCATTGTTTGGTGTTTTCTTGCCATCATCAGTGCTTGCTTGAGGGCTGTCTTGTTTCTCATCATTAGTGTCTCTTTGAGGATTGTTATGACCCTCATCATCACTGTTTTGGCTGCCACTTTGTTTTTTTCTTGAGGACTGTCTTGTTCATCTCTGTCTATGCTTTCTTCATGACTGTTATGTTCTTTTCCTTCACTGTTTTGTCCCTCATCACCCTCAAGCTTACTACTGTGTTGGCTGCCATCATGTTCCTCTTCATGAATGCTATGCTCACCATCATTTTTTTCATGCTCACCATCATTTCCTTCTTCCTCACTGTCATGCTTAGATTCTTTACTTTGTCCCTCATCATCACTAGTTTGCTTCTTGTCACTTTGCCCTTCTTCATCACTAGTTTGCTTCTTCTCTTCTTCACTCTCAATCATAGGGGATTTTTCCTTTTAGGAGTGGATTTACTAGAAGAAGGAGAAACATGATGAGTGGATGGTGAGGAAGGCACATGAGATGAGGATGCAATGGAAAAATCGGGATGGGAGATGAAAGAGTCCCAAGAAACTCCCTTTTTCTCAAGTTGATGGAGGATGATGATCTTGATAAGGGAATGATGAAAAAAACAAGCTTGTTGTTGAGTGGAGGGCTTCTTTTGGACAGTAGAGGCCATCTTGTCAATGCTTCTATAGATGAAGAAATGTAGGTTCAGCAACTGAGTTCTTGTGAAATGCATAAGAAGCCTGATGTGATAGGCATAAATTTGGGAAAACCTCCCTTCACATGTGAAATAATTCATGATGACTTTCATGAGGGGGGCATAGCTGCTCAATAAGTGAGAAAAAGGGAAAATAGCTCAGCAAGCATCCTGATGGTCTAGTTTTAGAAAGGGTTTATAGTGATTTAGATCTAGGTATGTTTGTTTGAACCAATTTTCTCCTATATAGGGGATCTTAGTTGCTTTGGAGATGGCCCTAGGAGTGAGTTTGAAATCCAGACCTGCTAGATGGTCATGCTTTCCTTGCAGCCTCAAAGCAAACAATTGTGTCAAAGGAGGGTGATTTTTACTTCTTGGACTTTTTGGCAAAAATCTAAGCACCCTACTTCATGCAAATTGAAGAGTACTGAAGGGGATTCATTCACCTCCTGAGTTGTAATAGGCTCATATCTATTGTGATACCCACTTCTGCTGTCCTTATTTGGAGGAATTTTTTCTTTTGATACCCCTTACTAACTTACCAAAAGAAGACCTTGAACTGTACTGAAAAATAGACCCCTTCTTTGAGCACTGATTTTCTCTTTAGTTGGCAAGCAAGTATTTGTTAAATGAAAACAAATTTACTTCTCCATAACTGTGTTTTGAGCAAAGAGGCCTTTAATAAGATCTATTTGTGGTTTTTGAAGACAAGTCCCTTTTTGTTTTTGACACAAAAATTCTTTCCCTTAATCACTGCTTTTTTGAAAACACTGTTTAAGAGGTGAGCAAACCCCTTATAAATTGATCAAAACTATTTCACCCAATCACTATCTTCCTTTCTTTCTAAGCAAAGAGTACACTCTTGAAAAAACACTGTGCTTCCCCTTTGAAAAAACTATCCATCTTTGATGATCACTCTTTCTCTAAAAAATAAAAGGTAGTCTCCCTGTCACTGAGTAAGAAGTTTTTTTAAAACAAACTCTGTCTTTTCTTTATAGACTGTATGATCTTTTATGTACTTTGAAAAAATAATTTTAAACTTTCACAAGGCACTAGTTTTTTAAACAATGATTCTCTATTTTATGTGGTACAAGCTCTTGACCTAGAATGATGATATTCCCTGCTAAAACTAAGCTCTATTCCTTATCCAACATAAGGGCCCCTTTGACACTGATTTAGGTCTCCTTCTTTAATCACTGTTGCTCTGTGATGATTCTAGCAAGCAAGTTCTTTTTGGATGAAGGTAAGTTTGTTTGTCAATATCAATATCTTCTCTTGTTACTGAGTAAAAGGTCTTCAAAACAAACTCTGTTTTCTCTCTATAAGACTGTGTTTATCCTTAACTACTCACAGCAAGAAACCCCTCTTAAACTGACAACAAACCTTCCTCCCTTAATCACTGTTCCTTCTTCTCTAGAATTTGTGATTTTCAAACATATCTTTAAATCAAAACTTCTAGTTAACACATATAAATACCTCTTTGTATGTCTTTAACTATAGTTGGAGATGAGTTTTTTGCTAAAAATTTGACTTCAACATCGTTGCGGGCTCCTCTTAGTATTGGCCAGGGCTGGAAGAAATCAATTTCAAAAGTGGATGCTGGGCCGGGTAGGCCTGAACAGGAAAACGTGCCACGTTTGAGCTATCGGGTCAGCCCTGGGCACCCGTTGAATGCCGGGCACAGGCGTGCCATGCAACCACACAAGCGCGCTACGCCTTTAACAAATCTTTTCTGTAAACGCCTATAGGCATGTTGCGCAAAGATACAGGCGCACCGCGCGTTCAAAGAGCTACAAATGCTCGTGTAAAAAATTGCTGGAGATTGGTTTTCTCTCACCCATGGAACTCTTTACACAATGATAATAACACGTTCGAGGCCCCTTATACTTTAAAACAAAGTTCTCTCCTTTATCGAATTTGAAAAACCAAAACGAATTTACCCTTTTTGTTTGCCTTTGCATTTGTTTTAAAACAAGGTGACTTTATTGATTTTGTATTTGAAAATGGTTTTCTTCTTTTTATTGTTGAAATAAGACTTTTGAAAAAGGGCTGATGTTTCAACTTTAAAGTCACTGCAAATTTCCTCTTCAAAACCTATATTTCAACCCTGATGATTTTTTAATCTCCCGCTTTGTCATGCAGGAATTATAAAACTATGATTTGAATTTTTTTGTTTACAAAGGAGTTATTATAAAAACACCACTGCAGCCTCTCAATCACCACAATGCAACTCAATTGTTTTATGAAGTGAAAAAGGTCCCTAAACCATGACTTGGTTTTCTGCTAGTATGATGAAGGAGGCCTTTTTTGAAATACTCTTATAGGCTCTCTTTTATGAGGAAAGAGGCTAAAAACAACAGTGTTTATTGCCTATTCACATTGAAGGTTTTCTCCAAGACATTGGCATTGTATATCATCTGAAAGGGGCTTACAAAAATATTACCACTGCAGCCTTTTGAAACCATTATGTAAACCCACTGTTTTTTGAAGTGGTGAGGGTCTTTTCACCATGATTTGGTCTTCTATTTGTATGATGAAGGAGGCCTCTTAATCATGATTTGATCTCCTATTTTTTACCAAGGAGGTCATTCTTTTAAAACCACTACTGCAGCCTCTCAACACCATAATGCATCCTTTGTTTTTTATGAAGTGAAGGAGATCCTAAACCATGTGTCTTCTCTGTCTCTTATCATTTTATGGAGGCACCCTTTGACTGAATGTGAATCATGGTTTCATCACCCTCTCTTAACCCTTTGAATAAGCTGATCTTTATGGACTATAAATCATTTGGAGAGCTGACCCTCTGCTTTTGTGAAGGAGGCCACTGTTGAAATCTCTCGAACCTACTGCCCTCTTTCCTAGGTAACTTTGCTTATGGTAAGTGTCCTAGTCTCAAAATCATTATGAAGCCTTTTAAGAGTGAATAACATGATTGAGGAAATGATGAGGGTTATTGTTAGGCACTTTGTATTAACAGTTTCTCTTGACTGTGTGTAGACCTTCTATTTGTCCTGAAGAAAATCCCTGAAACTGTGACCACTTATGCTCATTTAGAAATCATTGTTAGGCCCTTAACTTCATGATGAAAGAGGCCTTCAATCAATGAAAATTCATCTATCTTAATAATGTGCCCACTGTCTTTTAAATGATCTGAAAAAGTAACCTTTGGCGCTTGCCCTTCATTCATCATTTGGAGGGGTTAGTTATGATAAACCATAATGGATCTGTAAAATAAAAATTCCTTTTTCACATACACCTTCTGTGTGAATGCTTCTCTATACCGGTATGCGTAAATGACTAGAAACAGAGCTTAGTTTACCAATTTTACCATTCAGATGAGGGTGCTTTTGAAACAAAACTTCAGCCTCGGATTTGTCCTTTTAAGGAGGCTTTGATCAACATAAGAACAGAGGCTTTTTAGCACCATCATGTCACTGCTTTGCTTTTGATGTGAAATAGGCCCTTAACTTATAAACTTTTATTTGTTTTACTACTGTTTCTCAACATGGTCTTACCAATAGAGACTTTTCTCAGACACAATTTTAAACCCTGCTATGCATCTTCTGTTCATCCTTTGGAGGAAAAAGCGCCAAGCAGCCACTGAAGTTTCTCAAAAACATGTTTGACCCTCTGCTTATTAGTGAAGGAGGTCACAACAATGTGTCTTCTAACCCTCTGCTTTTATATGAAGGATGTTTCATCATTTGTTTCTAACCCTCCACTTATTATTGAAGGAGGTTATCTTTAACACATGATATTCATCTTATTTCAACACTGTACCTTGCCCTGTATGTTTGTTTGAAGAATGTCAGCAAGAAAAAAAGTGGAATTTGACATTTATCATCGCTAAAATCACTTGAAAATCATGTCCTCTTGCTTTATGAGGCCTTGTCTGAGATGTATATATCCTTTTGTAAAATATCACTGTGAACATAAAACCAGAATAAATGTGATTTGTACATGGAGAGTGTTTGCTGCTAGATATCATTGAACTGTCTTTTCCCTTGACTGTGTTGTTAGAGGTTTATTGAAATTTCCTTTGAATACTTTTCAAAAACCAGTGCTCAAAGTAACATAAGAAGCAGCTGTCTTCTTATGCCCTACATGATGATGCCCTTTGAAAAGATTATGCAACACTGCTTTTGGAGGAGATCATGGAGCACTGCTGATCAACATCTAATTTTAATTCATTTTCTTTATTGATGAAGAAATATCTCTGCTCTTTAGGCAGGCTTTAGATTTATAACATGTACAATTGCTACTCTTCACTTTACAACTCTTCATCTGATCATTGATGGCAAACCTTTTCAACATGAGAGACCTGTTTTAATTTGTCTTTTTTCTCTTATGTGCACACTGATCATCATTCAATTACACCCCTGCAGAGATGTAAAAATAGATGCTTTGGAACCTTGGAGATATCTTTTGGTTTTTCATGGAGATTATGCCCGATCTAAGCATATTTCTTTAGATAGTGACAAACCTTCTCTTTTCCTAATTTGGATCTTTGTTGAACTTCTTTTGAAATGAGACAAAGTGACCCCTTGGTGGTGTGCGACCTATGGATAGAAAATTCCTGCTTTGTAGAAATAGGGAAAGATTTAAGGCTGACTGGTACTAGACATAGGCTTTTGGCTTAGGATATCTTAGCCAAGGAAAAACTCTGTAAACACCACTATCTAACTTAGGGACAATTTTCACAGATTCTAAGTGTTTTCTTAGGCATGATCAAATTGTCATATGATAAGATGATCAGGGATAGAGTAGCAGACACTTTGTTAACCTTTGGATAGTGAATAGTATGAGAAACAAGGGTAAATGATAGCTAAAAATCACAGCTATGACAACTATGGACAGGGAGACTTTGCTGAAGCAAGATAGGTCTTGAAAATTAGATATTGTTCTCATCATAGACTGACAGGAAGGGACAAGAGGACAAAAATTGTTTTGGGGTGTTTTCTAGATGACAATTCGACAGATTGAGATTATCTCCTAGAAAGCTCAGCTATGGAATCTATTCATCAATAGCATGTAAAAAATACTGATGACTAACACCTTCCAATAAACACATATGTATACCTCCCCTACAAAAACACCAAAATGTTGGTTGATTTAATTGTGAGTTAAATCCCTATATTTTAATTTTCAACCAGAGGTTTCGTAAGCTGATGAGATATACTTGTGCTATATGTACTAGGTGGTTATCTTTCAGATTATATTAAAGGATAATGCAATTAAAACTAATTACAAAACATAATAAATTAATCCAATCCAAACCAAATCAAACCAAACATAAATAAATTTAAATCACACTTGCATAAAGGAAATCATACTTGCTTGAAATTGAAATCACACTTGCAGAATTGAAATCACACTTGCTGAAATGAAATCACACCACACTTGCATAATTGAAATCACAATTGAAGAATTGAAATCACACACACTTGCATAAATGAAATCACACCTACTAGAAAGTAAATCACACTTACTGAAAGGAAAAGGCACACTTGCATAAAAGAAATTAAATAACAAAACTATACTATATTACCAATATGTACAAAGATGTGCAAAATCTGGTTGATGGGGGCATTCCATTCCTCAACAAGCACATTGAATCAAATATCACATCTTGGAGATCAAAATAGCAATATTATTTCATAAAGATGAAGTTACAAGATACTATAAGAATTCTCTCTCTTCACTTTAAAAATCACATCTTTGATGGAACTTGAAACCTCCAACTAGCAACTAACAACTAGCTGCCTCTAACCTCTAACCACTAGATGAAAACTTACAATTAAAAACCTACAATTGAAAACTTACAATTGATAACTTACATTTTTCAACCCTTTGTATGAAGGGTGCACTCCTATTTATACAAAAATTGAGGATAACTATACAATAAATTTAGATCTTTAGATATCTCCTAAATCCACATTTATCTCTTGTGGTTACAACCAATCTCCTAAAAATGTAAGATACATTCCTCTTAAAATTCTTTTATCCATGGTTCAATTCTTCTCCTTTGAATGTGCATAGTTAATGATCCACATCTTCCTCAAATATTCTACAAATCCTCATGAGTTGGAATTTGAAATTTGAATTTGCAGTCAAGTGTCCAAATAGGATCCTTGTAGAATCTCCAAGTAGGTCTACAATATCACAATACTCATAACACTTTTAGATATATATGAAAACATGTTAATTTCCTAATATTTAATCATATATTCACTTAAAATACTTAAAATTAATGACTTGGAAAATATTAATGTTAAATCAATATGATAATGAAAATTGTTACTTAATGTAAGGTTAGGGGGCTATAGATTTACAAAATGAGGGTAAAATGATGGAAATGAAGGTGAAAGTGGATGACATTTCGGAGGCCCAACAATATATTTTTAATTAAATGTATTATTATTATTATTATTAGTTTTTAAATAGAAAAATATATATTGCATTAAAATATTTTGGTTTGAAGGCCAAAAAATTGTACCTCCTGAACCAAAATTTCTTTTATAAATGTTGAAAACCTTCGAAAATGATGAACACAATTAATACCCTGTCTACATGCAACTATTCTGAACTAAATTTCTTCATATGGCCTCCAAAAAACACCTAAAATAATTATATATTTGCATAACATAAAAAATTAACTAAGAGATAATTATTCCACTACATTTACCCCATAATAGAATTGACCTATTTTTCATTTGCTTCTGGTTCAGACTAAGAAGGAGGGGAGGCTTGGCCTACATTAGTCTCGATTCCAATGTCATCTTGCAACATTGAGTTCGTTTGTCATTGCGACAAGGAGTCCTCAGACACGTTGTTGCGAACATCAATTGCATTGTCCTCCATTGCCAAGCTTAATATTCCCATGTGAAAGCTCAACATTTCTATTGCAAGCTGCAATATTTCCATTTTGACTTACATTATGCCCATTTTCCGATTCAAAATCTTGAATTAAGTCTTTGACTCATCCAAGATAATCTCCAAGTGTTTTGAAATCAAAGAGATGACAAAATCCATAGCACCGACCATTTGCATTAAGAAAATACTAATATCTTCCTCTTGTGAACTGAAATTTTGCTCCATGAAATTAATCCCACTATAGACTTGCTGATCCAGGTGGATATTGGTATCCACCCACCTATTCCACTTGGGCCCCACCATTGTCCCTTTTAGTTTTTCAGTTTAGACACAACTTACTATTTTTGACAGTTTTTCGGGTCCTCAACTTCCAGAGCCGTTTTGAAGCCCTAAACAACGTTTTTTGGGAAAAATGAGAACGAAGAAGCTTTTTATTCTTGCATCAAAATTTACAATCCGCAGATAGATCTTTCTAACGAGGTATGGTGCACATCAAACAGAGATCGTATGCCAAAGTTACGTCCCTGGGAAGTTGAAACACCAATTTACCCAAACAGGGCCCATAGTTTTTGCGCTTCATCTCCTAGGGTTAGGGTTTTGGATGTTTAGGGTTTTCCGTTGTTTCTAAATAATAAATAGGCGCTCGAGCCTCATTGTAACTCATTTCAGAGGCCTGTAGCCTCCACATCTCTTCTCAGAGATAAGTTACCAGTGCCCTAGCTAGTTTATTTCTATTCTGTCTGTAAGAAAATTTCAGTTCTTTGATATTAATGAAATGAAGTGTTATTTCTGCTGCATATTTGTATTTATGGTTACATGTGTATTCTATTGCGTTCCTACATAAATCTAGATCACTTGTTGTTTATTCTAGAAAATTATACAACTATCAATTCTGAGCTATCAAAGTCGCTTGAGTTTTGTATATAATCCCTTGATCCAATTCTCCTTGATTTGAAACCCCTTACTTCGCCACTAATGCCACATTGAACCACATGCACTAATCAATCAAGGAAATATGAAACCATTATGGAAATGTTGTTGTGTGGAGAAAATCCATTGAAGGCAATGATCTCCCACATGTATTCTACTTCTTGGATAGAGGGACACAAGATTTTCACATTCTAATAGATTTATTGACCTGTAAAACTCTCCTTGACCTGTCCTCTAGCCGAAATAACCAATGATAGGGAGGAATGGTGAGACCCATCACATTATCCTATAATTAATTTAGTTAATAACTTAATCAAGATGGTTTTGATTATGTTCCTCATGGAATTGCTTTATTAATAAGATCCCCATCATCAACCTTGAAAACACATTGTTCTAATAATACTCCTTGATTGGCTAGAGAATCTGTCACCACGTTAAGGTTTCTCTTGACATGGAAGAATTCAATCAAGTCAAATTTTATCAAAAAAACCTTGATTTGATGTAGAATAAGGGCTAATATCTTCTTAGGGTTCCCTTCTACTTTACTCGCCTGCTGAATAACAATTATTGAATTGCCAAAAACCATAAGGTGACGAATTCCCAGAGTCAGATCCAAACCTTGCCATATAAAATGCCTTGATTATTTGAAGAAACGCCTGGACCCTAGGCAAATTGAATCCCCCTTTCTTCATCGAGTGCCAGATAACCTCTCATGCTCGTGTTTCCCCATTAATTAGATGTATTATTATTAAATCTAAAATTCATACAATTTATATTAATTGATTTATATTGGATTTAATTTTAATAAAATTATTTAAATTATAAAATAAAAAATTAAAAACAACCTTAACCATACCTTTCATCTTTTTATGTGTTACTTTTTATTTATTTTTATCTTTTCCATAATTTATTTCCATACATAACTTTCTCATGGAATTGACCTCGGGACTTGTGAGAGATTGACCCCGGGACTTGTGAAAACCAAACCACTACCACACACCACTGTTAGACCACAACCTTAGAACTATCTTTTCTGTCATTTTATTTGCCATATTTTGTATTTTGTGCTCCGTCAATATCGTTTTAAAATAAATATATAATTATTCAATTTAAAACTCAAAACATATAATTTAATTTCATTAAATTTATTTAAATAAAAATAAAAATTAATTATAGAAATAACACGTTCTCCAAAGTGTTCAAAAAGAGCTTGATGTTAATCCCTATATTTAACAAATCATTTTTGCACCCAACATATAAACTAAACCCAATTTAATAGAGTTAATTATAAAGTTATTTATAAGGATTACGCGGTCTCCAAAGGTGTGTTCAAAAGTGTTGAACCACAATCAAGTTGAATCTCATCCCAATATTATATATAAACTAAAAGCAGTTTAATAAAAAAATCTATCAATTACATTTCGAATTTATCAAACACATTTGTGACTCGTCGGCTTCGAAAATTGGAATCATATTAACATTCTCGACGTTTTAATCTCAATGAATATGAATATATATAGCTGGTCGTTCAAAGGACTAAACATTGCTTTCATTCCAAAATCGGAAAGTCTGATCATAGCAGAGGAAAGACGAATTAAAGATGGATCGTGTTTCGGGAGATGCTGGGGACAGTTGCAATATCAACCCACAGCAGAGAAGTTATACAAGCGAGGCAGAGAGAAGTCTAAGTCTCCGAATCATGAGACAATTAGAAGATGAGCATAGAGCAGGAACAGTGCCTTCTTTACAAAACCCAGCAGTTTCTGCAATTACTGAACAAGGGCACAGATCTGAAATTGGAAATGCAGAATCGCATCCGGTCTCTAGTGTCACTGCCCGATTAGTTAGTACATTGTATCCATTTACATTGCAGGACTGTATTCACGGCCGGTGGGAATTCGAAAATATATCAGAAAATGTTGGAATTCGTGAACTAGACGATGTGAGATGGTCTCAAGGGAACGCAATGCATGTGAGATATACGAATAATACAACAACAGAAGAAATTCAAGAAGACTATTTGACAGAAGAAGTTGGCGAAGACAATAGAATAACTGACCTGGGTGAGAATACTATTATTCTTCGCCGTATAAGGGATTACAGCCACCAATTAAATGGCCATCCCTTTAGTCTGCAAATCATATGGAGTTCGAAATTCAATTGGCGAGAGATGATACAACGCCTGGAGGATGATGCATGTATTTTCGATTTCAAACACGAAGCTATTAGTTTCAACACGAACATGATACATGACCTAGATGCTTTGGTTAGAGCAACACTGGCAATGAAATGTTTGTCAACAATTATTGTTTCCCATGACATTCCAGATGAAACCATATGTGTGATTTGTCATGAGTTGTTTTCCACTGGAGCATCTACAAAGCAATTGCCCTGCAACCATAGTTATCATTCAGACTGCATATTCACCTGGTTTAGTTACCAAATCTCATGTCCAATATGCAGAGATGACACCGTGTTAGACTACATTGATTTCAGTTGACATTTCTATTCATTATGACATAATGGATGACAGTGGTTACATTTATTACTTGATATTAGAATATATAGAGGTCAAGTTATGAACTGATTAGTTGTTTAATATATTACTCAGGTCATGGATTTCAGATCTATGGTATTTGGGTCAGTAATTTCGGGGAGAGATATTTCAGACCTGTGGTATTTTGGTCAGTGAAATTAGATAGATTTCAGATTTTTGATCTGTAATATGATATTTGGGTTACGGATTTTAGATCTATGGTTTGTATTGTAAAGTTCAATTGAGATGGTTCGTAATATGGTATTTCTGTCAGTGATTTCAGATATATGGCAAATCACTATGTTTTTATTGTAATGTTTATTGGAGATAAAAGATTTCCAGATATATCAATCAATTCCATTTTTATTGTCAATTGGATCTGTAATATGGTATTTGGATTACTGATTTTAGATCTATGATTTGTATTGTAAAAGTCAATTGAGATGGTTCGTAATATGATATATCTCTCTGTGATTTCAGATCTATGGTAGATCACTATTGTTTTACTATAAAGTTTATTGGATATAAAAGATTGCCAGATATATCAATGGATTCCATTATTTTTGATCAATTGGTATAATGGTGTGATCAAAGATTAAACAAAATTAATATCAATATCACACACCAATAAAAATGAAGTGATTGACCTGCACCATCTATATGGTTTTAAATATCTGTTTAATTCTTAAATGAAATTTTTATTTAATTCTTAAATGAAGAAGTGGAGTTGAACTTATTTTAATACAAATCACACAGCATTGTGTCCTATTTTTACTGTAGAAACTCAGCTTTATAATTACGTACTCTGATAGATGTTTTTTCTATTATTGTAATGGAGTCCATAGGTGCATTTTGCAAATTAGTCAAATATTTCCAAGTTAGCCCAATATCATTGGATAGGTGCATTTTGCAAATTAGTCAAATATTTCCCAGTTGTAGCCCAATATCATTTGTAGCCCAATATCATTGTTTTCCAATGGAGATATTTTAAGTAGAACAAACAAATCTTATAATGGTGGACTTTATGGTTTGCATAGAGGATATAATGGTGGACTTCATGGTTAGTATGGAGGGTATTAATGTGCAGTTAATTAGTGTTTATGGAGAGTTTCTTTTAGTGTTTAAGGTTGCTTTTGTTAGGATCACAATTATTATTCATTTTATTTACTTAAGTAAAGCTTTTCATTTGATTAATTTGTAATTTATGTGAAGTGAGGTCTAATATCCTTTATATTAACATGTAAGTGGAATTTATTTCAATTCACTATAATTTGAATACCAAGAGTTAGGAATATAGGAAAAAGAATTAGATATTTTAGAAACATAAAAAATGTTTTAATAACATTTTTGAACAATTTATTTCAACTCACTATAATTTGAATACCAAGAGTTAGGAATATAGAAAAAAGAATTAGATATTTTAGAAACATCAAAAATGTTTTAATAACGTTTTTGAACCTTAAACCTAATTCTGATTTTTTTTAAAAAAATAAGAAAAAAGAGAGAAGGGGGTTCACTTTTCCCATTTTGAGGTGTGATCCCCTCTATCCATATAGTATATTTATTTTTTCATTTCTATTAATTTACTTTCTTTTAATTTCATTTGGTGTATGCATATATCCTTATGCATTCTATTCAATTTATTTTCATTTATTTACTTCAATTTTTATTCTTTTTTAAATTATAATGCTAAATGCATTAGAAGAAAATAATGAATATATACATGGAAAGAGATACTATTTACAATGTTTCTTTGTTTTCTTTATTTCTTATTTACATTATTTACATGATTAGCTATCAACATCCCCCCTCTCTTAATTTGAAGGGATGTTGGTGAGTCCAAGCATCATTATGAATATTTCCTTTGTTGCTTCTGCTGCTGCCACATATTCCACCTCTGTTGAGGAATCTATTGGAACTAATTGTTTGCGTGAAGATTTTGTTTGTTGTTGGAATTCTCTCCAGGTGAGTTTTCCTTCTGGTGCTAAGAGGGCGAACAAGATATTAGAGCTTCTGCATAGTGATGTGTTTGGACCTGTGTCAGTTCCATCACTGGGAAAGTATGTGTACTATGTTTCATTCATAGATAAATTCTCAAAGAATACATGGATATATTTATTGAGGAATAAATTTGAAGTCACAGATTTAAAGAATTTAAGGCCTTGGTGGAAAACCAGACAGAGAATAAGATAAAGGTGCTGAGGACAGATAATGGTGGAGAGTTATGCAAGAAGGAATTTGAGGAGTTCTGTAAGAAGTGTGGTATAACACGACAGAAGACTACTCCATACACACCTTAACATAACAAAGTTACAGAAAGAATGAACATAATGCTGATGGAAAAGACAAGAAGCATGCTTAGTGGTATAGGGTTAGGACAAGAATTCTGGGCAGAGGCAGTGGATACTGCATGTTACCTGGTTAACATATCACCTTCATCAATGTTGGAGGATAAGACTCCACATGAGGTATGGAATGGTAAGAAACCCTCTCTTTCACATTGGAGGGTATTTGGATGTGATGCATATGTACATTTTTCAAAGGAGAAACAAACCAAGTTGGATAATAAATCTGAAAGGTGCATCTTTATTGGGTATAAGGATGGTTTAAAAGGTTACAAGATTTGGAACTCAAAAGCAAGGAAGGTTGTGTATAGTCGAGATGTGGTGTTTAGAGAGCTGAAATATGTTGTTAAACATGAAGTCCTACCAAAGGAACCTGGGAAGATAGAGTTTGAGCTTAAGGAGGATGAATTAGACTCTACAACAGAACAAGATTAAGAAGAGGAAGAGCCAAAAAGTCCAGTTGTGAGAAGATCAGTTTGGGATAGAAGCTAACCAGAAAGGTATAGTCCATCTACTTTCTGTTAAAATTTTTCTTTAACTATCACTAATGATGATCCAAAAACTCTTAGGGAGGTAGTGGATTCAGAGGATGGAAACTGTAGAAGGAGGCCATGGTTGATGAAATGGAATCCTTGCACAAAAATGAGGCATGGGATCTGGTGGAGTTTCTGGCTGGAAGGAAGCCCATTGGGAGCAAATGGGTGTTTAAGAAGAATATGAATGTAGAAGGAAAGGTGGAGAAATACAAATCTAGGTTGGTAGCAAAAGGTTATTCCCAAGTGTCGGGAATTGATTTTGGTGATATTTTTTCTCTTATTGCCAAGTTTACTTCTATTAGATTACTTTTATCTATTGTTGCTACATTTGATTTTGAGATAGAATAGATGGATGTGAAGACAAAATTTCTTCACGAAGATCTGGAAGAGGAGATCTACATGAAGCAACTTGAAGGATTTATAGTGAAGGGTAAGAGGGAACTAGTATGCAGGTTAAAAAAATTCTCTGTATGGGTTAAAACAGTCACAAAGGATGTGGTATTAGAAATTTGATACCTATATACGGGGACTTGGCTTCAATAGATGCACATGGGCGTCACTCAATTAACCTATGGCATAGCATGTGCGTTCGTGGCATACTAAACAATACCCTTAATTTGACTACATATTGGAAAATACCTCTAAAAATGACTTTATTTAACCCCCTACCAATACTAACCCATTGCATTTTCCCAATTTAAAAAACCCCTAATTTCACTAGATATTGTAGGTATCCGGTTTTTCATTAACATTTTGTATACCCCTTTATATTTATATCCTTAACATAATGACATGATGCCTCTCTTATGACCCCACATGCATTCTACAATTCATCTTTCTTCTTGTGATATACATAAGAGAAGCATATTACTATTCACACAATGTGATTACTCAATCCACACTCAAGCACATCTCACTATGATTTGTGTCATTTAATGGTCTAAGTCATACAAAGATCAACTATTTTTTAGGAAGATTTATTATGTGCGTGTCTATAAAATGACATATAAATTGATATATATGATGAGGAAAGATCAATTGATCAATATTTATGAATATGTTTGCACCTAATAAGGTTTTCAATCACAAGTCTATACCCTCTTCCCTTTGAAAGATTCTTGTTCAAAAAACCAATTACAACCTCATGTACTCAAACTAGTGTCTTATTAAGGTGGAACAACAAAATTTATAGTTTCAGAGAGTTATACAGAGAAGAAAAGGCAAGGTGAGGATGCGAGTTATGAGACCCTCCCTTTGCTTTAATGAAAAAAAACATTGTTCTATGTTGTTTTTAATTTAAGTGTTTTAATGAGAGACCCATGGTATATTTTATTAAGACATCATTTGGAAATGACCCATGTGGATGGAATTAATGGTTTTTTAAGCTTGGTAATGTGATTTAAAGAGCTCTTACAACTATATTTCTTGTTTTCAGGATTATCAAAAAGATTTTGTAAGCATTGTAGACAGTTTCCCCCAAGTTAAAATGGATGGTATTATGTGGCTATGTTTTATGAACCTTCCCAACATCAACATGCTAGGTAGGTCTACACCCAAGTTTTTCAGTAAGCACCTTTCAAAGATGGGATTTAAAATTTGGAGGGATCTGTGGGGTCACAACACTATTTTGGTTGGATTGAAGAAGATTTAATAAGCCCAATATTCACTAGCTTAAGACAAGAATGTGTTTTCAAAATGATACCAGAAATTTCAAGGCCCATTTGGAAGCAATGGAGATGTAGTCATAATTACTGTAACAACTATAATCAACAACCTCAAGATGAATCTTCAGTCATAATTACTATAACAACTATACTCAACAACCTCAAGATGAATATTCAATGGTGTTCAAAAAAGGGGATCATTGTCACCATGTCACAGAGAATATTGCTGCTATACAGATGTCAAGGTTATTGTGACAAAAGCAAGATCCTTCATGTTGTCATTAAACATTAGTAAACAAATGTGAAATAGGGCCACTCACTGTCACAAAGGTCATATTCTATAGATTACTTCCCTTGAAAATCTCATTATTATCTATCCGTAAGATTACTATAAATGTCATTTTCAAATCAAGGTTCTCTTATGTCACCAAAGGTGTCAAGACATTGTGACGATATTAAAGTCTCAATCACCATGCTCAACCATACTGCCTCAAGAATAAAATATTGCAGTAATCAACTGAAATTAAATTTGTTAATAAGCTTCAGAACATGCTATCTATGATACACAGATAGACTCAAGACTTATTTGCATCTAGCTAGACAACTCAATACGTCAAAATCCTTGACAATTGTATACTTTAAGGCTTGGTTATTAATGCACAAGCACATAGACTTCCATTAGTTCTTTTCACTTCCATAGAAGCTCTTGCTTTAGAAATTCAATCTGCAATCTATTCCATGATGAAAAGACTGTGATGGAGAGGCAAAATTCTGTTGTTTCTGCTACACACTGATTAATCACTTGAAGAGGAAACATTTACTGCATCTGTAAATGCCAAAATTTTGATTTGGGAGTGATAAAACTCAATTTTAGTGTGATGCCAACTTCTACCTTCTTGGCTCAAGATCTTCACTATAGAGTTCAGGATGACCATGTAATGAGCAAGCCTAGATCAGCAACACTTCCTACATGAACAAGTGCATATGAATTCAGGGTGCCGAAAAACACATCAAAGTTTGTAAAGTGTTAATTAAAAGATCAAGAATATTTTTAATTAAAAGACAGACACCATGCAAGTTTCAGCATAATCACCTTTATGTTTACTGGTTTCATTCTCTCTATGAAAAATATTCAGAGGTCCTGTCTCATTATCCAGTCCTTGTTCAAAATGCAGATTAGAGACTATAACCACTTCCATTGGAATGTGACCAGCAGGATTAGGCGGTTGATCCTTTCCCACAGAAAATACAACCTGAAGAAATGATAAGAAAATTAGAAAAATATTCATACAGGTAGGCATGCTCATGCTAAACTTCTATATTTTTCTTTGTACTACTGAGGTCTATACTTTTATGGTTTACCTCTAAGTCCACATAAGCGGATTCTTTCCCAATTGACCTCAATAACTTGTCTAGATCATTAGTTGTAAGTGCTGCAGGCACGGGAGAAAAAAAACCATGTTTAAAGTGACAACTAAGCTATTCTCTACATCAACATTGACCAAATAGTAAATATATGCACTAAAATTTAGAATACATACAGTAGTCTATTCCCCAAGTTGCAACTCCATGCAAACTGTACAAATGAAATGAGCCAACATTCATTAGGAATTTGAAAGATATTTGTTCTTCCAACTTTATCATTTCTGTTTTAAGGTGAAACTTAATTTTCACAAGCAAAAAAGCTAGAAATGATACCAACCACAGGGATCTTTGCTATGCAAGTCATTAAATGAATATCCCTGAGGATTGAAAAGTACTAAATATTTTGAGTAGAAAGCAGTAACTGGACAAAGGTCCACATCCATCAAATGCTACCTAAAACAAATATTAGAAGCATTGCCAAAACATTTAACATATAACTCTAAAACATTATTACACAAACTTTTAGATAGAAAAGGGGTAAGAAAATAATGTAGAGATCAATAGATAGCGACCACAAGTCATGACACTGAAATGACAAGCAAGAAAATTTGGTAGACACCAAATAGATAACGATAACCATAATAAGTGATGGCATTGAAATGGGAAATGATATTATGTTAATGACATAACAGATTGAAGAAGTCAACTATCACATTATTCACTTCAAAATAAACATAAGGACTTGTTTGGGAAAACCAACAACAAGGTTATATAGACTGAAAAGTGATTAGAGGAGAAGGATGTAATAAGTGGAGGTACAGATTGAGATTCAAAAAACAAATAAAGTAACTATAAACATTCAAAAACACATACAAATAAAGGAAAAAGGATGAGATTGAGAATATAAAGAGGGATATTCAAGGCTAAAATCATTAAATAGGAAAATACATGCTAATAAATTATTACACGGATGGAACATGATTCATACTCTGACTACATAAATAGAAAGTAGACAGTAAACGAGGTGAAATTGAAAGAAAAAAATGGACTTTTACTGTGAATGAATTCAAACTAAAAGCAGGAAGAAAGGACTTTAAAATCATCCCAGACATCGGTTTTTTCCTCTCTTAGTTACCTAATACATACATTTGGACTTTAAATCATCATAGGAAGTAACTTTTGCCTCTCATACTTACCTAATATAATTCCTTGCAACACATGCATGGATCAGATCCACTACCGAAACCAAGCACTTGCAGCACCCTAATTCCCTGTTTGATGACGACAGGAAAATGAAAAGAAAAAAAAATGATACGGAAATTTGAAAGGTAACGCCATGAGAAATGAGTAGTGCTAGTCTAAGCCTTTGATTCTAGACACGACACCTTCTATGTGTCTCACTAGGTTGATGCAAATCCACGAGATCTATCTCTAGAATTCATGAAATTCACAAACTCATATTCATGGTCGGAACTCATATGAAGCTACCTTCGAACTGAATAATAATAGCAATAGCGGTATCCAAAACAAGAGTTTGTTCATTTAGAGAGGTTTTTATGCCCACCTTTGCAATGCTGACACTCTGTTTCTCCATCACTTCATGAATAACCGTACGGTATGTATCATCCATAGCATCACACCTGATTCATCAAATACAAGATCCATTACTTCTGTCACTACTCTGAAGGTGTCGATAGATATATGTTGGTGAAACCTTTGATGCATTTAGTGTAAAAAAAACAATTTCCAACTCCAATGAAACCAATAACTTAAACATTGGAAAGAATAAATCTCAGAAACATAAGAGGGCCCTGCCTTCAAGTACCATTTCGTTGGTGACCGGATCCCTTTGAACAATAGCTGTCAGACCAACACCACAACTTCCTCGACCTGTGCTGTAAACTCCTTTAGGTTCCACACTAATCATGTGTTTCAACAACTGACTCTTTGCAACTCCAGGATCTCCCATCAATCAAGCATGTAAATCACCTCTTATTTTCAAGTAAAATAGAAATGTGAGCAATAAATATAAATTTTCCTTTGTATACAGACTCCAGATACTAGATAAGGGAGAATAACAAGACTTTTTTCTTAGATAGTCACCAATGGGATAATCAAGTTTCTTTGTAACAAGTCTTTAGTAAAATAATTATACCTTCATTCCATCCTTGCATTTTCTAGTTGGGGCACCAAAAATAAGAAGAAGCAGGGCTTATTTGACATCCTTGTGTCCAAATATTTCTGGATCTAAAGAACACACAAGCTTGTTATAGATGTCCCCATCCTTAGCAAGAAGTTCTATTTTTTCTTGTTCATCACCTTGTAAATTGTACCTACAACTGTTTGAAATTAATGAATAAAATAAGAAATATAGAGAAAACATGGATCAAATAAAAAATTCACTAAATGGCACATTTTAAAAAACTGCATATGCCAGACATGTGCAACTAAAGTAAAATTTATAATCTACCTGCACTAGATGTGGAACTTTACATATCTATATAACACATACCTAATGGTATATTAACTTTGAAGACTGGATTTTGGTGGAAGGATCCATCATATTGGTAAACCCACTTATTAAACAAATACATGAATGATGTGGCTTGAATGTATTGATGATTAATGTCCTGATGCATTAGAGTTGATATCCATCTATTGTTACCACCATCATCAAAGTAATACATGTTAAGAAGTGAAGTAACAACTTGACCCACAATAAGTGACAAAACGCTGAATATTACAAGCGCCCAATGGGTCTTCCTTTTTCCTGAAAATATATTTCTATTGGGGCCTTTTCCTGGATCTGCATCCCTGATCAAACCAGGACCTAAAGTTCCAATCTCTCAAGGCCAGTCAAATTATATTGCAACAACTTGCAGATAGACAGTTCAATCAAATATAAAATTAATCTGAAAGATTTAACATACATACCTTCTTGTACTGCATCCCTAATCAAACCAAGGCATGAAGTTCCAATCTCTGTAAGTTATTCAAATTATATTATAACAACTTGTAGATAGAAAATTAAGTAAAATATAAAATTAATCCGAAAAATTTAACAGACATACCTTCTTGTACTCAGCTGTGGCTTTCTGGAATACCACCCTTCTGAATATCACCCACTATAAATGAATTACCAGTGTGCATCAAGAAAATTAGTAGGCTTGTCGATGTATCACCAAGAAAAAGTATACAAAACCTCATGAGTTTTTATCTTTAAAGAAACACATACTGAAACATAAACACCGTGATGAATCTCAAACTTAGAAGAAGGAAACTAGGAAAAACGT
The DNA here is from genome assembly GCA_034641835.2 of Pinus albicaulis. NCBI lineage: Eukaryota > Viridiplantae > Streptophyta > Pinopsida > Pinales > Pinaceae > Pinus > Pinus albicaulis. Next base: position 1,472,428,193 of record CM076584.1, read on the forward strand.
CTAAACGAATTGCAGTAGTGATAATGGGGAAAGATAGGTAGACTTTGATAGCTTTCAGGGCTTTTTCATTGCAGTGTAGGATGAGAAATGGAATTTGAATGAGCATTTAGATAATGAATCCATTCTATAAGAAGAAAGTAACACAACATAATTGCCCTTACAAAATAGAGCATAATTGATTTATGAATTCTACTTATAAATCTTTAGAAAAATCAGTGAAAGCATAAGATATGAAATGGAATTGAGAAGGAATTCGATGAAATGAAACACGAAGGAGATACAATGCTATAAAGATAGACCACATTAATCCCAAAATTCTTACTGCAACTTCCTCTGTATTATCAAGAAAAAATCTCCAAGTACAATAGCTCTCCTGTGATATATCCAATATCCAACCCCCATCTATTACAAAAACATTTCTTTTTTATAGGCCAAATTACAAGGGTCTATTTTTCCAAAACAATAAATGTATTTTTGCAAAAAAATAAAAAGAATAACAAAAATAACAAAAATCTCTTTAATTGATAACAAAAAAAAAAATCAATAATCATAACACCAAAGATGGCAACAATGTCAAAAAGCCTCAAATATTTGAGTTTGATGGTGTCAAATCTCCTTGAATATATGGATATGTCTCCTTTTGTTGATATTTATCCTTAAAATTTGAGATTTCCCTCAACTGTTTGCTGATCATGCACCTCGATATCTTATAGCTGTTGATTTTTCTCCATCAAATCTGGAACAAAATATCCTCTACCATCTCATCTTTTGACCATCGATCCTGTACCTAAGAGTTTGGAACTACCTCCAGAACAACTTCCACTAAAATCATTCTCCACTTTGTAAGCCAAGACTCTATGCAAACTGCATGAAATCTAAGATAACATGGAAAAATGAAAAAATTATCCCCTTCTCTATTTTCCTCATAGCATAAAACATAGGTCTCTGAAGTGTTTAGAAATGCAAATAAGACATGATTTGGAGGGTGGATGAAACAAACATAGCTAATAAGAGCCAAGGGTAATAAGCTATAATCCCTTTGAGAATATTCATAATAACTTGCAGGTATACTTCCTAGAAAGCTCTCTAAACTTTGAATGGCACAAGCATGGTACCAAATAGAATAGATTACTTCTTACTCTATTTCAAGGTGGGTCTTTATCCTGCACTACCTATATAAATTATTCGTATCAAGTGTAAAGGATCATTGTGTTTTGAATTATCACTTATGGAATGCCACTGAAAATGAAAATGATATCCTGCAGGAAAGTTAGAGAGTACGGGTGCATCATAACCATGAACAATACCACTGGAACAAATTCATCCTACCTCTGGACTTTGATCTAGTTATGTGACCTAAAAGCAAACACTAATTTAAAAATAACAGGAACAAAGAAAAGCACACTTCATAAGCATTTGAAATTGGACATAATTATGTAATCAACAAAGGTTCCATGTCTGAAAACAACAATCAAACCCACTGATCATCTTCAGAGTTGGGTACACTTGAGGATTTTTCATGTTTGCGCGCTTTTAGGACGTAACAGAGAGAGTCAGGACGTAACAGAGAGCTACATCTTCCCCCTTTTTCTTTCTTCATAGGATATCAAAATTTTCCCTGCTTGGTCCTAACCTGAAGAAAATATCACAAGTATATGACCATCTCCTACTTAATTTATGCCCAAAAATGACTCATGAGTATACCATATCACAAATATACCAACTGTAGCCAAGCCAACATACGGGCCAATAACTAAGTAGCAGAACAACACCCATGCATCAATCAAAGAATCATTACTTTTCCGAGGGGGCTTTTTCATGATATCTACATCAGGTGGATTAAAACTCTGATTTATATGTCCAATTTAAAAAATAGGAAATCCAACTACCACAAAAACATTCAAAATAAAATGCACTTCATGTGTTATCCACTGCTCTGGTGTAAATTTGTTGACTTGAGTGAGCGAAAACCATCCTGATTGAACCTCGTGCCATTAGATCCTTGATATCCTTTCTAGAAAGCGAACCATTAATATAAAAATTCAAGGAAAACATTAACATTAGTGAGAAGAGCCACATACTTTTCTGAAAACATATTCGTTAAAAAGAACCAACTCTTCTTGCTTTTCATGATTAACTGGACCAACTTCAGAAGAACCACAATATAAGGCATCCAACATAAGTGTTGAGGTAAGGGATGCCCTTATCTTCAAATTGTATATATGTGTTGAGGTAAGGGGTACATATAGTTATATAGGTATGTAATTATATTTTTTTTATGGAAGAAATATGAAATTAATGTTTGAATGAAACAAAACTACAAAAAGATGAATGGCTAATGAAAGAAACTTACGCCAAAAAGTAGGTAGCAAAAAAAGGTTGAGTTATCTCGAACATTCACCATTTGAAGTATTCACTAGACCTAAAACCGAAAAGGACAAAATTAACATCAGATTCATAAAAAAAAATCAACAAAAATACAACCAAAAACTATTTATAAATAATCCAACATATGGAAATACATAAGGAAAGTGAAAGTAAAATGTTTTGAAAATTAACCTTATTTAATTTTTTCACAAAATCTGAAAAAAATTTGTAATAAATTTCTTCTAATTTGTATGTGTCATTCTTAGCATTGTATGATATGCTTGCAATTGCTATAAAATATTCAAGTTGTACAAAAGCAGATCAGTCAAATCATACTTATACATGTGCTGCCCCTTTATTCTACTATACCAACATAATTGAAGCTCGATGCCTTCTAATATATCCAAAAGTTTGATGCCATTATGGTAATAAAACATCCTCTTACCATCCTTCTTCCTTATTCTTTTAACCATTCCAATGTACCACATTCCACAAGAAACACCTTGTTTTGTACTTCGAGGAACACCTTTTCTTGCAGTACGTTCAGTGGGGGGAATTGAGTTGTTTTCAAACAACACCCCACAATTTGATCCAATTCCAAAGCCAATTGAAATACCCTTTTGTAAAGTCTTCCCATCTCGCCTAAAGTAGACCCCACTTCTCACTTTTGTCAACCTATCTTTGGATAATGTTGGATTTCCATTCAACTGACTAACCAAACATGCTTTGAACATATCCTTACCATCAAGATTCACCACTGGTTTTATAGTTTTGCTTACATTTTAATCAGTGGAATCTAAAATTTCATCCAACTCATGTCTCCACTCACTTTCCATTATTTGCAATTCACTTTCATTGTGTACCAATGAAGATGAAGATTGAAATATAGAGTTGGAAGATCTCGGTGGAGAATCATCAACTACTTCATCCACAATTTGGAATGTTGGATAATATTTATCCTCTGTCTATGCTTTAACCCACCAAGAACATTGAGTGTAATTTTCTGGTGTCATTCCAAGTGTTGATAAAATGTCTTGTGCATCCTTCAATCCAATCTTAAGGGCTTCTACAATTTTAACGTCTGTGGATATTGAATCATATTGTGACAATATGCCAATGTTTTGCATTGTTTATTGGTGCAATTTATTCCAAACGTTTTATTTCTTCTTATGAGATTTATTAAAATGAAGCTCTTGGGGATTTGATTATTCTTCAACAAATCTATTAAGGGTTCCAACAACATTAAACAAGTCAGTGAAATCATAGGCCCTTTCCACTCCAATCATCCCACCAAATTTGCTAAAGAATTTCTCACATACATCTAACCCAGTCAAGTGCAAAACACATGGCAAGTTAGAGTATTGATATCGAAACAATCTCATCAACAAAACTGCAAAAGGGAAAGAAATTCTCACATCTTGATATGCCTCTTTGCTGATGAAATTTATGTTGACATTAGTATGAGATTGTTTTTGTACCCAACATAACCACAATGCGAAGAAATGATGAACTTGTGAAGAATTTCACACTCTTTCCTAGAGGCTCAAACTATGAGACATAAAGATGTCAATGTAGTTAGCAAAAATCATTAGGTAAGTCTCTGTAGCTAGTGTACTCTCTAACTTTCCACTTGGTGTACTTCTCAAATCTTTCAAACACCTCTGAACATGCCTTGAAGCAATGCGTTGTGCAGAACCCCAATTTTGTTGATCCATCCTCTCTATATCTTCACACTTAAGTTTGTGATCATCCATTTTAAAAGTGTGATAAATCATTCTAACATGGCCAAAAATTATGTACTCATTTCCTAAAACCAATTCTCGTCGACCACTAAACAAAGGATTCACTAGCTTTTTGCCGTTGTGGATGTAATCTTGGTCATGCAATCCTATTACATTGCAACTATTGTACAAGCCAGTTAGCCTCCACCCTTCCCAAGGAATTTGATATCGAAGATCTGATGTTGAAGAATAATACTTCAACATAAGTTTTCTTCTTCTACTATCCCCATCTGAGGAATAACCAACAATAGGTCCCAAATTGTTTTCTACGTGTTTCTTCCACATAAATTATACCTTTTCCCATTGTTGATAAAAAAAATTTGCATTGAATTTATTGCATGTTGGATGAAAAACCATAACCAAACAAGAAAGTTTTTAATGTAAAGGGTTTGCAATAATAACACGTGCATAATTCCCAATAACATTGTTTTTAAAATAATTTGTTATAATCTCATAGCCTACATCTCCCTCACCAACTGTCACCAAGAAATGTGATTTGAATTGATGTTCTTCTTTCAAACCAAAAAAACTCACTAGTGTATCGCTTTTTTCTACCCACATAACATATTTTTTCACAATTGTTTCATCTTCAACAAGACATACACGAATTGGTCCATATATACCATGTTTGGCTTTATAAGAAGCACAAATTTTTCCAACTGCCTCAAAAATGTGCTCGTGCTCCCCTGGGATATATGTCAAAGGATTTATAACTTGCCTTAAAGTTGTAGATATTGAAGGACCATCCAGATTCAAGCTAATAAATTTATGTAATCTAGGACCTTCCCATAACTTGATCATCTCATAAAGGGATTTTGTGGATGTACTATACCTTCTCGCTTTTTCATGAATCAAGTTATGAAATATATCCTTGAAAAATTCCCAAAATACATCTTTACCTTGTAATTTTCCTTGCTTATGTGCCTCACAAACATCCTTACAAAACCTAAAGACATCCTTCCTTTCTTCCTATTCAAACAACTTTTCCTTTAGAGATCTCATTCTAATAATAGTGTAGCAACCTTTGACCTCTCCCGCCAAAGAGCTCGCATTATTGATCTATGGTTATAATTTGTAACCCTTGCAACATTATTCAATTCATTTTGATTCAAATAGTCCAATATTCTACCTTTTCCTATATCTCGTTCAATTCTTTTATTTGTGAACCTTGATTCATGATATAATCGCATCCTAAAGTCATTACATCCTGGAACCAACTTACAAAATCTACATGTTAATGAATCAAAATGGATCCCTGTTTCAGAACCCCTCTAGCAATGAATATGCCTATATGTACCATCAATACGACATTCAATACCCTCATAACATAGCATGATATTGGTATGCTTCTCTATGGCCCATAATTTTCCACCCCTTTGATCGTCCATTAGGACCTTTATTTCCAATCTCTCCCCATTTCTATCAATACAAGGATACCAATACCCCCAACATTGTAGTAACAAGGGAGACAATTGAGCTATAATAAGATGAAAACAAAATAAAAAACAAATAAATTAGAAGTAAGATAAATAAAATAATATACAAATTCATATTCAAGTTTAGTCTAAACTATTAATTAACCACTAATTAACACACCTGAAGTAGAAGTATTCACTTGTAGAACCCCTATGTAATACTGATGGTGATGATGGCACTAAGAACATATTTAAACTTTGTTAGGACTTATCATTGGTAGGCAACTTAGGTCTCCCAACTGTGCCACTCCTTAAACTAGTCTCTTGATGTGAAGCCTCATTTGCAGTAGTAGTAGTGTTCTTATTTTATTTCATGTGTTCATTTAGAGAACTGGCAATGTTACCACTTGTTGGCACTAAACAAATCCATTTATTGCATTGTGTACATTCAAATATCACTTTTTTCATGTCCTTATAGTATGCAAGTGTTGCTTCCACCACCTTGAACAAATTAGGCTCTTGTGTCTTATTGAAATCATCTAGAAGTTTGATTGATTGATCACTATGAAATCAATCTCCAACCACCCTTGTTTTACTTTGTTACATGAAGGAATTTCACTACCACTTGGCATTGAAATTCGTTGTTGATGGGACCCTGTTTTCATATGATGGTTTTTGAAGTTGCGCATTGTTCGCGCTACCAAGGAGACATCACCTGCTCCATAATCAATGCCAAAAATTTCACAATGGATCTTTATTTTAGATTCTCCCTTTTCTAAATATACTTTGAGAGTAAGTTTCTCATTGACCAAATCTTCCATTAAACTTTTCACTTTTTTTCCCAAGATGCCAATACACAAGGATCAGCAATTGTGGATTCTTGCACTGACAAAGGCATATTTTCAACTCTTGGTTGTTTATGTATAGGTTCCTCCACATTCTCTTCAATGTTTTCAATGATTGGTATTATTTCCACTACATTTGAACCCTTTGTTTCCACATCAAATGTGCCTAGCTTCCTCTTGATACCTAAAAGTGTTGTATAAAATTTCCATTTCTTCTCTTGCTTTGGATTTAAAGCTAATCCATCTTGGATAAAATCAAAAGGGTATTCAATGATTCCAACATCCAAAATTTCATCATGGATTTTAGCAAATGTACAACCTTCTCGACACTTGACAATGCCAATGACATATTTCTCTTCATCAATAGCAATTTTATAAGACAATTCCATCTGTTTTTGCACATAAATAAATGAAAAAATAAGTAAAATTCGAAAAACATATTGGTTTATTATGAAAAAAAGAGCAAGGAAGCAATGTATGCACTTTCAATTCAAAGCTCCAAAAAACATGAATAAATCTTACTATTGCGATGAAACATCTTGATTCAAAATGTACTATTGATGGATTCCTCAAATGGAGCTAAAACTAGAAATAAAACATAGTAATAAAAGAGATTTGAGAGTTGATTTGTAATATCCCCAAATGGGAATATTCAGCAAAGCTTGCTGTAATAACGCACTCCTGAGAAATATGTGCACTGAAATGAGTTTGCAGCTCCTGGATCTCTTATATCAGTGGATCTATGTAATGTTCCAAAATTTTAGCCTCCAAGCTAAATGGAACATTAGGGTTAGCAGCAGCTCTAGTCAGTGAATAAATGGGAAGAAAAGCCCATAAGTTTCCTAAGGAGGAATAAAATACTCCAAATGTGAAAGGGGACACTCTTTCTAGCTCAATAAGACACCTCCATGTGTGAGCAAGGTTAAATTCAAGCTACTTTGACTAAGTCAACAATTCATTTTTAGTGGAGGAGGAATCCTAAGATGAATAACGCAATTTTGGAGGGAGACGTAACTTGGGTTAGAAGTAACCTAATTGAGTGGGGCCAAGGGCAAGAAAAATATTGTATTATATAAGGAAGAGGATGGAAACATTATTCTTCATGTTCTAGATTATTATTCTTGTCTGCCAAGAATTGTTGTTGCTTTGCTGCTTAGCAAAGATGCAGTGCTGTTTAGCACTGGGTGTTCCTGGGCGGGAATCCCACCTCTTTCCTTTGAGGAGCCTCATTGGGAGAGTTTGAATTCATCATTCCACATCATGTTTTTAGGCCAAGCTTTAGCCATCTTCATCAACACAAATTTGCTGGAGATTGTGTAGTGTTGCTGGGTGCAGCAGTGGAAGGGATTGGAATCCCGACTTCTGAGCTAGTTTCTCATTGGAGGAAGGTTTCCTTCACTTGAGAGATATGTTTGTAGAGCTATAGAGATTATTTCAGATCTATGGTATCAGACCACAAATTTCCCATACATTCCCAGCACATTTTATGCTAGCGAATGCGTTATTCTAAAGGCAGTGTTCATTGCATGGTTTGGTGGCTTCGTTGCTGAGTTTCCTTGTGATTGAAAGGTTCATCCTTTCATGGGAGGAAGAAATCGAGGGATCCGCATCAGATCAGTCATATTTCAGCCTTCTACACTCATTTACTTTAGTGTTGCAGTGGTTATTCAGTGAATTACTGAATTTCCCATTTTGTATGCAGAGTGTTTGATAAGAAACCCTTGCCGGTTTCTTTTGTATTTTGTATAAGGAGCTTAGATCTATATTCTTCAGTATTATTTATCAATACATGAGTAGATCTATTTTTATTCTATAATTTTATGTGTAAACCCTCTCTTAGATTACACAGTCCCTTGAGCAGCTGCTCCAACATTTTGCAGTCTTGGGGTTTTAGCACTTTTTGGTAATCCTAGGTGTGGGAGATTTGTTTAACCCACCTAGTTTTCTTTGTTTCAGCTCTAATATTGGATTTAGAATGTATATTGACTAATATATGGGATCCAAGAGTCCATTTTACTGTTTTATTGCATTTTTGGCTAGAAATGCATTTTTCATGCATGATTCATGAGCTGTTCTAGATTTGGGAACATTACAGTGGTATCAGAGCATGATCTCTAGCTAAGCCTGTGAGATCCAGTTATCAGAAGAAGGAGAGATGGATAGAAGCTAGAAATATTTAGTATGTGTAGGAAGAAAGGAAGACAAGATTACAAAGCTTCTTTCAAAATCTAGGAAGAGCTTTCAAGGAGAGCTGAAGAAGATGAGATTGGAGATGGAATCTCCAAAGGATCTTGAATCTAGAGCTGAATCTAGATTTTCAAATTGTGAGTGTGAGAATGCAGCTACACTCCATGATGCAAAACGCAGTCAAGTGCTCAGAGCTATCCTGAGATGTATGGGAGGAGGAAAAATGCCTAAGAGGAGAACTCTTAGTGAATTGTTGCAGGAGTATGAATCTCAAAATGTTTTAGAGATCATACTGATTTCCAGGATTTTTTCAAGATCCAGATGGAGAATAACAAGTAGTAGGATGCAGATAGATTTATTCTATCTACTTTTGCCGGATCACCTACATGTTCAGCTGAAGCTTGGGTGAAGGAGCTAGACTCCTATTTGCAGCTGCACCATATTTCTGGAGATGAAGCCATCAGAGTTGCAGTGCTGCATTTCAGAGGTAAGGCTCATGCATGGTGGATTTTTGAGTCTTGTTATTTAAAAAATGCAAACACTTCCTCTTATGAAAGACTCATAGAAACTTTTATGGGAAGGTTTGGTGAAAAAATCCCTAAGGCACATGAGCAAGAAAAACTTGAGAAAACAAAACCCTTGCATGTGATGAAGGAAACTCCACTTCAGAAAACCATGGGAGAAGCAAAAGTCTTGCATTACACATTACCGAAAGTAGAACCTCCAGTTCATATTCTTGGACAAGAGGGCATAGGGATCTTTTTTTCACAAGAGGATCCAACTGTTGAGATGTTTCCCACACACATTGAGAGAGATGAGGGCAACAAAGCTATCACATCTAGATCAAATCCAGTGCCTCATGTAGAGGAGGGAGGAGCACATGCTCCAATAGGAGGAATTCTTGTGCTTTTGCAAGAAGTCCCCCAGGATCTCATACATGGAGGTCCAAGCACAATTAGTGAGCAGCGTGATTGTGCAACATTGCAGCTGGAAGAAGGAGGAAGGGAGGAAGAGCAGCATCATTTGATGAGAGGTACACACCCTTCTCTATTTCAGAGAGCTAGTGCAAGAAAGAGGCAGATTGATTTGTGCTATAAGGGCAAGGGCAAGGTTTCACAATCATATGTACAGTCTACTCTTGACATTGATGTCTCACTACATAGAGGCATTCCACCAGGGAAGCCACCAGATCTACAGTTTATGAGAGATATCTTGTCTTTGGGTTCACCACTCTTGGATTTTGGAGAGGTGAATAGTTTGGAGGAATAATTTGGCATGGGGGATGTCAAAGTAGTAGGCAACAACATGAGGAGAGCTTCACATGCCAGATCACCAGTGCTATCACTGAGGAGGATTGATCCTTACTGGAGATCTCAGCTCTTGGTAGAGTACTCCAAGGATCTTGGTGCATGCATGATTCTTGATGACCCGGATGGAGATGATAGATACATGGTGGATGATGTGGTCATCTATTCCTATGGCAGGATCTTCTTGACTATATCTTCTAGTCTCAAGGAGAAGCTGCTACATGCAACACATTAGGACTTCTCTTCTATGCACCCTGATGCATATTTCCCTTTGATGGAGGAGTTCACTTGGGAGGGCATCCAACATGACATATATCAGCATATGGAGAGATGCATAGCCCGGATGATGATAGAGCAGATGTCACAACCACCTTCCTACTCATTCGGAGTGAGGGATAATTTCCAGTTGAGCCATTTTAGCTCAAGACCTAAAGTACATAATGGAGGAGGTATCATTTCATGTTTTGTATTGTACTTCTTTCCCTTATTTGAGCAGCATAATGTAACAAGAAGAAATATTTATTCTTGCATATTGTATGATGATGTACTTGAAACTACTTGTAGCATTGATCTTGGCTATCTTTTTGATGAGCCGTGGAGGAAGCCATATGTCTCTTGGTGTGCACTAATGACACCATCTTGTAACTTCATGTTTTCATCTTATGAGATGACTATGGCAGCAAACAAGTGGTTGGAAAAGAAATTGTTATTTCTTATTTTGATGCAGACCAAGGATGCACTGTGCTGGTTCCATGAGAGGGACCATGATTCACTCTCCGGTTGTAATTTGGCAACTTGTTTTTATTATATATTGCTTCCATGTATTGCTGATGTGTTTTTGTTCAAGGGAAGCTTTGTATGGAGAGAAAAACCAATTGGATTGCATGACACCCATATGATAGAGCAACATAAGACTTGTTGGTATGGGGCATCATACAAGCTTACCTTCATGATCTTACTTTATGGCTTGTATGAGGGAGAGATGAGGTAGAAACAACAATTTTTGTTGCTATGGTTGCACTTGGGAGAGTATGGGAAAAATTCTTCCCATACTTTTCATGATATTTCTGAAGAGGAGAAAGGCACATTCATGGTGCAAGGGGGCTACCCTTCAGTATTGGAGGATCATGAGAGACTTCCATGTCGGAATATGATCTTCTCACATTGCAGCATGATGGTGGATAGCTTTGGCATGTGGAATGTCAAAGGGAGAAGTCATGGAGCCTTATTCTTGAGGCCTACAACGCTATCACATGGGAGTGTGTTCTTATTGTTGGAGTGCTCCAAAGAGTATGTGGATCCCTTCTTCTTGCAGATTTTTGTGAGGGAATCCTCATGGGGGAGCTCATACACAGACCTCACTTTTAGCCTACTCACTATGTATGGTAGGAAATGCATCTCTGTATTTGTTTATTACTCCATTGAGCATTTGTATTTTCCCACCATGTTTGAACAGTGCATGGCTCCTCAAAAGAGCAAGAGTATTTTTGGGCCAATGTTTATGATGATAGTAGCCCATCCATACATGACTTTGGGCAAGTGTGTTGTTATTTTATCTATGTACAACTGATATACATTGATGCTTACTTCCCCATGTTGGGAGAAAAAACATATACAACTTGTAACTTATTGCAAGACCACTTGCCATATGACATTATCAAGTAGTAGTTGGGAAGACTGTGTAATATCCACTTGGAGAACCTTTGGTACCATCCAAAATTGCATCTAACTTTCAGAAATTTTCTGATTTGGAGGCCCAATGGTGATGATGTGCCATTCATCTTGGATGGAATGGTTTGGGTGGACATGTCTCATGATTTTGGAGGGAGAGTTCTTGGAAGCTCAATCTTCTTCTTTCCATTGGAGGGAAATCATGTTGCAGCCCAAGATCAACATGCCTTCTACACTTATCATAAGTGGATAAGAGGATAGCATGGGATAGGCCCTCTTGCCTATCATGTACATTCATTTAGCTCACCTACATTTTAGAAGCACAAGGTGGAGGAGAATTTTCATGATTTGCCATGTTGGAGGGTGACTCACTTCATTTGGATGATAGCATGGGTGAGGGAGGCACTCATTCACCATGTTGATCATCACTCCTACTTTGTGGAGGCCATGAGACAACTAGCAGGTTCCCATTCACACTTTCCACCTTTGATTGATGCAGACATTTCGGTTTTGCACACTTGGGAGGAATCATTGGATGACAGTATATTTGCATATTCTCTTGATGCAGTGATGGAGGCTATTGATGGAGGCCACATGAGGAAGAGGGGAGATATTTTTTTCTCCTTATGCATTTTCTTGAGGACAAGAAAATATTTTGGAGGGGAGGATTGTAATGTTCCAAAATTTTAGCCTCCAAGCGAAATGGAACATTAGGGTTAGCAGTAGCTCTAGTCGGTGAATAAATGGGAAGAAAAGCCCATAAGTTTCCTAAGGAGGAATAAAATACTCCAAATGTGAAAGGGGACACTATTTCTAGCTCAATAAGACACCTCCATGTGTGAAAATGGTTAAATTCAATATTTTTTGACTAAGTCAACAGTGCAATTTTAGTGGAGGAGGAATCCAAAGATGAACGCAATTTTGGAGGGAGATGTAACTTGGGTTAGAAGTAACCTAATTGAGTGGGGCCAAGGACAAGAAAAATTATGTCTTATATAAGGAAGAGGATGGAAGCATTATTATTCATGTTCTAGATTATTATTCTTGTCTTCCAAGAATTGTTGCTGCTTTGCTGCTTAGCAAAGCTGCAGTGGTGTTTAGCACTAGGTGTTCCCGGGCGGGAATTCCACCTCTTTACTTTGAGGAGCCTCATTGGGAGAGTTTGAATTCATCATTCCACATCAATTTTTCAGGCCAAGCTTCAGCCATATTCATTAGCAAAAATTTTCCAGAGATTGTGTAGTGTTGCTGGGTGCAACAGTGGAAGGGATTGGAATCCCGGCTTCTGAGCTAGTTTCTCATTGGAGGAAGGTTTCCTTCACTTGAGAGATATGTTTGGAGAGCTCTAGAGATTTTTTCATATCTGTGGTATCATACCACACATTTACCATACATTCCCAATGCTATTTCTGATAGGGAATGCGTTATTAAGAAGGCAGTGTTCATTGCATGGTTTGGTGGCTCCGTTGCTGAGTTTCCTTGTGATTGAAAGGTTCATCCTTTCATGGGAGGAAGCCATTGAGGGATATGAATAATATAAGTCATATTTAAGCCTTATAAACTCATGTGCTTCAGTGTTTCAGTGGTTATTCAGTGAATTACTGAGTTTCCCATTTTGTATGCAGAGTGTTTGATAAGAAACCCTTGCCGGTTTCTTTTGTATATTGTATAAGGAGCTTAGATCTCTATTCTTCAGTATTATTTATCAATACATGAGTAGATATATTTTTATCCTATCATTTTATGTGTAAACCCTCTCTTAGACTACGCAGTCCCTTGAGCAGCTGCTCCGGCATTTTGCAGTCTTGGGGGTTTAGCACTTTTTGGCAATCCTAGGTGTGGGAGATCTATTTAACCCACCTAGTTTGTTTTGTTTCAGCTATAATATTCGATTTAGAATGTATATTGACTAATATATGGGATGTCCATTTTACTTTTTTATTTCATTTTTTGCTGGAAATGCGTTTTTCATGCATGATTCATGAGCTGTTCAAGATTTGGGAACATTACAATCTAGTGTCTAGATCCAAAAGGAGAGCAAAAAAAAATCAAACTAGGTGAGGCAAACAGACTTCCCACCACCTATTCTATCTAGAAAACACCCAAAGAGAGGGGCTGCAGCTATATGCAACAAACTGCTTCAGAAATAACACAGTTCAACTGTTTGAGAGCAAGAGACCAATATGGAGGGTTCATTCTTCAGCTATACATCAGCAAAATAGATTTAAAATGCAGCTTATACAGTGTATAACAGAAAGGAAAATAATATACAAGAATAATCCCTTAGAAATGAGGTGCTACCACCACAAGAAATAGAGGAATAAGCTTGGAAGCGTTATTTTCATTGGCTGAAGCAACAATTGACTACATCTCAGATCTAGAGCAGATATGTATACAAAATGATAGATCTATTTCAGATCTTTATACAAGAAAGGCTCCTTTATACACTCCCCTCGGGGATTTCAGTAAAACATGAATAACAGTGAGTAGATCTAAGATCTAAGTTACAGATCTGTAGTAGTATTCAGAAAATTCTGAAGCATATGATGTACAACAGATCAGATCTGAACTAACATGGATTGGATGGCCAATCCACGGATCACCATAGTGAAAGGAAGAATCCAATCACTAGAGATATCTACTCCAATATGATGCCAAAACTCCCTGCAACTCTGCTCTTGCAAATAATGCAGTCCTGGAAGAGGGACTGCGCTGTAGGCTCTGAGTATGCTTTGGCTTGATGCCAAGATACAGATTTGAAGCTCTAAGGGTCTAGAACACTCATGTCAAATGGATAGAAGAGTATCCCCAGTGAAAAGGGGTGCTAGAGATGCATAGATCTGAAGAGATCTATCCTCCACTTGCTACAGCTCACAAGGACAACCTAATCCTAAGCAGGATCAGTGCTGTAAGTGCAAGATGAAGCTTGGCCAATTGTGAGATAGTGGACAAGACAAACAAGGCTCCTCCAAGAGCTACTCTAGGAAGGAGGTGGGATTCTCGCTCAGGAACACCCAATGATAAGAAACATTATTCTCAGCTAAACAACAGAGAATGATATATGTCTAAACAGACAATATATTCAGAAATATAGATAATCAACAACCCTCTCATGCTGCTCTCCTCTTCCTTTTATAATATGAAAGCCTTGTCAAACCCTAAACCACTTCAATGAGTTAGCTCCTTTCACATGTGGAGTCTCCATCTAAAATTGCGCTGTCCATCCATGAGGTACATTGCATCTAGACTATGCTGTAGATTTGGTCAAGGTTGACCCTATCTCATAGCTCAAATCCATTCATACCTGCAAGTTCTTTGTTTACATGGCCTAGATTTATCCCTGTTCACATGGGCATTGATTTATTCATTATTTTTAGGAGTTTTACATGTCCTCCTTTATTCATTTATTCATGCAACAAAAAATGAAACAAAAATGTATATTCCTCTTAGCTTAGGCTAAGTAGGAATATTACAGTCCTCCCCTCCAAAATGTGGCTTGTCCTCAAGCAACTGATAGGGTGAGTGCTGCAACACTTCTCCTCCTCCATTGGTGACACCATAAAAGGTAAAGCTCTCCTCACAAGCTAAGTGTTCACCAATCCAACCCATCATGAGTTGTACATAATCCATCCCACAAGGAGTGAAAAATTCAACAGAAATAAACATGGCTGGAGAAATGCTCTCTCTAAAACATGTAGCATGAGGTACATATAGAATTTCCATTCCATGTAGTACATACAAACTTCCCATCCTCCCTCCATACAGTCCCATGAATAACACAACTATATCATCCAAGTATGGAAGCATAATAACATATAAACCAACAGAAATTTGAGCATGAGGAGGTGGGTCAAAATCCCACATGTGGTGCCAGTGCAGTGCATCTCCCGCCTGCATTAGATCAAGGTTTGGTAAGTGGTCTTCCCACCACTTACTTACTACATAAGTTATCTTAACATGGATGAATATGTAAGATATGTTTGGTGCCTTTGGGAAGCACCCATCATGAAAAAGAATCTCCCTTTGCACAACAAGGGAGTGGCCAAGTTCAGAAATTTTAGTGGCCCAACAAATTCCATGAGATATGCATGATATATCACTCCCTTTAGGAGTCATGGCTTGAAAAATCATGGTAAAAGAATGTGATAAATCAGAAAATGAAACTTGCTCTACATGATTAGATTCTTTACCATCAAAGTTCTTCATACACATGGAGTTGTGCTTGGACATTTCTCCTCTTTCAAAAGGAGGAAGAGATGGCTAAAATGAATCTTTCATAGAGTCCCTTTGCTGCCCCAACTCCACATAGCTCATGCACTCTTGAATGTGCTGATGTAGTTCCCCTTTCAAGCCTTCCCAATCAAAGCTCCTCATGATTAGGGTGTAGATCTTCCTTGACTGCATATGGCTGAAAAAGAAATCTTTGTGTGCCCCTTGTAGTATCTTCTGCTTGAGTTTGGAAGCTCTAGACAAGAATACCCTACCATGATGATAGATGACTCCTCCTTGGACTAATTAGCCCTCTTCTTGTTGCATGCCATCCAGTATCATACATGTGTGGAGATCTTTGGAATAATATACAAGTAGTTGAGATTTCCAGTACAGATCTACATTGTTCAATGATGACAACGCTAATGATACATCCACAAGAATGTCTGTCATTTTGTTGATCTCCTCTTTGACATATCCCATGCCGAAGGTGTGTGTTGTAAGGTTGGTCCTTCCATTCTTCTTCTCCCATAGCGCAGATCCAGAAATGAGAGGGGGTGGTAGTGATAAGGGAAGAAAATTCCCCTTATTCTTGAGCTGTCCCAAGCCTCCCAGCACTGTAGCTTGGTCTTCCATTGCTCCAACCCCTCTTGGATCTAAGTTTGGAGCATCAATTTGTGAGGTCTTCCCCACAAGATCTGAATCTGGTGGCCTCCTAGGGGGTTCGCCACTAGATAAGAATGTCCCATGCAGAAATCTCATGAACATAAGAGAAGGGACTGTGAGGTCCTTGCTTCCACTGGGCAAATCCATCTCTGTTTTCTATGTGGAAGTGTTAGGTGAGGGGTAAGTATGCATGCCTTGGATCATTTGAGGTTCACCACTCTTCATGTCCACCCATTCCATTTACAAAGCCTTCCAATTAGTGGTAACTTTCTCCAATGTAATCAACCATTAGAAACCCAAAATGATATTGGTGTCTGGTATGTCAATTACAAAAAAGTGATTTACCAAAGTGTAGGATCCCATAGTTACTAAAAGTGATGGGACATAATGCATGCATTTCATTGTTCTATCTTCTGGGACCAAAACAGAGAATTCCTCAAAAGTATCAGTGGGTATTTCCCTCCTCTGCACAAGATGAGCATCAATAAAGTTATGGGTTGCCCCACTATCAATCGATACAGAAACCCTCTGATTCATGATTGAACCTTGACCTCTTAAGGTCAAGTACTTAGGTACTCCTCTCAATGATGCAAGAGTTCCTACTATTGTAGAAAATGCTCCATTTACATCTCCAGATGGTGTTGGATCTCCTTCAACATTGTCAGCGCTGTGACCTCCCCTCGGTTCATCATATTCTTCTTCCTCCTCAAAATCTGAGAAGACTTCTATGTAGTGTGCTTTCCCAGCAGCACATCTATGTCCAGGTGCCCATGACTCTTGGCAAGTGAAACATAGACTCTTCTTCCTTATCTCCCTCTGGACTTCAATATCAAGAGGCTTCTTGAATGAGCTCTCCTTGGAAGGAGCATCTTTCTCTTCCTTCCCTTTAGAAAGGTAAGGGGGCTTGTTTTGAAAAGTTGCCTTTGCTTTTGGCAAGGCATATTGAAGGTCTCTAGCCCTCTCAATGGCATCATGCAATGTAATGGGCTTGGTAGATTTAACCAACCCATGCAGAGGTTCATCCAAGCCATCGATGAACATGTACACCCTCCTTGCTATAGAAAGATCAGGAACCATAACAGATAATCTCAAAAACTCAGAGATATAAGATTCTACATTACCTGAATGCTTCAACTTTGCAAGGATCATGAAAGGTGCTTCTAAATCCTTTTTTTCAAACTTCTCCACCAGTCATCTAGTGAATTCAGAATAGGCAGTCACATAGGCATGGCCCAATGTAGACAACCCATGGAACCACCAATTGTGTGCTTCACCTTCAAAGTGCAGCACTGCAATATTGATAGCTTCCATCTTAGGGACTTTGTTCAACTGAAAGTAGATATCCAATTTTCTACCCATGCTTTGGCAGAAATGGTGGATGACCCATCAAAATTGGGTAAAAATAATCTGCGCATAGAGTGATGTCGATCATTATTCTAAATGAATCCACCATCTCTATACTGATGCCTTTGTCTTCTTTTGTCCTTTGAGGTGACAAAACTCTTGAAAACTCAAGTGGTCCTTGAATCTCTAATTTTGAGACTCATATTCTTCAAATTAGTCTTCAAGGGATTCTTTCTCATGAGGCCCTTCATTCTCCACAGCCAAGAAAGTAGGCATAGTAGAGCGTTGTGGAACTTGTGGTTGGTTCACTGGTTGATCATTCCAGTGGTGAGACATGCCAGAGATTTCTCCATGATGAAATATAATATAAGATTCCTTGATCCTATCCATTCTCATATCTTTGATCTCTCTAGCAAGATCTTGCATGGCTACCAAAAGAGTTCTTGCAAACTCTTCTCCTTCTTTATCACTTCCAGTTTCAGGGGTTTTACCATTGTCTTGATCATCATTGGTGTAATCAAATTTCTTCTGTCCTCTATTCAGATACCTCTTTTCCTTGTCAGTAAGAGGCTCATCTTCTCCTGAAGTCATATTGGTTTTGGCTCTTCAATGAAAGCATAGGTTGTGCTAAGAAAGAAGCTCTGATACCACTGTAATATCCCCAAATGGGAATATTCAGTAAAGCCTGCTGTAATAACGCACTCCTGAGAAATATGTGCAATTAAATGAGTTTTTAGCTCCTAGATCCATTATATTAGTGGATCTAGTGTCTAGATCCAGAAGGAGAGCAAAAACAAATCAAACTAGGTGAGGTAAACATACCTCCCACCACCTAGTCTAGCTGGAAAACACCCAAAGAGAGGGGATGCAACTATATGCAACAAAATAATTCAGAAATAATGCAGTTCAACTGTTTTAGAGCAAGAGACCAATATGGAGGTTTATTCTTCAGCTATGCATCAGAAAAATAGATTTACAATGCAAATTATATAGTGTATAACACAAAGGAAAAGAATATACAAGAAGAATCCCTTAGAAATGAGGTGCTACAACCACAAGAAATAGAGGAATAAGCTTGACAACGTTATTTTCATTGGATGAAGAAAAAATTGACTACATCTTAGATCTAGAGCATATATATATACAAAATGATGGATCTATTTCAGATCTGTATACAAGAAAGTCTCCTTTATACACTCCCCTTGGGGATTTCAGCAAAACATGAATAACAATGAGTAGATCTGAGATATAAGTTATAGATCTGTAGTAGTATTCAGAAAATTCCAAAGAATATGATGTATAGCATATCATATCTGAACTAACATGGATTGGATGGCCAATCCATGGATCACCATAGTGAAAGGAAGAATCCAATCACTAGATATATCTCCTCCAAGATGATGCCAAAACTCCCTGCAACTCTGCTCTTGCAAATAACACAGTCCTGGAAGAGGGACTACGCTGTAGGCTCTGAGTATGTTTTGGCCTGATGCCAAGATATAGATCTGAAGCTCCAAGGGTCTAGAACACTCTTGTCAAAGGGATAGAAGAGTATCCTAGTGAAAAGGGGTGCTAGAGATGCATAGATCTGAAGA
Source organism: Pinus albicaulis (assembly GCA_034641835.2). Lineage (NCBI taxonomy): Eukaryota > Viridiplantae > Streptophyta > Pinopsida > Pinales > Pinaceae > Pinus > Pinus albicaulis. The sequence continues at coordinate 1,472,447,580 of CM076584.1, forward strand.
GATATATCCTCCACTTGCTGCAGCTCACAAGGAAAACCAAATCCTAAGCAGGATCAATGTTGTAAGTGCAAGATGAAGCTTCACCAATTGTGAGATAGTGGACAAGACAAACAAGGATCTGTTTGGTCTCAATCTAGTCTCCTAAATTGAGCTCATTTAATTGTCAACCAGGGTTGGTAAACTGCTGAAGTGAAGTGTACTGTATGTACCTAGGTGTTTGTTTCTTAACGCGTTGTGTGTAGTATTTTATGATGTTTTTGGTCTTTTGTGATGATTTCTGATGTTTTTGGTCTTTTGGTAGTTTTATGTTCACAAGAAAAAATGACTAGAAAGCTAATGGAAAGGAGCTGGTGATTAAAAACAGAGTGGAGCCTAATTGGTTGATGACAAATGACAAATGCAATTGTAAACACTGAAGCAGAATCAAATCTAAACTATGACTGAGCAAAAGCAAAGCTTGATAATGACTTTTAAGCAAATGATTCAAAACACAAACTAAACTTGTCAAATTCTTTCATCAAAGGCATTTGAGAGAGAGCTTGAGACATGGTCAACTAAGTATGCAAATCTTCCTAATTAAACAGTTTAAACAACTAACTTATAATGATGCAACATTTTTTCTTTGATTAGAGATTTGTTGAAGTTTGTTTGGAGTAAAACATTGATACCATCATAAGATCTTCTACTCTAAGACTAGTTCCTAACTCTATTCTGCAACTTAGTTTAATGACACTACACTTCACTCAAAGGTTATAGATTTTTGAAATAGTCTTTTGAGGAAATGTTTGTTTGTGAGATGATAAGTAAGTTGCAGAAGTACTTTAGGCCTTAAAATGATATTGTCTTCTGTTCATGTGGTTATGAAGTAATTATAGATTTTAGAACAAGGAGAGGTTTGTAAATAATGAGGGCTGTTTTGTTAAATTTAACAACTGAAGTAATCTAGTATGCAGTGAATGACAACTGAATATGGAGTGCAAATGTAATGAGTTAAGCTAAAACTGAACTTAAAATGTCACTAATCTAAAACAGTGCTAAGCTACAAGTCATTATCAAACTTAAAACAGAACAACTGAGCATGAGTTAACTGCAATTAAACTCCGGAGCATCCTAACTAAGCTATCATGCATTATTCTATGAAAATATACAGTCTGTTTGTCCATCATGATTGGTATTTTGGAAGAGTTTCTTAGAACAATCCTGACTGTGTAATTGAGTGCAAATGCAAATGTAAAGACTGAAAGCAATGAAAAACTAAGATATCATAGCCATCTCCCACTCATCATTATGATATTTTGGACAAGCGTTTAAGAGCAAGAACAACTATGGTACTTAGTGAAAACACACAACTAAAACGTTCAAGATCACAATCATGCTTAAGACAGTATAAATATTTTTTGGAAGAGTTTCTTCTTTTGGAAGAGTGCTTAGCATAAGTATAACTGTGATGGTGAATAAAAGAGATTACAATTAAATCCTACAATACTATAGCCATTTCCCATTCATCATTATAATCTTTTGGAAGAGCTTCTTCTTTTGGAAGAGTTTTTAGAATGAGTATAACTACAGTAGCTAATGAAAGCAACTACGAATTAAACTTCAAAAACGTAAAGGCAGCTAGAATACTTATCTAAATTACGCAAATAAATCCGTGCAAGAGGCAGGGGCCCTCTACCACCTGACGGAATCTAACTCCAAATCAAATCAACGTTTTCAAAACAAAACTGTCTGATTCATTAAAAGTGAAATAACTTGAACATAGCACTCTGCGTCTTCAGAAATGTAGCATAGAATCTAAGCAAAATCTAGAACAAAATCTAGCCTAGCTCTCAGTTTCCCAAGTGTTTATATAACAAATGCACATAACAAGACTTGCAACAATTTCAGGATCATTGTCTTTCCTTATCGAAATAACATTAGAACTCTTGAAGTGGCTGCGTAAAAAGGAAAAGGACATCTGGACTAAGACAGTCCTACTAGAAGTCTGCCTTCTTAAATGTGTTCCCACGTATCAAAACCATACCCAGAATTTGTTTCTTCCTTCATGGTGAGCAACGAACCATGTAGACATGACGTGGAATATGCCCATATGCGGTTTTTCTTTAGAGGCCACCTGGAACATACCCAAACGTGAAGACAGTTGCAGAATCGCCAGTTAGCTACAGAATGTCTGCATTTTGCAGCTAGTTCTGGTCAAAATGCATTACAATGGCAAAAATCACAAAGCTTTAGCAAGTCAGTCATGTTAATCATTCTAAATGTAATTTTAACTAAATTCATTGATCAATTGGGTCTAGGATAGCAATGGAAAAAGGAAAATGAGGTAAAGTAGGATGAAAGAAAGCACAATTTTGAGGCTCAACATATCCCCACTGCTGTCTCCTTGCATGTCCTCATGCAAATTGTCCTATGAACTCAGAGGCTTCTGCAAGAACATCTAATCCTCTCCTTCTCCTTTGCTTGGAAGCTAAAGATCTTCTGGGTTTTCTGATAACCAGTTTGAACCTTAAGTTGGTAAGTGCCCTGATTAGCTTTTTATTCCTCTTCTTCAACTTTTCATTGGTCTTTTCCACTTTGTCTATATGTAGGGATAAGGTTGAGTTCATATCAGTTTTGAGCTTGACTTGATCCTTGAGAATTTCATTCTCATTTTTGATGTATCTATTAAGTATTTCCAACTCATACCTATCCCTTCTTAGTACATCTATTTCAGACAGTGGAGGACTAGGGGTTCTCTCTCTGCTCTCTGAAGCTTTCCTTTCCAAAGTTTCAACATAATCATAAACTTCTTGCTGAGCAGGGTCAATTTCACTGGTTCCTTCATTAAAATTCTCTTCAACATCTTCTTCAATGGATGTTTCCTCATCTTCTATATTAATCACCCCTGTTTGTTTGATTTGAATTTTCCTTAGTTTCCCCTTTAGTCTGTGGCTTCTTCTTGGCTGAGAAGATCCCTCTCCTTTCTCCATGGCAGATTTCCTGATTACCTTTTCTTTCTTAAGTTGTCTCTTGATTTGAGTCAACTTCTCTGAGATGATTTCCTCACTACTTTCTTGGACTGTTTTGTCAATTTAAAATTTTGAGGCTCTCCATTTTCTACTTCTCCTTGTAGGCTGTGGTTCCGGTGAGGGTTCTTTTGGCTCTTCAAAATGATTTCTTATCAAGAAATTGTCCCATGTATCATTTGTTTTGGCTAAATGATGTTCAATCAAAATTTTAACCAAACCATGATGATATAGAGTTGTCTCTAAAAATTGAACCCTTCTTTGAACACAGGAAGCCATCTTTTTCAAACTTTGAAGCAAGAAATAAGGTAGGTTTAAGTCTTCCCCCAGAAAATGCATTATCAGTTTAATGTGGTAGACATAAAATGTGCCATATCTACCCTCACATGTAATAAATTTTTGCAGAAGAAGTAGTATGTTTCTCCATTTATTTTTCAATGCAAAACTTGGAATTCCTTTCTTAAATACAGTGACATCCATACTTGGTGATTTTAGAATTTGCTTCCAGGATTCATTGTGGAATTCTCTATTTTTGAACCATCTCTCTCCATTTCTAAGCAACCCTGTAGCTTCTGTAATGAAAACTTCAGTGACAGTAAATTTGACATCTCCCACTTCAACTTCAGTTCCTTGAAATAATCTTGCAAATGTTTTAGTGATTTCTTTGTGGAAGCCATTAAATTTCTCCAAAAATTTTAGCCATCCTATCTGTTGCAACATTTCTTTACATTGAGGGTAGCCTTCTAGGTATTTTGAACCCACTGGTTCAGTTCTTACAATGAAACCCATAATTGCTTCTTCAATGTTCAGATTAACACTCTTCTATCCACAGAAATAATAACTTTCACCTTCGAATTGAAATGGCTTCAAGTTCTTAATGACAATGGCTTCAAACTTCGGAATGACATACCTCTGATTGACAGTGACAACAGCTTCAAACTTCGAGCTGATATGCCTCTGGTTGATAATGAAAACAACTTCAAACTTCGAGCTGATATGCCTCTGGTTGACATTGAAAAATGGATTCAAATTCCCACACTGCTATACCTCTATCTCTCGATGGCAAATAGCTTCAAATTCCCACACTGTTATATCTCTGTCTCTTGGTAACAAATGGCTTCAAATTCTTCACTGTTATACCTCTGTCTCCCGGTGAAAAATGACTTCAAATTCTTCACTGCTATGCCTCTGTGTTTACAGTGATAATGCTAAATCTCTGCCCACGGTGATAGTGCTTTGATATTCAAACTGATATACCCTTTTGCTCTGTTCACGGTGATAAGAATATCTCTGTTTGTGGAATGAAGTGTCGGCTACAGAATGGAGTGATGGAAGTAGTTACGGAATGAAGTAATGGAGTGAGGTGGAGGAAACGAATTAAGGATTGAAAAGACGGTAGAGATTTTTACAACGGAAAAGAGAATCATCATTGAATGATTTGGTTGGGTTACGTGAAGAATTCAAACACTTCGGCCATTTGAACCGCTTAAATGATGTCGGGCATGGAATTTGAAATGAGAGATTTTAATCCAAAGTTTGTGGAGGGTTTATTGGTCTTGATCAATAAAAATAATTAAAACAACCTTTTCGAACAATTCATAACTAAAACTATGCTAAACTTTATGAAATGCCATTATAATCTAAACTTGTTACCTCTGCTTTTCATTTGATTTTTTTGTAGTCTTTGTCTTCTTTGTTCTCCTTTGGAAGAGTCTTCATAATACTTCTTGATGCTTTTTATTCATGGATACACTGGATCATTTTGTTGCAATTCTAATGTCTGCTAACTAATGCCTTCAGGATTTGTAACTGCGGAATGTCTGGCTAGCTGCGGAAAGGCTGATCAGTTGCCGAATGTCTGTTAAGCTGCAGAATGTACCTGTAGAGCATTTTGATCATGGAATGGAGTGGTTTGGGAATATAGGTGAAATGTTATATGGTATGAATGAAGATGGATGATGTGTTATGATATGTATGAAGTGGATGATGAGATGAAATGGATTCAGTTTATGAAATGGAGTGGAAGAACATAAGAACTGCCCTGCAATCCATGACATGTTTTATTCATTTACAGCAAGACATCAAACTTTAAATTTTGACATGAAAATGAGATGGATGGAGTATGGAATGGGATGAATGAAATATGGAATGAAGTAGAGTATGAATGAATGAAATGGAGTATGGATGGATGAGTGAATGGAGTGAAATGAAATGAGATGGATCATAAGCACCATGGATCTGAACTTATGATTTTGTGACAGCTGCTTGTAAAAACAAAAATGGGAAAAGTTAGAGTGTCAAAGAGACTCTGATTTTCACCCTATCTTTTCTGTATAAACATGCCAATCAATGATTGGTTTTCATGTTTATACCTTTATTTTTTTATTTTTTATTTTTTATTTTTTATTTTTTTATTTTTTCAAAAGAGAAATACTTCAGAAAATTTAATCAAGTTGATGAAGAAGAAAAATTCTTCTTCATTAACTTCACATCACTGCATTCTTGGAACTTCTTGACAAATTCTTCTCTTGAGAGTGGTTTGTGATACAACTTCAATCTATGACCATTCACAAGAAAAGTGACTTCTTCTTCATCTATAGTTCTGATTTTTACTGCCCCATTATCAAAAATTTCAACAATTTCATATGGCCCAAGCCAATGTGTCTAAAATTTACCTTGAAAATCCTTGAATTTTGAATCAAACAAGAGAGCCCAGTCACCCTCTTTGAATTTCTTCTCTTTGATGTACTTGTCATGCCATCTAGCCCTTTGTTGTTGGACTAGACTTTTTTTCTGAACTGCATCTTGTCTGATCTCATCCAATTCATTAATTTGCTCCAGTCTATGCTTTTGTGCCTCCGTTAAATCAAGTCCTAGCTGAACTGCCATTTTGAAAGTTTGAATCTAGAACTCTATGGGAAACAAAACTTGTTTTCCATAAAAAAGTTCATAAGGAGTATGGCCTGTTGTGTTTCTCCATGTAGTTCTATAGGCCCACAAGGCTTCAGGAAGCCTATCTACCCAATCTCTTCTATGTAAATGAACAGTCTTTGTTAGGATTCCTTCAATGACCTTATTAGTAGATTCCACTTGACCATTTGCTTGTGGATGATAAGGAGTAGATTTTCTATGTTTGATTTTGTACTTCTCCATCATTTGCTCCACTAGCCTTGATGTAAATTGAGCTCCTTGATCTGTAACAATTTCCCTTGGGACACCAAAACGAGTAAAAATATCCTCAAAAAGAAAAGTAACTACAGATGATTCATTAGCAACAAGTAATGGTTTAGCTTCTACCCACTTAGTAACATAATCAGTGCAATCTAATATATATTTCTTTTGTCTCGATGGAGGACTAATAGGTCCTACAAAATCCAAAGCCCATTTTTCAAAAGGTTCAATGTGTACCTGAGGTTGTAATGGCATCTCACCTGAAGGAGAAGGTTTCCCTACCCTTTGGCAACTGTCACACCTTTTGACATACTCTTTAGCATCTTTAAACAAGGATGGCCAATAATATCCTAAATTAAGGATCTTATAAGCTGTCCTCTTATCTGCAAAGTGTCCGCCACAAGGTTCATCATGACATGCCTTGAGAATCTCAGGCATTTCATCTTCACGAACACACCTTCTAATGATCAAATCTGGACCTGTCTTGTACAACTCATTAACAACCCATGAATATTTTGCACTATCACAAATGATTTTTCTTTTATCTCTTGCATTCATAATTGAAGGAAATTTTCCCGAAACTAAATAATTAGCAATATCAGCAAACCATGGAGTTTGAGTAGAGATTGCAAAAAGATATTCATCAGGAAATTGATCTTCAACTGGAGTGTCATCTTTGATATTTTGGAGTCTAGATAGGAAATCAGCTACTGTGTTTTGTTTTCCAGGCCTATCTAGAAGAGTAATGTTGAATTCTTGTAAGAGCAATAACCATCTTATAACTCTGCCATTAGTGATTGATTTGTTCATTAGGTATCTAATTGTAGAATGATCAGTGTGAATAAAAGTTTCATAGCCTGTTATATAGTGTCTAAATTTGTTTATGGCATGAACAACAGCTAAAAACTCTTTTTCAGTTACAGTATAGTTTAACTCTGCAGGAGTCAAATTTTTACTGGTATAATAGATGGCATAGGGAATCAAGTCTTTCTGCCCAAATACTGCTCCTAGAGCTGTATCGGAAGCATCTGTCGAGATATGAAAAGGTAAACTTACAGTTAGGTCCCCTTAATATAGGTGCTTCAGAAATTTTGGTTTTCAGGGTTTCAAAAGCTAACTGGCAATCAAAAGTCCATTTGAATTCACAATCTTTGGTGAGTAATTTGAAGAGTGGAGATGCTATCTTGGTAAAGTTTTCTATAAATCTCTGATAATACCCTGTAAATCCTAGAAAACTTCTAACATCTCTTTGACAACTTGGAATGGATAGGTTAGAAATGACTTCAACTTTTGCCTCATCAACTCTAATCCCATCCCCTGAAATGTGATGCCCTAAAACAATACCTTCAGTAAACATCATAAAACATTTTTCATGACTAAGTGAAAGGTTTGCTTCTTGACATCTTTTTAAGACTTTTTCCAGGTTTTCTAAAGCCTCTTCAAATGTATTCCCATAAACTGTGAAATCATCCATGTACACCTCTACACAGTCATGTATTAGATCCGAAAAAATTCCTAATACTGCCCTTTGGAATGTTGCAGGTGCATTGCATAATCCAAATGGAAATACTCGGTAGGCATAGGTACCCCAAGGACAAGTAAATGTGGTTTTATCTTGGTCTTCAAGTGCTACTTGGATTTAATTGTAACCACTAAACCCATCTAGGAATGAAAAGTACTTTTTGCCAGCTAATGTATCTAATACTTGATCTATGAAAGGTAAGGGAAAATGGTCTTTAAGAGTAGCTTTATTCAGTTCTCGGTAGTCAACACACACCCTCCATTTTCCATTTTTCTTAGGCACAATCACCAAAGGAGAAACCCACTGACTATCTGAAATAGGAGAGATGAAGTTAACATTTAACAATTTTTGTAATTCTTCCTTGACAATTTCCCTAAGATTTGGATTCATCCGTCTTTGAGGCTGTCTGATTGGTTTGCAACTTGCCTCTATATAGATGTGATGAGTACAAGTCTTGGGACTTATCCCTTTCATGTCAGTGTATTCCCATGCATATGCAGAAGAATGTCTCTGTAATACTTTGACTAACTCTTCTTGTTGAGATTTTTCTAGGTTCTTGTTTATGTTCAAAGTTTTTCTTGGAAAAATTTCACTTGTAGAGCTGCCAAATTTGTCCATAGAATGAAGAGACATCTGCCTAGATGACAAAAACTCAATATTGGATCCCTCTTGAAATGATTCATATTTGTGTTCTGGAGAGGATTCAAAGTTTTCTAGAGTATTCAGAATTTGATTATCTTCACTAATTTCTGAAATTGTGAAGAGTGTTTGTAAATCTTCTTCATCCTCTATCCATTGAGTGTCATCTAGATCTGTAATTGTCCTAGCTGGAGGATATAAAGTGAATTTCTTAGTTGAACTACCATCAGAGATGTACATATCACCGAATCTACAACTAATAAAAGCATCAGCTGTAGCCAACCAAGGTCTTCCTAATATAACAGGATGGCCTCCTAGATTATTCTTAGGAGTTAGGATCATGAAATCCACAGGGTACTCCCAAGAATCTAGGGACATTGGAATGTCTTCTATTACCCCATCTGGTTTGATCACAAATCTATCTGCTAATTGTAATAGTGTGGGTGTAAAGAGAATATTAGGAAGTTTCAGTTTGTCCATGATTTGTCTACTCATGATATTTATTGCTGCTCCTAAATCAATGAGTGTGTTTTGAATTTCAATTCCATTGATGTGAATTTTGACAACTGGATTTCCTGGGTCAAGATAATTTGGAATAACAATCTTGCCCATCATAATGTCTGCTATTTGTCCTACCAGTTGAATTTCTTTGTTTCTCTTATTCTTTTTCTTGTTGTTTTCATACTCAACTCCTTTATCGTTTTGGCTAAAATTGGGATTTCTTTGATGGCTTGTAATAATGGAATTTTAATGAAAACATTTCTCAGCTCATCTAAGAAATCATAATTAGGCACCATGATTTGTTTTTCTACACCTCTATCAATTTTTAATCTTTCTGGAAAGGGAGGTATAGAAGTAGATGTAGATGGTTGCTCTAATACAGGAGTTGGATTTATTGGATCTTTTTGTTTTAGTTTTTCAGTGTTTGGGTCTTGAAAGGATGTGTCTTCCTCAAGACTTTTATTCACCCGTAGAGAGTCTTCCTCAGAATTATATTGTTCTTGTATGATCACAGAAGGTTTCCTCTTTTCAAGTATTCTTCCAGACCTCAGTTGAACATCACTAAGGTCTAAAGGAGTAATTAAATAAGTTGGAAACTGTTGGCCTTCTATCATGTATGTATTCTGAGGGTTCTTATTATTGGGGTTTGGTATGGGTTGAGCCGACAATTGATTTGATTTTTGAGGGAATGGTAATGGAAGTGGTTGATTTTGATGTGGTTGGTTCTGATGATGTTGTTGAGGATTTTGTTGAAAATTTTGTTGAAGATTTTGAGGAAAATTTTATTGAGGATTTTGAGGATAAAAATGTGGATATGGTGGATAGGATGGTGGATACTGATAATATGGAGAGTATCTTCCATAGGGACCTTGTGATCCTTGTGCCCAAGCTTGAGATTGACTTTGAAATTGGGGCCAAGGTTGCTGCCAAGAATTCCAAGGTGGAGGTTGATTATACATTTGATCATGGAATCCTTGTGTCTGAGGTCCTTGCCAAGGTCTTCTAGATACAAAGTTAAGAGATTCTGTGGAGTCTGTAGGAGTTTCTTCTTGAAAAACAGCCTTGAGACCAGGAAGAGAAGGACAATTCTTGGTCTCATGTTTCTCAAAACAAATAACACAGGTTTCTACAACTTTTACATCTAGAGGACACTCTCTCAAGGCATGTTTCTTCCTACATTTGGGACAAAAGATTGCCAAGGCATCAGATTCAGCCTTTTGCTTGTTTTGTATCTTGAGGGTGTCTATTTGTTCACTAAGACTCCCTAAGATGTTAGATTTAAAATCATCAAGCATATGTCCTATTTCTGATCTACTTACTGTCCCAGAAGCAGATTTACTTGCCCTTGCAAGAGCAGGATCTCTTGGACCTTTGGCAGTTTTAGATTTCCCTCTTGAAAGGTTAATACATAACTCCGATATTTCAGGTAATGTGAGTTGTGATATATCCCCTTTTCCCATCATGTTAAGGATATCCAACCATTCATTCCTAATTGTTTTCAACAAAAGAGCTTTTAAGGTGTCTTGATCTAGGTTTTCCATTTTTGCCCTTTTGATGTTGTAATTAAATCTTTCCAACAAATCTTCTAAGTTTTCATCTTCTTTTTGTAACATCTTGAACACTTCTTCCTTATGATTAACAGGCATACAATAATCCAAGTATCTCTCTAGAAATGCTTATTTCATGTCTTCCCATGTTCTAATAGAACTACTGATTAGACTCATAAACCACTTCAATGCCGCTCCCTTCAAAGTTGAAGGAAATAATTTCAGTTTTTGAGCATCTTGTAGGTAGTCATAAGTTCTACACAACACTTCAAATTCGAATAAGAAAGTTTCAAGATCTTCAGTTTTAAGTCCATAGAAGTTTGGAAGGACAGAGGGTGAAATGTTTTTCATGGTTGTATTGGTTTCTTCATCAAGTATAGGGAACCCAAAAGAGCTTCCTATTCTACCTCTTCCTCCATTTGCACCCCTACCTCCTTCTCCTCTACCTCCTTCTTCTCTACCTCTACCTCTACCTCCAAATAGTGTGTTTTCTCCATTAAAAACTCCTCCTCCTCCTTCTTCTGCCATGGTTGACTCTCCTGTGGAAGTGGAAATGTTTGTGTCCCTAACAGGAGTTTTTAGATCTTCTTCTATGGCAGGTTCAGTGGATGAAGTAGAAGGTTTTTCTAATGGAATAGTCGACCTTAGATCTTCTAGAAGTCCAGGATCAGGAGAGGATGGAAGATGGGTTTGAGTTGAAGGTGTACTAGCTCTGGATCTAGATGAAACAAGTGGTGTTCTAGAAATCAAACTTCTGCCTCTGCTGCTTATAAATCTTCCCCTTGAATCTCTCTCTCCCTATGCATATAATTGTTTTTGGATACTAAGAAACAAAGGTTACCTAGTTTTCAATTCCCCGGCAATGGCGCCAAAATGTTTGGTCTCAATCTAGTCTCCTAAATTGAGCTCATTTAATTGTCAACCAGGGTTGGTAAACTGCTGAAGTGAAGTGTACTGTATGTACCTAGGTGTTTGTTTCTTAATGCGTTGTGTGTAGTGTTTTGTGATTTTTTTGGTCTTTTGTGATGATTTATGCTGTTTTTGGTCTTTTGGTGGTTTTATGTTCACAAGAAAAATGACTAGAAAGCTAATGGAAAGGAGCTGGTGATTAAAAACAGAGTGGAGCCTAATTGGTTGATGAAAAATGACAAATGCAATTGTAAACACTGAAGCAGAATCAAATCTAAACTATGACTAAGCAAAAGCAAAGCTTGATAATGAATTTTAAGCAAATGATTCAAAACACAAACTAAACTTGTCAAATTCTTTCATCAAAGGCATTTGAGAGAGAGCTTGAGACATGGTCAACTAAGTATGCAAATATTCCTAACTAAACAGTTTAAACAACTAACTTATAATGATGCAACATTTTGTCCTTGATTAGAGATTTGTTGAAGTTTGTTTGGAGTAAAACATTGATACCATCATAAGATCTTCTACTCTAAGACTAGTTCCTAACTCTATTCTGCAACTTAGTTTAATGACACTACACTTCACTCAAAGGTTATAGATTTTTGAAATAGTCTTTTGAGGAAATGTTTGTTTGTGAGATGATAAGTAAGTTGCAGAAGTACTTCAAGCCTTAAACTGATATTGTCTTCTGTTCATGTGGTTATGAAGTAATTATAGATTTTAGAACAAGGAGAGGTTTGTAAATAATGAAGGCTGTTTTGTTAAATTTAACAACTGAAGTAATCTAGTATGCAGTGAATGACAACTAATATGGAGTGCAAATGTAATGAGTTAAGATAAAACTGAACTTAAAATGTCACTAATCTAAAACAGTGCTGAGCTACAAGTCATTATCAAACTTAAAACAGAACAACTGAGCATGATTTAAGTGCAATTAAACTCCGGAGCATCCTAACTAAGCTATCATGCATTATTCTATGAAATTATACAGTCTGTTTGTCCATCATGATTGGTATTTTGGAAGAGTTTCTTAGAACAACTTTAATCAGAACAAGCAGGCATGGTTGATTTGTAAAGACTGAAAGCAATGAAAAACTAAGATATCATAGCCATCTCCCACTCATCATTATGATATTTTGGACAAGCGTTTAAGAGCAAGAACAACTATGGTACTTATTGAAAACACACAACTAAAACGTTCAAGATCACAATCATGCTTAAGACAGTATAAAGATTTTTTGGAAGAGTTTCTTCTTTTGGAAGAGTGCTTAGCATAAGTATAACTGTGATGGTGAATAAAAGAGATTACAATTAAATCCTACAATACTATAGCCATTTCCCATTCATCATTATAATCTTTTGGAAGAGTTTTTAGAATGAGTATAACTACAGTAGCTAATGAAAGCAACTACGAATTCAACTTAAAAAACGTAAAGGCAGCTAGAATACTTATCTAAATTACGCAAATAAATCCGTGCAAGAGGCAGGGGCCCTCTACCACCTGACGGAATCTAACTCCAAATCAAATCAACGCTTTCAAAACAACACTATCTGCTTCATTAAAGGTGAAATAACTTAAACAGAGCACTCTGCGTCTTCAGAAATGTAGCACAGAATCTAAGCAAAATCTAGAACAAAATCTAGCCTAGCTCTCGGTTTCCCAAGTGTTTATATAACAAATGCACATAACAAGACTTGCAACAATTTCAGGATCATTGTCTTTCCTTATCGAAATAACATTAGAACTCTTGAAGTGGCTGCGTAAAAAGGAAAAGGACATCTGGACTAAGACAGTCCTACTAGAAGTCTGCCTTCTTAAATGTGTTCCCATGTATCAAAACCATACCCAGAATTCGTTTCTTCCTTCATGGTGAGCAACGAACCATGTAGACATGACGTGGAATATGCCCATATGCGGTTTTTCTTGAGAGGCCACCTGGAACATACCCAAACGTGAAGACAGCTGCAGAATCGCCAGTTAGCTATAGAATGTCTGCATTCTGCAGCTAGTTCCGGTCAAAATGCATTACAATGGAAAAAATCACAAAGCTTTAGCAAGTCAGTCATGTTAATCATTCTAAAAGTAATTTTAACTAAATTCATTGATCAATTGGGTCTAGGATAGCAATGGACAAAGGAAAATGAGGTAAAGTAGGATGAAAGAAAGCACAATTTTGAGGCTCAACAGGATCCTCCAAGAGCTGCTCTAGGAAGGAGGTGGGATTCCCGCTCAGGAACACCCAATGCTAAGAAGAATTATTCTCAGCTAAAAATAGAGAATGATATATGTCTAAACAAAAAATATATTTAGAAATATACATAATCAACAACCCTCTCACGCTTCTCTCCTCTTCCTTTTATAAGATGAAAGCCTTGTCAAACCCTAAACCACTTCAATGAGTTAGCTCCTTTCACATGTGGAGTCTCCATCTAAAACTACGCTGTCCATCCATGAGGTACATTGCATCTAGACTGTGCTATATATTTGGTCAAGGTTAGCCCATTCTCATAGCTCAAACCCATTCACACCTGCAAATTTTTTGTTTACATGGCCCAGATTTATCCCTGTTCACATGGGCATTGATTTATTCATTGTTTTTAGGAGTTTTACATGTCCTCCTTTATTCATTTAGTCATGCAAAAAAAAATGAAACAAAAATGTATATTCCTCTTAGCTTAGGCTAAGTAGGAATATTACATGATTTATTGAGTCAAAAATTTAAAAACTTATAAGAAATCTTAGGCCCTAAATCAACCTCAATTTTGGCCTTATTTACATCATTTTTTGTGTCCTAAAGAGGTGAAAACCAAACCATCATAGCTTTTACTGTTCGCTGGTATGAAATAGATTTTATTCAATTTATTGTTTGCTAGTATCTAGGGCTTGTGAGACATAAAGACATTTTTTTTTATGTTTTTGGAGCTACCAATGGGTAAGGAAAATGCTTGATCTCTATGTTTTTGGAACTACCTTGTGGATCCACCATAGTTCTAGTTTCAAAGAATGATGGCACACGGAAAATGTGTGTGGACCATATAATCTTGAGCATAATCATAATAAAGAACTAATATCCATTATCACACATTGACAACCTATTAACTCAACTTTACGGAGACAAATATTTTAGTAAGATCAACCTCAAGTCTAGTTATCGTCAAATCTGTATCAAGACAAAGGTTATCTAGAAGACATCCTTCAAGATGTGACAAGGACTTCTTGCATGGTCACTGATGCCATTCAATGTTACCAATGGTCTTGCAAAATTCATGGGATGACGAAAAAAGTGCTACAACCACATCTTGACTCAACTCTAATTGTGTCCTTCGACATATTACTTTTCAACCAGGCCTTGGATGACCAAACCAAGGGTTTACAACACATGACAAGTTATTTGTGAACATGAAGAAGTGTGCATTTGGGTATAAGGAACTTGATTATCTTGGATTTTTGTGTGAACCATGATGGAATAAGCATTGAGCCAATGATGTTTTCAACCATTGTTATTTGGCCACCACCAAATATCAATAGAAACCATATAGAGTTTATTTGGAAACACATATTTTTTTACATAAGCACATACAATGACATTTTATAAACTTGAAGGAGAGATTCAGGTCCTTTTATCTCTTTTTATAACCTATGTTAGCCTCAGATTCATAACTTCTACTGACCCTTTCATCCATGAGATGATCGACTAAGAGTCCCCGACAAGTGTGAACTTTGAGCCCCAAAATTCTAAAGCAAGTGCCATCAGAAGGTAAACTTCTCTGGATTCTGCTAAGTTGTTAAATCCTTTGTCTGTTCCACATCCAAAAATCAACCTATGACCTTCCATTTTCCACAATAATTGGGTGCTACCTTCTTCTTTCGTCCCCATATTTTCCCTTGAAGCGCTGTGAAAAAAATCCAAAAAGAACAAATCAATCAAGATCTAGAGTGGAAAGAGACCTTCTTGACTTCTCCTTGGAATTTTTCTATAATATGGGATGAGTATTTTGAACCTTGAATGGCATGTATAACGGTGTGCATATTTTATCATTAAATATTTCCTAACCCATAAGACAAATATTGTAAGGGAACTGTGTGTATTTCTTATTTCATTATTCTCCAACCAAATTTGTAGGGATTCATCGATAAAATCCCCTTCCAACCGCCTCTCCTTTCCTTGAATCCTTTTGTAGCTGCCCAAACTTCCTTAGTGATATGGCACTTGAAATAAAAGTTATTTTCTAATTCACTACTTTCCTTATATAGGTAGAATAGATCAGATCCTTGTCACCCCAACTTCTGAAGATCCAAAAGAGGACCTTGTTTGTCAAGATAATACACAATAAGATTCCGGCTTTATGAGGGCCTTTCAATTTCCACAGTGTCTAGAACCACCACCTACGGTCAATCTTGCATAAAGGTGATAGCATAACCCTTCTTCATTGTTTATACTCTTGTTTGTTTCCCATACTGATGTATCCCTTTCATCCCTTAACCCTAAAGGCTCTTCACTGTGTAGACTCTTGTTTTCTTCCCTTACTAATGTGTCTCTCTCAAATTTTAACCCTTTTCTGCCCTTACCAATGTGTGTCTTTCAAAATTTAACCTAGATCCTCTAATATGCTGAACCCTGTAAGAATTTTTCTTATTTGCAATTGCCCCTCCCAATCCCAAGTGACTAACATTTATTCATCCACAAGTGGAAAATAATTTACGAGGAAAATTTTCATATCAAAAGAACGTAGTCCGCACACAGAGAGATTGATATAATTTTATGTTTGGATGTGGTTTATTGATTAGGATGAGGTGCTACCATGCAAATAGTCTAGGTTAAAACCTCAGTGAGTGTATATTCCCTGTAATCTAAAACCTGTGTTATGAATTTCCCTCTAGTCATCAGGTGTACCTATCAGCAATTATATCAGTATGGTGATCCCTCTTATACATGTTAATCGTAGAATTTTCCTTCTTGACCTCATTATCCTCAAGCTCTATCTACTCAATTTGTTGTGAGTGATGACTCTATTTTGTTGTGGCAGTCTGATTTTGGTATGCTCGGTTGTGACAGTGGTGGAGTTTGTTTATTTATACAAAAATTGGTTTCTGGAATACATTTATTGGATATGACTAAAATATAAACAAACTCCCCTTATTGGAAGAGAATATGCCACAAAATTTACATCTAATACATTAAGAATTTGACTTCTAATGAAAATGTTATACACCAACAATGCAAGCATCCTTAACCAACTATCTTTTCCATTCACGGGATCACATTTCTTATGGAAATTTTAAACACCAGCAATGCAAACATAATTGACCATCCATATTTACCATTCAAAGGATCACATTTCTTATGAACTATATGCTTAGTGTCACATATAGATCATATTTATTACGAATTATATACATAATGTCATTGCAACTAGATTTGAACTTGAGATATTTAACCTTGCAGATTTTATGGTTAGAGAATGATGTTCTCAAGTTGCTATAGAATGAGTTAAAATTATAGATAGGATAACTTGAAAGGAAACTAGAATTAAAGAAATTGCATGCCATGTGGTGAGTTAACGTGCACAACACATCATTAATCACTATACATGGGAGCACGCCATTGAACACAAAACCTATATACTTTTTCAACTGCCATATATTGAGCTTTTCTTCACTAGTACACACACACACACACACACATAAGAAGATTCAATATTTGTGCAAATGAACTTAATGAGAATAGGTCAAGAGAACTTAACATAAATGATAGGAACGGTGGTGCAACATATACAACAATCGTTTTTTTAACCAATTTCGGTACTCATAGAACCTTAATGCATATTACTAAAACACATATAATAGATACAAAATGCATGGTGGGAAAACCAACGTAAGCAACAGAACACATAGCAACATGCTATTCTAACAATGCATTCTGCCCAGTAATGAATCAAAGGCTACACATGTTACATCATACCCTGTGTTGGAATGAAGAATTACACATGACACCTCACCCCAACATGAATAATTAATGATAGAAAATTATGTAAAAATATACTATTATCAGTGTTACATCATTCCCTATGTTGGAATAGAGAATTACACATGAAACCTTGCCCCAACATGAATAATTAAAGATAGCACATTTTGTAACAATATACTATGCTCAGTGTTACAATCACATATAACATCATGCACGACTAGTTAAAGAAATATGTCTTGTAAATGGTTGAGATAAACTATCACACTTGATATCGTGCCCCATCATGAATACATAATGACAACATATTGAGTTTACATACCATTAGTTTGTAGAAAAAATTCATGATGAAATAACACGTAGAAATTAACCAAAATATTATGGTGGGACAACACATATTTGAATAGCAATATGTTATGACAATGCAATTTGAGGCTACACAAATTGCATAGTTTTTAGTTTCTCTTGATGTCTATGTAAGACATTCAAGTATAGCTACAACAATTAATTTGGTATGGTCTTCTCTATTCTGATTTATACATGTGCATGAGAAAACTAACCACTGTAATGTCTTTAGAAAGGCATACATAGATAGAACAAAGTAATAGAGCAAATTATCAGTTGCACCATCCTTAAAGAGGGCATAACATAATTTCTAGGGACAACAATAGCATAATATCTAGGGACAACGGTAGTAATACCAGAACTTATATAAGGAAACACTAGAAACATATTTATATTAAGCCACAATAATACTATGCTCAGTGTTACAATCACATATAACATCATGCGCAACCAGTTAAAGAAATATGTCTTGTTAATGGCTGAGATAACCTATCACACTTGATATCATGCCCCATAATGAATACATAATAACAATAGATTGAGATTACATACCATTATTTTGTAGCAAAACTTCATGTTGAAATAACACGTAGAAATTAACCAAAATATTATGGTGGGAAAACACATATTTGAATGGAAATATGTTATGACAATGCAATTTGAGGCTACACAAATTGCATAGTCTTTAGTTTATCTCAATGTCTATGTAAGTCAGTCAAGTATAGCTACAACCATTAATTTGGTATGGTCTTCTCTATTCTGCTGTATACATGTGCATGAGAAAACTAACCACTGCAATTTCCTTAGAAATGCGTACATATATAGAACAAAGTAACAAAGAAAAATATCAGTTGCACCGTCCTTAAAGAGAGCATAGCATAATTTCTAGTGACAACGATAACATAATCTCTAGGGACAGCGGTATTAATACCAAAAATTATACAAGGAAACACTTGAAAAATATTTATAATAAGCCATAGTCATAGTATAAGTCAACATAGCTTATACAAGGAAATACCATGTCAGAACTATAATAATCCACAGTTAAATAGTACAAGTCAATTTTGTGCATAAGACAAGAAATGTCACTCTTGATGATTTTGATACACGAGGCAATCTTCATATGAACCTCACAAATTGTATTTGAAGCTACCAAGGAAGTTTCACCCTGACATTATGAGGTCTTTCAAAGTGCCAAATAGTGGTACCTAGTGGCTCAATATCAAAGAGATCTGGGGTCTTGCATCATGTTAACGTTTCATAAGAACCATAATGTTCCAGACCTTGAGTAAACCATCCAGCACATGGAAGTAAATTTTTCATATGGGTTAATAACATTACCTAAAGGTACAAAATTATCCATGACTACAAAATCCATTGATTACCTCCTACCATGCAATTTAGCAAGAACTGCAATCTTGTAACCTTGGTATATTGTGAATCGTTCAGAAACATAGGGATAAAGTTCATAATTTTCCTCTCAACCATTGACAAACTACCAACAATGTAGTTTCTGCCCCAATGACCAGACCAGGGATTCTAGAGGTATGCCCCACCTCCACCCTACATATAGGTGTTCAGTTGTATGTTTGTACAGGGATTCCAGAGGTAATTCTCCTCCACCCATCAGCCAATGAGGGACTTCAGAGACGAAATTCCCCAAACCTCACTTATTTTAAGGATTCGAAGGATTATTTTAGGTATGTTGGGAATCCAAAGTGGCTAGTTTTGAGCGTTCAACAAGGAAACTAGCCTAAGGCAGCCAGAGGACTCTGCCCAACTATGAGGGTCTCCAGAGATGGTGATCTCCTCCCTTTGTCAATTCAAGTACCCTAGAGAACTTACACAATAATTCCAGCAATAGAAATAAGGAATTTAAGTCTACAATGTAAAGTTACGAGACATAAAAGTTGACCCAATTGTTTTCACACGAATCCAGTTGGAAATTAGTTAGGTCAAATGGAAATGACTACAAGTCTTTGATCTCTGAATGGTAATGAGAGTCAAGTAGTCGCGTTACTACAAATGTGCTTGTAGAAATGACTTAACTACAGGGTTTTCACCCTCTAAAAGATAAGGACAATCAAAAAATTGTTTTAGAAAAGTGTGTACACAGGTATGAATACCATATAACCAAGGTACATTAGGAAATAAACTAGAAATAAGGATTGAAATCACTGTGATGGATTAAGTCATGTTAGTCACCACATGTTTCTTAGTTAACCTAGTTTCAAACAAAGCAATCTGGTAGAATACACTGTAGCCTATCATATGCTAAATTATTCACAACATATACCTCAGTTAACCTAGTTTAAAAAAAAACATTGTTTGCTAAAATAAACCCTAACATCCAGGCACAAAAAAAATAAGAATATATCACATTTTTCTCTGCAGGTTCACTGTGAATAACCTCTAGTGTTGCAGGTCCCCTTGTTTCCCTCGTGATGTCAAATGAAAACAAAGCTCAGATGAAAACATGAATGCTCTTTCCATATCTCACAATGTTTATTGAATGCATGCTCTTTCTTTGTCAAATCCTCTTGCCCTCTTTGCTCGAATGCTTTGTCGAACGCTCAGATCTGTCACAGGAAGGCTTTGCTTAAGGCTAACGTTGATAGGTTCAAGGTTACAGGTTCAAGGCTTTTGGTTCTCCTCACTCCTTCCTTGCAAAATATCGTCTTTTTTATAGTAATTAATCCAGCTAACTAATTCCGTTGCATCCGGTTCCCGCCCGAGAAATGCCATCCATAAATAAAGGTTGTTCACCCGCCCCCGGTTTTTCAATGGAGGATTCTGTCTCTCTTTTCTCTCGGTGATCCCTCCTCCCACGTTTGGCTGCTCAGTACCTAGCAGGTTCACATGCTAAAATACACACAAGAAATGTTCAGTTGACGCTTTGTGTTTTGGCCAAACCGAACCCATCTTACTCCAATGGTGCTCAAATTCCAATGACCCCTCATAAATATCGGTCGACGCTCCTTTTCTTTTTCCAAACCCACAAAACAAGCCCATTTGGCCTAAAAAATAAATAAAAAATACCTAAAAATATTTATATTCCATATATAATAAAAAAAAACCCACTAACCCTTAGTTATATATCCAATATAATTTTTTGGGATTTTCTATTTTTTTACCCAATATGAACGCACGTGATATAATATTTCTTTGTCAGTGAAGCACCTATGACTAGAATCAAATATGATAACTATGTGTATTTTAAATTAATTGGTGACCATGTTATTTATTTGGTCTTGTATGCGGATGATATGTTGCTGATTGGAAATGAAAAAGAAATTATCTGTAATATCATTATTTTTACTGCTTTTATTAGACAATTAAAAAATCCTAAAGGTTGGGTGGACCTAAAGTAAAACAATTATTGTGGACATATTATATTTTAAATTTTAATAAATGTGGAAAATGAATTATTGTGCAAAGACTAGAGCATAAATAGAGACCAAGAATTCAAATCCATGAGGATGGATAAGAATCCAAAGACTTTCCCAGATTCTCCAAAATTCATTGGAGAAAATAAAATAAATTAAAAATATTAGATTGGAGATAAAAAAATAAAATGTACCTCAGTAAAGTGGAAATTTACTGAGAACAGGTGAAATAAAACTAGAAAGAGGAAAAAGCTAGTTTCAAGTACTTCTGTGGAAAAAACAAAAGTAAAGCCTAGGAAAAAAGGAAAACAACATCCTGATTAACTGGATGCAGTTATGGAAACATGCTGAAGGGAAAGAAAGATTAAATAAGCCATTCCTAGGTAGAGAGGAGGTTGTCTACACTTTGTAGGAATTGGTTTTTGCTCGAGGGGAGTTGTGGAGATAAAGCTCAAGGTTGCATGGCGAATAGTCTTACCAAAATTGGTATGCATAAGTAATTTAATTCCGTGTTATGAATTGTAGTGGTTAAGAAAGTTGGAAATTATCTTTCTGTATTGAATTATGATTCAAATAGAAGAGATTGAGTGATGTAAGAAAGTTAGTTTTTATGAATTATCAAATTCTATAGAAATTTAAATTTGATAGTTTGATGTATTTGACAGAACACACCTATATTAGATATATTCGATCTGTATAGTTACACAGACAATTATAATTAATAAACCAACACTTAGAATGCCTAAAACCCAGTAATAAGGTTTAAATTTGAGGTTAGGTTGTAAACATCTAAACTCTATACACATAAATCATATATAAATACATGTGAAAATAAGGCAAATTAATGTCTTTATCAGTGGTATAATTAAAACATTGAATCTGAAAATATGTACATAAAGAGAAAATTATCTTTCTCTTAGTAAACATGATTACTCAAAATTATAGAAGTTATTCTGCTATATAGTAATTATAATATTAACTCTAGACATTAAATATTTCATTAACACAGAAGTGTAAAGATGAGATACAACATAAAAGTAATAGAAGATAGTACAAGAATAATCTATAGTAATGTAGTAAGGAAATATATTTCAAAATACTGATGATAATTATTGTGTATCATTACAGTGATAATCTAACCATAAGATTATTCTGGATATAAATTACATTCACAATCTATCATAAATTATGAACAGAGTCCATGGTCCTATCTAATTAATTACAACAGAATTATAAAATTAAACATAGTTCGGAATTCAGGAGGATGAATTATTCAATTTATATGGACCAACTTGTATAGAAGAAATAAAGTTGGACTCTCATGGAATGGCAGCGTGGTTTTGCTCAAATTGACAGAATGATTATTTAAACTGAGAAATTATGCATTGAGGGTAGTGGAGTACCTACACACACAATATATACATATGACTTAGTATATATATATATATATATATATATATATATATTGAAATAAAATTAAATAACATGTAATTAGTTGATAATGGTAATTAGATCGAGAAAATTACCTTACTATTCCATATTAATAAGTGATAGTAAACCTGCACATAAAAATGATAAAAATGCATAAGTTAGAGCAGTTAATTAAACTGAGGATTAAGTGGGAAAACAGTTGGAAAATGAACGAAATTAAGTTAGGGTTGATCCAACAAAGACTATAAATTTTTTTATACCTATAGAAAGTATAATAACAGAGATAAAAATATGGGAAAAATTAAAAAGGGTATGAATTACCTCTTCCGATGTGGTTGGATATTAGCCTAGAATAGAAGGAAAAATCCATCTCTGACGTTATTACTGAAAGCATAAGAAAAAAAAATGAAATAACATTTCATAATCGAACTTAAAACCAAAAATTATAATGATTGAAGGCAGTAAGAAAACTTTACCTTCACCACTGTGAGAGGAATGCATTTTCTCCACGGCATCAAAAGGCGAATAAACTCGTAGGGCTCTATGGGTAGCCCTCATGGGAGGACGAAACGTTTTATACTCTTTGCTCCTGAAGAAAAGAGACACTGTCCATGCCAAGGGTGATTATCAGTCTAGGATAATAGAAAAAAAAAATACAATACTGAAACGTATCATTGATAATCAGCTATGCCAAAGAAAAATGAATTGCTCTCTAAGAAATTGAAAAAGAGAAAATTAAAAGGTATCACCAAATACATACCTTTGCTGAGAGTCATAAAATCATAGATAGACATCTCAAAAACTTAGCATCAAATGGTTGTCATCGAAACGAATAAGGGGAGCCATAATTCAGACTTTATGGCCTCTTTATTCACAACGAATTGTGATGGAAAATCATTCAGAGTAGACAGAATGGAAAAAAATCACTATGCAAGTCGATTTGGGGAAAAATAAATTGAGAGTTTGAGTTCGTAGCCATCCTAAATGATAGAAGGACAAGCATTAATTCGTAACCCATGTGAATGACAAGAGTCTTATGAAGGGTTAATGCCTAGGGAAAATGAGGCATGGAGATCCCAATGCAATTTCCATTTTCCGTCCTATCACGTAGAGAAATTAAAATTCTCTTTAATATAGCCAGAACATATAAAACGGTGGTAACGTTTCAAGTAAAACAATTTAATTAGTCACCAATTGCTTATGGGAGAAAATGTGTAAATCCATAATGTGGTTATGTATGAATGACATGTTTATTAATAGTGACATAAACTTTAAAAACATAATGGGAAAAATTGTTAACCATAAGATTGATTAATATAGTTATACGTATTAACATGTACAAGCATTAATGCTAAGTTAACATTATTTCACTGACATATAATGTGTTGTAAAGAGAAGTAGATAAGTGACATATGTTACCAAACCAATTTCCATATGTATATTATGGGACAAATTCGAATAAGGATGGTGTAACAATCCATACAACACATAGTGACGTAAAGATAGATATATAACTTGACTAGAATTACAAAGGAGTCCTTTCATATATAAATATGGGTAAAAAGGTATGAATGGAAATTCATAAAATGTGTGTATAATATCACTTCCCTTCCGAAATTCGAAGTTGGTTAAGCCTTAAAATGGCTAAGCAGATATTCAAAAAGTAAGATAAGTGGAATATACAAAGTTGAAATTATATGAATTCTCTAAGATATATTAAATGTTTCATTAAACTTTTTAAGATGTTTAGTAATACTATTAAGTATATAATTTTACATAAATAAAAGGGATATACTTCAAAGGTTGAATTTGATACTATAGATTAAATCATGGTAAAGTTAACCCTTGTGGATTTTAAGGGTGACACATAAAGTATAAGTGGAATAAGTGATGGAAGTGGTTAGGATAAATAAAATCTTAGAATATAAGTAAATATTCTAATATATAAAATAAAGTGTTATGTTACCAAACTATGCTAGAGCAAGTATACATTAGTAAGGACAGAAATAAATAAAAAGTTATAAATTCTATTATTGCAGTAGTAATATGGTGAGAAACTGTCCTCAAGGACAGTCACTACTGAAAATGAATTGGAAATTCTTTAAGAGGATCAAAGTATTCTACATCACAGAAAAATATTATGTGTATGAAACCATAGGCGGTGAAAGAAATTTTAACAATAGGAAGTACAATTAAAGAGTTACATCGAATTATGACAAAGTAGATTAGTGTCATTGATGACAATTTAGCAATCATGTTATATATATATATATATATATATATATATATATATATATATATATATATTTTTGTGTTCAGTGGAGTTGTTACATCATCCAAGATTTGAAGACCCAATTTTTCTCCAAATTTGACATGAAGGATTTTGGTGCTGCAAACTATATTTTGGGCATGGAAATTAAGAGAGATCGGGTAAAGAGGAAGCTCTGGTTAAACCAGAGGAAGTATGTTGAGACAATATTGCAAAGGTTCAATATGCAGGATAGTAAACCAGTGAAGGTTCTTATTCCTATAGGTGTAAAGCTATCCACTAAGCAATGTCCCATGACACAAGAAGAAGAGGAGGATATGTACCATGTTCCATATGCAAGTGCAGTGGGTAGACTAATGTATGAAATGGTTTGTACTAGACCAGACATTGCACATGCAGTGGGAGTATTGAGCAGGTTAATCTCAAAACCAGGGAAGGAGCATTGGAAAACAATGAAGTAGGTTTTCAGATACTTGCGTGGCACTAGTGATTATGATTTGTGCTACTAGGGAAGACCAGGATTTGACAGAGTTTTGTAATCTCGTGGTTTTTTTGATGCACATTGGGCTGGAGATCTGCACCAAAGAATATCTACAAGTGGGTATGTGTTTATCCTATTTGGAGGCACAATCAGTTGGATGAGTAAAAGACAATCTGTAGTGGATCTTTCAGCTACAGAGGCAGAATACATGGCAGCCACTCATGTAAGAAAGGAAGCAATTTGGTTGCAAATATTGTGTTCAAGTATGGGGTTGGTGCAAGAAGCTATAAGGATAGACTGTGATATACAAAATGCAATTTTCTTGGCTAAGAACCCTGCTTATCATTCAAAGACAAAAAAAATTGATGTTCAATATCACTTTGTGAGAGATATGGTTGAAGATAAAAAGGTGTTGCTGGTAAAGGTGGACACTTTTAAGAATGTTGCAGATGCATTGACAAAGTCTGTGAGCACTTAGAAGTTTTCTTAGTTTATAGAAACAATGGGTGTTGCAGGACTTGACAAATGAATAAGCTCTCCCTTGGCACATTGCGGAAAGAAAAAAAAAGTGGGTGAATATTGGGTATGTGTTATATTCTTTCCACTATTAGTCGCATGTGGGGGGGGGGGGGGGGGTCACAGGGGGGGCGATACCCCCCATGTCCAGGGGTTTTTAGGGGGCGGGTAGCCCCTTGTGAAGGTTCTAGGGAAACACCCTGGGAATTTTTTTTCCCTTATTTTTTGGTGGTTAGATCCACTTATGGTTTTGTGCATGGGTTTGCACATGGTTTTGGGGCATGATGGTTTTCATCCCCTAGTATTTTGTAGATCTAGTCAAGGGAACTATGGTTATGTTCTAATCCAGGGTTAATGGATTGGAGTTTTATGAATGCTTCGACATGTATATATATGTGTTGTATCACTAAAAGGAATATAATGAAAACTCAAGCTGGTAGTCCCAGATTTTGGATCCAGGGGAAAAATATCTGTGTATCTTTTTTATGTTTTATGCTCTCGTTATTGTTTATTTTCTGTATTTAATAATTTGTTTGCAGATAATTTATGTATAGGGTTAAAACATACACACTTTGGTAGTAGTTAGGTAGTTAAGACTTCATACGAGTTGTATGTACTTTGTTTCATCCTTAAATTCATTTCCTTCTGTGGATGTGAGATTTAAATTTTGTTCCATTGCAATGGTCAAAGTATTGCACTCAACCACACAAAAATTGTTCAACAGATCTCCAATGTACTTCTTTTGAGAGAGGAATATAAACTTCAAATGTTGAGTTACTTTAATACCCATATATTAGTGAACATATCCAAAATTTTTCATTTCAAAAACTTTCCTCAATTCTTTCTTTTTGGATGTAATGTAATTTTCATTGTTCCCTGTCATTATGAGATCATCTACATACACCACAAGATATAATTTTTTTTTTCCAACTTTCTTGAAAAATAAAGCTGCATCATTAAGATCATAGTGTTTGAAATTTAGTTTCAGAAGATTCTTAGTCAATTTATTGTACGAGGATCATGGTGCTTGTTTGAGGCTATAAAAGTATTTGAAAAGCTGACATACTTTGCGCTCCAATCCCTTCATAAAATATCCTTATGATTGGTACATAAAAAAATTCTCCATCAGATATCCATTTAAGAAAGTAGTTTGATGGGCTTTCCAACCATTTTGAGTAGCCAAGGCAAAGAGAGCCTAGATGGTAGCCCATTTTTTGTGGGGGAAAATGTCTCCTCATAATTGATCCCTTCTTTCTATGCAAAATATTTTTCCATGAGCGTAGCTTCATGCTTGTCGAGAGAGACATCTTCTTTACACTTTTTCATGAATACCGACTTGCATCCAATCAATTTGGTTCCTAATGGAGGGTCCAACAGCTTCTAGGTTCCATTATTTATCAGAGAATCATACCCTTTTTGCATTGCTTCTTTCCATTCATCATAATAAGAATCTCATTTGAAGGAAGATGGTTCAAACTTTGCAGAAAAATTTAATTCACAATAATAAGAAACATCCATATCAACAGGTGAATCAAAATCGTCTACATCACCTCCATTATGTCTATTAATACTAAACTTCTTGTTCCTATATTTCCAAACTCGTAAGGATGAACAATTTCAGGTGTCTTAGAGAGCCATTTTGGAGGACCTTTCTGAGTTGGCCCAGGATGTTCAATTGACTGAGATGGTTGAATCAAGATTTAGCCTTCCAACTCTCTCAATCAAATCAGTTTAAGTGTTTTATTGATCAGTGGTTGGAGCTTCATGAGGGGGAGATATCATTTCAGAAGGATATTCCATAGATGGATCCAAGATATGCCCCCTTCAAGATGTGGAATCTCATTATCAATTTCTTGAAAATATTTTGTATGCCCAAATTGTAGAAATTATCACGCATATTTGAAATACTCATGAAGTTTTAATCAAAATCACATGACACAAACCTACTCTACTACTCTTCAGAATTCAATTCACAATTTAGAATATAAATGAAAAACATGAAATGAGAAATAAAACACATGCACACAATATTTTTCCAGGGGAAAGAAATCTTCTAAAAACCCCTTTTCCTTCTTTCATTAATCTGATGAATAAATATGTGTTACAATTACTTTTCTCAATTGAGCACAACCTGCAAGTAAATAACCTATCTCTTTTCTCACTGAGAAGCTCTGAACTAGACTTAGTCAATTTATTCCTTTGCTTGAGCCCATATTTCCTTATGAAATTCCTTGAGAAATTAGGCCCCTATTATCTAGGAAATTCCCCCAAAATTATTGCGCAATTCCCAAGGTTAACCAAATAACTGCATGCAACACTTGTATACTCAAGACTAGTCTACAAAATGATGTTACACTGCCTTGGAATCTCCACCACTACTGGGGAACTTGAATTATATGCACACATTAACTATTTTGGGTTGATTGATTAGTTAAATATATGATCACTGAGTTGGATTTAAGTATCACTACACAAATGACCTTCCACTAGTTCCTCTAATAGTTAAAACTAGTTTAATCGAAAAAAAATGAAATAACTGACCTTGATTGCTACAAATTGGCAATAACACATGCTTAAATGAAATCTAACTCCTCCAACTTGAATTTACTGAGATAACTAAGTAAAAATATCCATGTCACCTTAGTTAACTACATCCAAGTTTTTTGCTTGTGGAAATTCAAATTTTCCCAGTTTAATGAAGGAAAAATAAAATTGAGAATTTCTTGATGCAATTTTCAACACAATTTTTTCCAAGCAGTCAAGATGCCGCTCAAAAATATTATCAGTCTTTGATGATTCAAGAAAGATCACATTTCTAGATAATATAAACTTCTTATTCACTTTATCATAGAGATAATATGCTTTGGAGCTATCTGAGTACCCCAATAAAATATATTTTTTATTCCTTGCACCAAGTTTGTTTCTCTGTTACTTAGGTACCAAAGCATAATAGGTGGAACCAAAAACCCTTAGATGCCTCATAGAAGGAATGCATCCATACCACATTTCTTAAGGAGTCCTGTTTTTTAGAGGATGATATGGATACCTATTCTTAATATATACAACACATAGAACTGCATTGACCCAAAACATCAACTAAATAATTTTGAAAAACATCATTGAATGTACCATATTTAATATTATCCTATTCATTATTTCAACTGCACCATTCTGTTGAGGATTATAAGATACTATTGTTTGATGTTTGATTCCATGTTGGCAAAAATAGTTTTCAAATTCATTTAAATATATTCTTTTCCATTATCAGTATGAATAGAGCCAATATGAAATTGTGTATCATTTTCAATCCATGAATAAAAGTTTTTGAAAGTTTCAAAAGCTTCATAATTTTCTTTTCAATAGATATACCCAACACATTTTGGTGTAATCATCAATAAAATTCATCATGTATTTATTACCATTTGTAGAAGGAATCAACATAGGGACACTTAAGTCAGAATGGATTAGTTCAATATTTCAATGTGCTTTGAAATGAGAATCATGAAAATAATGTTTTCTATGCTTTCCTAAGATGCAAACATCACATTGCTTAAGTTTCCTAGGAATGGTTGGAAAACAAGTAAAACCATTTCTCTTCAATAAACACAGTTTGTTATAGTTCTGTTGTGCTGTACAAACAACCCTCCCCATTTCAAATTTTTATGTATTAATTTTTAATAAAAAATGTGTCCCCTTTCCTTTGACTAGTTATAGAATCAATAAAATGATTTAAGGAAATCCATTGAGATCATGAAATAGGATCAAAACCCAACAAAAAAGGATTTATTTAACAAAAAAATAAAGTAAACACATAAAGGCCTTTATCGCATTTTTCTTATTAAAATTTTAGAATCAAATGTATTATCATTAAACCCCAATGCGATTAAACAATCGCAAAAGCGCATATCGCATCGAGCATGAGTTCAAGTATTTCACTTTGAAAATCTCCGATGTGATAAGCTCAACCGCAATCACAAATCATGTAAATCACATTCTTTTACACTCTTTTGAAAAAGCTCCAATGCGATAAGCCCGATCGCAATCGCGAATCGGAAAAGTCAATTTTTGATTATGAGTTATTTTGAAAAGCTTCGATGCGATAAGCCCAATCACAATCACGAAATCAGTAAAGTAATATCACATATTCATGCACCCTTTTTCCGATGCGATAAGTTAAAATCGCAAATCACTCATGGCCAAAATGCATAACTCATATCCAAAAATACTCCACTTAAAATCTGCGATACGATATCATTATTTCATAAAAGCGTTCCTCAATGAAAAGGTAAAATAAACCATTTTTATGATTTAAAAGGCATCGCGCCATCCTTGCTAGCTCAGAAATAATTGCACATTGCAAATGTAAAATGGAGATACTTAAAACTGATATTTAAAACTTTCAATCTCTGATGTACGATTATCGTTGATTGGAAAATCCTAAAAGGTTATGGTATTAACGCTTTAAAAGGACCGTTATGAATGTGCGATGAGACAACCTACAATGGTATTAAAATCTCACACTATTCAAGGAAGTCATTAATAGATAATCATGGTTAAAGCCCGTCGCAGATTTCAACTTCAATAGAATAATACTTCTTTAATCCCTCATCTTTATTGTGATTAAATGCCATTAGCTTCTCTCTGTTGGTATTCATTCTTAAAAGAATTTTTCTGTCATTCTGCTAATCTATTCCATTGTGAAGACTTGAGAAAAACCTACGAGTCATGAAAATGTCTAAGAAATCTAAGAGAGTGAAGGTCCCCGTTGTTCCAAAAGAGCAACCAGCTAAATTGGTGTTAGTGACTGATACAACTTGTCTGGGTCTTGGAAAAACATCATGGGAAGGAGTTTATAATTTACTGGAAGCAGAGGATCCAACTATAATTTCAGAAGAAGAGGTGGAAGTAGATTCAGATAAAAATTTCGAGAGCACTCTTAAAGAATTGGAAAGCTCCTATCTTCACAAAATAGCAGCTCGCGCAAATGTTCTCCCATATAATGAATTGGTAAGATGGGTTATAGAAAGCATCAATATAATAGATAGAGCATTATTTACATCAGATAGAAGGATGTTCGGGTCTTTTAAAGTCGAAGACATCAAGAAAATGTACCACTTACCAGACCCTCAGCAAATCTACAACAAAGCATTTCTGGAAGACTTCGCCAAAGAAAATGAAGTAGATTTAGATCCCATTAGAGATTGGAGACATTTTCCTGAGAAACATAAGCATGAATCTTCAGGTATGTACTTCGTATAATCTTTGGCATCTTCTTATTGTTATGCTGCGGCTATGATGTGTAGATTATTTGGAATTGTCAACTTTGAAAAATTTTCTATTGAGATGGTACCCTTAATTGAAACTACTGTTAATTCCTACATTATGGATTGGGAAACCATTTTATCTGATAAAATGGAAAGTAAAATCCTTGATTATAGGAAAAATAGGTTTGTAACCACCTGTATAATACCCCCATTCTATATGAGTGCCTATATCATTGATACCATCTGTTTCAATTCTGAGTTCCCTATTTTAGGTTGGAAATGGACTCCTCAATCCACATTTATCACAAATATATGTGGAAATCCTATTGTAAAGACCACATGTACAAAATTTTTTATGGATTCATTTTAACAGATCATCAATTTATATTAAATAAACCCGCTCCGAGATTATCCGATGAGGCTAGCATTGACCTAACCTCAATCAGAAGCTATTTTGGAGAGGAAAAATTCACTTATATCTGAATATTCGGAAGTATCACTAATCCTCATGTTTTGCCCTTGTACATTCCTGAAAAACTATTAGGCTGAGAAATAGCTTATCAAATAACAGAGAAAGGAATGTCCAGAAACCTAAAAAATTATAAGAAGCCGATGTGGCTGACATTTCCCCTCCGATGTGGACCTTTTTCTCAGCATGATTTTAAACATGCAGAGAAAGAAGCCTAAAAGATAAAAGATCTCATATTGGCAACCATCCCCAAAATATAGTATGATCCAAAAAATGTTTCCTTCAATTTTACATCCATGGTACAGATTTCAAAATTTGAACATGAAGATGCCGATTTTGATGATCTATTTTCCTCGACCAAAGGATTTTCACAATTTAAACATTTATCAAGATTAAAGTTTGGAGCAAGTGGCATGGAAGAGTTTTTACAGTTCAGAAACAACAGACTACTGACAGTACTTCTTGATCAGTTGAGAACTACTTCACTACAACAGGAAGAATACAGAGAAGAAAAGAAAACTGAAATAGAGCAGGAAAAGGAAAATACAGGAAATAAGGCTGATATTCAAACTGAACAGGAGAAAACAGGTAAAAAAGATGGTGATTCCTTTGAAATGGATATAGATGATCATTCAAAGTTATTGAAGGAATGGGAACAATTTGATCAGTAGATCAAGGGCCAGAAAGATTCTCAGAATGTGTCTACAGTGCAATCGCTCGCAACACAACAGCCTTTGGTCACCAATGTTACAAATGAATGAACAATCAACTATACTAATAGATAGGATATTGATATTATTCCTGAAAATCCTTCTGAAGAAATTATATTAAATATTGAAGATATACCACCCCTGGATGTCTTCTACAGTCCAAAGCACACGGCTGTAGTTAAAAAACAAAGGAAGAAAAGGAAAATTGATCAAGGGCCATTTTCATCTCCCCAAGTTGAATTAATGAATATTATCTGGAAGGACTATGAAGTTAATCCTTCAGAGGATTTAACCAAATTATCTCAATATGCTGGGGCTTATACAGCAGCAACGATGGACAAAGCCTCCGAAGTTAGTCAAATGATAAAGGAAAAGGATCAAAAGATAGCGCTACTGGAAGAAAGGGTAACAATTATTCATCAAAAAATATCACAGCTAGAACAACAACTGATTGAAGAAAAACAAAAGACTGAGTAGCTTAAAGAGCAATTGAATATTGATAAGAAAAAGCTTGACCAACAAGCCATACATAAAGAACAACAGCTGTCCCAAGAGTTAAATAAATTACAAGTGATGCTTCAACAAGAGAAAATGGCCAAAAAAGAATAGAGTGCTTTGTTACAAGCACAAATACAAAGATTTAAAGATTATCCTAGGCTTGATCAATTTAAAATGGAGGCTCTTGAATTAAGTAAAACGTTGTCACAACAACTTGATATTTTATGTCATAAAATATCACTGGCTGACCCTCTATGTGAAATAGCATCATCAGTCATAGAAAAGGTAGTGAGTACAAGAATTGAATTTGAAGATGCTGATGAGAATATTTTAGGATTCCTCACATGGCAGGACACAGATCAAAGCATCGTTGCCAATCTTCCTAAGATTCAAGAATCACACAAAGAAATTTTGTTTGCAGAATGGGAGACACAGTTGATTAAGGGAGAATGGGCTACCTCCACAGCAAGAGCTATGATGAACAACTTAGTGGAATTAATTAATGACAGTCTATATGTAGCCAACCTGATTTCAGATTGCATCCCAAGAAAACTCCTAAAGATCAAGGAAATAGAGAAACAATGGAGGCAGGACTTGGCCAATAAAGACCAACAGATCAGCGCAATACAAGGAATCACATGGGACACATTTTGGTTCTATTTTGTTAAGCCACATAGCCAACAAATGACTACAAAATGCCTCTTTGATGCCATCAATTATATGATTCCAGAACTGTCGGATGCCACATATACCAGCCAGCTGCATTCCCGGTTGAGTCATTCTCTTGAAGTAAAGAATATGCTATCAATATGCCAGCTGCACACACCAGACATGAAAGAAATACAATGAACCTGTTTTCTTGGAAATTGTAATTCTATTTATGAAATCGGATCTCTGATCCTTCATTTTTTTTGGCGATTTTTTTGATAGTTTGTTTTAAGTTTATTCTTATTTAAACCCCTTTCATGCATTTAGACAAGGGTCCTCAATTTGTATTAATTTTTGACTTGAGAAGTTACATTTATGTACTTCCAAATACATTATTTTTATTAATAGTGGATCACAATTTTTCAATTTTATGAGGAAATTGGTTTCAAGATTATGCATTATTGTTCTTCTTGAAAGCTATTCTAAGTAAGAAAGCAGGATCGGAGTGTGATTTGCATCAAGAGGTTACAAATGTATTTGGTATTTTTATCATAATTATGTTGTGCAATTTCTTTATGTAATGAAACATTCCTTTTAAAAAAAATTGCTATTGTTTATATATATATATATATATACTTGTGAAACAATCCTTTGTTATATCATTTCTGAAAACTTAGAATTTTCATCTTTCAAAATATATGTAAGAGATATAAATGTATGAATGCGATATATTATCATCATAAATTTGTTTAATTTCTTAAACAAAGTAATTATTATACATGAATACTTTTTCTTTTTGAATGAATAAGCCATCTATATGATTATTCTTCTAAAAAGAACAAATCTAAAATTGCATTTGTTATACGATACCCGAGTTTAATTAGAATTATTTGTATTTATTTAAAGTTATAGATTTGATGAATAATTACTTCCATTACCCATTATATCAACAACTAATCATCAACCCATATATTATTGGGAAACTGGTCCCATATTATCCAATCGGAGCCACTATCCCAAACGGAAAAAGAGCTGTATTAAGGTCCAGACCGGGTGGTTTTCCCCAATGTTTGAAGCTAGGATTTTTGGGGCTTCAACATTTTTGGCGCTAGAAGGAGGGCACTAAGCTATGAATGACAAGTAAATCCAAATCCACAGGCCATTCCAAGAGCAATTCACCCTCATCACCTTCTTCAACTTCTCCTTCATCTCAAATTTCTAGGGAAGAAGTTGAAAAGAAAATTACTACACCCCTTGCCAAAACCCTAGACGTATGAGAAGAATCATCTGTTGAATCTCCTGAGGTACAATATTTAATTAGTAAACTTGAAGGGTTTTCATTATCTCAAGAATAATCTGAGTTATCTCAAGGCAATGTGACTTCACAATACATTCCTTCCCAGCCTCTTACTAGACTGTAGAGTGAAAAGCTTGGTATTTTACCAACTGAAATTCCTCTGCCTAGTCGAAAAGAGCTAGAGAAACACCCTCTGAAGTCAGATAGTGAGACTCTTTCATAATTATCTTCTACATCTTTCATATCATTGCCATCTACTTCCCAACTTCAAGTCACAATCTAGAATGGTACAGTTGTTTCAACAACACCTACTCAAACAATTTCAACTGTTCCTTCAAATTCCTCTACCATTAGTATAACAATGGCACAGAGACCATGGAACAATCCTGGAGCTGTTACAATGCCTGCACCTCTGAGTGCATTACCAACTCATCCTGAGAAATGGTTACCAAAATTTAGTCCTGATACTGGCATATTAGCTGAAGAACACATTAACAACTTCATGTTGTCCGTAAACCTAAATGGGGTAACAGAAGAAGACGCTGCAGTCATACTGTTTCCATATACTTTGCAAGGAGCAGCGGGATATTAGTATTTTTCATTACCATCAGGATCCATTACTAGCTGGGATATTTTTCAAGAACAATTCCTAACCAAGTTCGGAGATGATAGGTCATTAGCAACTCTGATTAATGATCTCTCCAATTTGAAATCAGAATCTAAAGAACCCATCAAAGACTTCAACTCCCGATTTAACAAGTTGTTGAATAAAATTCCTACAACATCAAAACCTAGTGAAGAAGTCAGAAGTGAATGGTATATATCCGCTTTACCTTCAAATATAGCCATATTTGTAGATAGAGCTGATAAACCTACACTAGCCGAAAACATGAAGGAAGCAATCGCAGTAGAAAAATGTATCATTGCTTTGGAGAAAAAGAATGCTAGTGAAGAAAGGAAATCCAAAAAAGTTACTTTTAAGGATGATTCAAAGAAAAAAACACCTAAAGATCCATATGATATGGAAGGATTACAAAAAGTTCTGAAAAATATGTCCAATGAAATGGTAGAAATAAAAAAACAGGTAGCTGAAACTTCCACTAAAAGGCCATTTAGGAATTTCAAAAGAAATTAGCCAACTGAATCTAAACCACCTAATGAAATATATAATGTAGAGTCAGATTTAGAGGAAGAAGAAGAGGAAGATACAATTATATCATCAGAAGAAAACGAAGAAGAAGGATTAGTTGAATGCCATGGCATGTGGGATTTTATTTTTCCTAACTCAGATAATGAAAATGAACGGGAAGCACTTCCAGTCAATACAAGAAGTAAGAGTGCAGCAGAACCTATACAAACATCTCCCAAGAAGAAAAATTCAACTCCTTCTACTAAAGATAAATCTCCTGTAAAGAAAGCTTCTCCTTTTCCTACCCAAAATCAACCATCATCTTCTAATTCTCCATCAACATCTATAACGCTTGTAGTATCTGATTCTATGGATTATAACATTATAGAAGATATGAAGAAGACCAGAGAGAATATTTATTTACATGAACTCAACAAGCTCAAGCATCAACAAAAGCTATTGTTAAAAGAATTGAATGCAGTATCTGCTTCTCCTCTTCCAAATGGGGTAATATCCAAAGCAGGCAAAGGATCAGGTAAGCCACCACCCGATAAAGTAGATGCTACTGATACTGTTTTGATTGGAGATAGATCTAATTCACAAAAACCTCATTTTCTCTTAACTTACGAGATATATAATAGGAATTTACATAACTACTTGATAGATTCAGGGGAATCATCAAACATAATTCCAGCTTCAGTTCGCTCTAAATTAAACATTGAACCCCAGAAATCTGCAGTTCATATTGTCCACTTAGATCGAACTAAAGTGCAAGTGTTAGGAGAAATTAATTCAGTCACTATTAGGCTATTAGCCGATCCTAGAATAGTTCAAATAATTGATATATTGATTGCTGACATCCCTGAGTTTTATGGTTTAATTTTAAGCAGGGATTGGTCTAAAAAACTCCATGGTTACATTTCTACTGATTGGTCTCATATGTGGCTTCCCTATAAAGGGAAACCAAATCAAATTAAGATTGATCGGGAGAAACAGATGACTCATACAGTAACAGAGTTTGAACAAGAAAACCAACTTGTATCTTTCAATAATAATATTCTCGGAAATTATTCAGTTGAACCATTCTTCAGAAATTTTAATGCCCAACAATGACCTTTCCCTGTAAATAGTTTCACTTCACAAGTTGAAAAATTCTCACATACTGATACCTCAAGATGTGTTAATATTTCCGATCAATTTGTAAATAAATTTGTAGAAAAATATTTATTTTGGTCTTTATACTTTGATGGATCAAAGTCCAATGATGGTGCAGGAGCAAGATGTATTTTAGTTAGTCCAGAAGGGGAAAAAACTATGTTGTCATGTAGACTAGATTTTGATTGTACAAATAACACTGCAGAATATGAAGCTTTGATTCAAGGAATTTACAAAGCAATAGGCTTGAATGTTAAATATCTTAAGGTATATGCTGATTCTGAAATTGTCATTGGGAAAGTTAAGAATACTATTCATTGTCTTTCAAGTCATCTTAAACATTACCAAGCCCATGTTCAAAATCTTACAACTCACTTTTTAGCATTCAATATTTCCCCTATTCCTAGATCTCAGAATTCAGCAGCTGATTTATTAGCTAATGTTGCTTCTAAGCTCCTCCCAGTTGAGGATTATAGTCCAGATAGGTTTTTAGTTGAATTGATATTTCGACCATCTGTCCCTGACAATGTCACCAATTGGCGAGTTTTTAACCATGATGAAGACATCCTAAACTTCTTAACTTTGGAGAAATATTATGATGATAAGATAATTGACGAAAGTGATCATGATATTCAAATAAAATAAAAAAAAAATGAAAATTCTATTCCGAAATCTGTGGTTAAGCTTGAAGATCTCTATGATATCAAAGATAGATTCAAAAAGGTTACTAATATCAAACTTCAAAGTTATACTTTAAAGTTTGAGTTAATAAATCTTGGTACTGAATCTAAACCACAAAATGTCAATCTAGGTTTCAGGCTAACACCAAAAGAAATATTTGCTTTTATCAGACTTCTAAACAAATACAAAAATGTTTTTTCTTGGAATTACGAAGATTTAAGAACTTATGATACTTCTATCATTCATCATACAATTCCGATGATCTCCGATGAGAAACCAGTGCAACAAAAGTTAAGGAAAATTCATCCTAACTTAGAAAATCACATTAAAACAGAGTTGAATAAACTCTTAAAAGCCAAAATTATTTTTACTGTTAGACATTCGAATTGGGTTTCAAATTTGGTACCTGTTAGGAAGAAGAATGGAGACATTAGGATTTGTATAGATTTTAGAAATATCAATAAAGCATGTCAAAAGGATAATTTCCCACTACCTACAATGGAACAGATACTTCAAGCAGTAGTTGGTTCTGAATTAATATCTTTTCTTAATGATTTTTTAGGATATAATCAGATATTGGTCCATCCAGATGATAGACTGAAAACTACATTCAAAACCAAATGGAGAACATATGCCTACCAAAAAATGCCTTTTGGTTTGATAAATGCTGGAGCTACCTTCCAAAGAGATATGGATATAGCTTTCAAAGGTTTGATTAATAGGTCAGTTGTTGTTTATCTAGATGACATAACTGTCTTTTTAAAGAAAAAAGCTAACCATCTACATGATTTAAAACAGATTTTTGAACGATGTAGAAGGTATGGTATTTCTTTAAATCCAAAAAAATGATTCTTTGCTCTTAATGAAGGGAAACTCTTAGGATTTATTGTATCTAAAGATGGCATATATATTGACCCTAACAGAATAAAAGAGATTTTTGATATCCCTTTTCCACATAATAAGAAATCCATGTAGTCATTTTTAGGGTAGATAAATTTTGTAAAAATATTTGTTCCCGATTTTTCTCATATAGTCTTACCTTTACAAACTATGATTAAGAAAAATTCAATTTTCAAATGGGGACATAAAGAAAAGGAAGCCTTTGATTCAATGAAACATGCAATTATTAATGCTCGAGCATTGAATACTCCTAATTTTTCTAATCATTTTATTTTGTATATTCTAGCCATTGAAACATCTTATGCAGCCGTTTTGATGCAACTCAATGATCAACAGATCGAAGCACCTATCTCCTTATTTAGTTAAAATATGCAAGGAGCTGAACTTAACTATTCAAAGGTATAAAAACAAGCTTTTGTTGTGTTTAAAACTATCAAACACTTTAGGCCATTTCTCCTAAAAACACATACAAAAGTCATTGTCCCATTTTCTGCAGTGAGGAAATTGCTAGTACAAAAGGAAGTAGGAGAAAAAAGAGCCAATTGGGTAACATCCTTACAATAATATGGTATTGAAATTAAACCAACTAAAATTGTTAGAGGAAAATGTTTTTTCAAGTTATTAGCAGGAGCTTCCAATATTCCAGAACGTGAAGATCAAGATAATAATTTTCAAGTAAATGAGATAAGTATCATAAATTCTGAATCTCAGTATGCTGATCTGATCTTTTTCTTAAAAAATGGGTATGCTCCTCCTAATATCATTTATAAAAATAAACTTGCTTTAAGATTAAAAGCTAAAAACTTTGAGATCATTGATGATGTGTTATTCAGAAGAAATTATGATTCCATTTTTCTAAGATGTCTGGAAAAAACTGAAGCACACAAGGTTTTGCAGGAATTACATGATGGACCAGCAGGTGGACATTTTGGAGGAGATAATACAACACACAAGATAATTCATGTTGGATATTATTGGTCTACTTTGTTTAAAGATGCCCATGACTATGTAAGGAAATTTAATACTTGCCAAAATTCCAGTGGAAGACAATGGAAACCAACCTTTCCTTTACAACCAGTAAGCATTGAGCAACCATTCGAACAATGAGGACTTGATATTATTGGAGAAATTGTTCCACATTCTTCCAAGAAACACATATACATCCTTATAGCCACGGATTATTTCACGAAATGGGTAGAAGAAATTCCCTTAAAAGTAGCCAATTCTGATGCAATCATTGAATTCATTGATCAATTCATCATTACCAGGTTTGGTGTACCTAATGCCCTTGTTTTTGATAATGCATCTTATTTTTCTGGAAATAGTATAATGGAATTTTCACTCAAAAGAGGTTTTAAGTTAAAATATTCTGCAAATTATTATCCTCAAGGTAACGGTTTGGATGAATCAACTAATAAAAATCTCATTAATATTATCAAAAGAATTGGCATAAGTCTTTGATTTTTGCACTATGGGCAGAGCGTATAACTCATAAGTCTTCAATAGGTACTTCACCTTTTAATCTTGTATATGGGAAAGAAGCTGTAATACCTTCAAACCTAGCACTCCCATCTCTAGCCCTAGTACAATTTATTGAAGAAAATCCTTCATCTTCTGTCCAATTAAGATTTGATCAAATCCTCAAATTAGCTGAAGAAAGGGAAAAATCCAAAATCACTCATGCTAAACATCAAAAACTTATAAAATCTTCTTTGATGCAAGTTCTATTGGATCTAAAACATTACAAATTGGTGATCTTGTTTTGAAATGGGACAAAGCACATGAAGATAAAGGTAAACATACCAAATTTTAAAAGATGTGGATTGGAATATTTCAAATTATTGAAAAGATAGGCTCATCTACATTCATATTGCAAAATCTTACAAGAAAGAAAGAGTCTCTTCATGTGAATGGGATTTTTTTGAAAAAATTCTTTTCCTAAGGAGGCAACCCCTTCTTACCTGTATATATTCATTATGCAAGTTTGTTTATTTTACAAATAACGTTGTTAATAGTCTTCCATTGACCTTTTACCATTGAAAATATTTTTGAGAAAATATTGTGAATACTTGTTTATGTAGATAGGAATTTTTAAGGAAATGATTATAGTTTCGGAAAGTTAAATAAAATATGAAACTCTGGGAACTTATTTAAAAGTTTGTAAAATCTTCCGAAACCTTGAAAATATTGTAAATCATTCTAAGTTTATAAAGTAGAGAGAGTTTATTTATAAAGAGTAAAAACTTTTTCCAAATTTTGGCACTTAAAACTCTAAAAGGTCATCCATTGACTCTTAAGGAGAGAAATCATTCACTCCATGCACTAAGTTTATGATTTTTGTTTTGTTTTGTGTAATTCTAAAAAAAGTGTCTGATATAAAAGATAAGAGGTCTCATCATTAGCCCGCTTACCATGATCATAGGGAAGTAATTAAATTGACATTACCACTACTGCATATCAAAACAAGGGGTCTCATCACGAGCCAAATTGTTCAGTTTAGTTACAACTAGTGAATGGCATTGTTATCAGCTGGCTCCCAAACCAGGAAAATGGCTTTTATCTTAAATATTTAAAAGAATAAAATACAAAAGATAGAAAAATATATCTTTATGGATTTATCTCTTAAAAATTTATACTCTTATATGAATGGGATAATGAATGATTAATGATTAAAAGGTAACCCTGTCGAGACTATAGACGTTTGCTGGCAGCAGAGGCACTACCTGTGACAAAAGAGTAAATTACAAAGCTAAGTTGGAGAAGCCCCCTACTTTATCTTTATCAACCAATCAAAGCTTGATGAAACCAAAAATGTTTTTATTTTCAAAGGGATTAAAAAGAAATTGCAAAGGACTATTATTTTATTCAGAGTTAGATTTTATCTAATTTTTCTGAGACAGTTTTCTTTGTCCTCAAACTTTTCTACTTACAAAATATTTAGTTATCACTTTAATTTTTTAGAGATAAATATTTCTCCCAGTGAATCACCAATTGTTGTGCTGTACAAACAACCCTCCCCATTTCAAATTTTTATATATTAATTTTTAATAAGAAATGTGTCCCCTTTTCTTTGAATAGTTATAGAATCAATAAAATGATTTAAGGAAATCCAATGATATCATGAAATAGGATCAAAACCCAACGAAAAAGGATTTATTTAACAAAAAAATAAAGTAAACACATAAAGGCCTTTATCGCATTTCACTTATTCAAATTTTAGAATCAAATGTGTTATCATTCAACCCTGATGCGATTAAACAATCAAAAAAGCGCATATCGCATCGAGCATGAGTTCAAGTCTTTCACTTTGAAAAGCTTCGATGCAATAAGCCCAATCACAATCGCAAATAGGGTAAATCACATTCTTGTACACCCTTTTGAAAAATCTTCGATGCGATAAGCCCGATTGCAATCGCGAATCAATAAAGTCAATTTTTGATTATGAGTTCTTTTGAAAAGCTCCGATGCGATAAGCCCAATCGTAATCGCGAAATCGGTAAAATAATATCACATATTCATGCACCCTTTTTCCGATGCAATAAGTTAAAATAGAAAATTACTCATCACCAAAACACATAACTCGTATCCAAAAATACTTCACTTAAAATCTGCGATGCGATATCATTATTTCATAAAAGAGTTCTTCAATGAAAAGGTAAAATAAACCATTTTTATGATTTAAAAGGCATCGCGCCATCCTTACCAGCTCAACAATATTCACACATCGCAAATGTAAAATGGAGATACTTAAACCTGATATTTAAAACTTCCGATCTCTGATATACGATTATCGTTGATCGGAAAATCCTAAGAGGTTATGGTATTAATTCTTTAAAAGGACCGTTATGAATGTACGACGAGACAACCTACAATGGCATTAAAATCTCACACTATTCAAGGAAGTCATTAATAGATAATCATGGTTAAATAATGTCACAGATTTCAACTTCAATAGAATAATACTTCTTTAATCCATCATCTTTATTGTGATTAAATGCCATTAGCTTCTCTCTATTGGTATTCATTCTTAAAATATTTTTTTTTTATTCTACTAATCTGTTCCATTGTGCAGACCTGAGGAAAACCTACGAGTCATGAAAATTTCTAAGAAATCCAAGAGAGCGAAGGTCTCCGTTGTTCCAAAAGAGCGACCAGCTAAATTGGTGTTAGTGACTGATACAATTTGTCTGGGTCTTGGAAAAAATTCATGGGAAGTAGTTTATAATTTATGGAAGGAGAGGATCCAACTATAATTTCAGAAGAAGAGGCAAAAGCAGATTCAGATAAAAAGTCTGAGAGCACTCTTAAATAATTGGCAATCTCCTATCTTCACAAAATAGCAGCTCGCGCAAATGTTCTCCCATATAATGACTTGGTAAGATGGGTTATAGAAAGCATCAATATAACAGACAGAGCATTCTTTACGTCTAGATGGAAGGATGTTCGGGTCTTTCAAAGCGGAAGACATCAAGAAAATGTACCACTTACCAAACCCTCAGCAAATCTACAACAAAGCATTTCTGGAAGACTTCACCAAAGAAAATGAAGTAGAG
The DNA here is from genome assembly GCA_034641835.2 of Pinus albicaulis. Lineage (NCBI taxonomy): Eukaryota > Viridiplantae > Streptophyta > Pinopsida > Pinales > Pinaceae > Pinus > Pinus albicaulis. The sequence goes on from CM076584.1 coordinate 1,472,490,575, forward strand.
TCAGATCCCATTAGAGATTGGAGACACTTTCATGAGAAACATAAGCATGAATCTTCAGGTATATACTTCATAGAATGTTTGGCATCTTCTTACTGTTATGCTGCAGCTATGATGTGTATATTATTTGGAACCGTCAACTCTGAAAAATTTTCTATTGAGATGGTACCCTTAATTGAAGATGCTGTTAATTCCTACATTATGGATTGGGCAACCATTTTATCTGATAAAATGGAAAGTAAAATCCTTGATTATAGGAAAAATAGGTTTGTAACCACCAGTATAATACCCCCATTCTATATGAGTGCCTATATCATTGATACCATATGTTTAAATTCTGAGTTCCCTATTTTAGGTTGGAAATGGACTCCTCAAAGTCCAATTCTCAAAGTCCAATTCTTATCCAAATTTATCACAAATATATGTGGAAATCCTATTGTAAAGACCACATGTACAAAATTTTTCATGGATTCATTTTACCAGATCATCAATTTATATTCAATAAACCCGCTCCGAGGTTATCCGATGAGGCCAGCATTGACCTAACCTCAATCAGAAGCTAGTTTGGAGAAGAAAAATTCACTTATATCTGAATATTCAGAAGTATCACTGATCCTGATGTTTTTCCCTTGTACATTCCTAACAAACTATTAGGCCGAGAAATAGCTTATCAAATAACGGAGAAAGGGATGTCTAGAAACCTAAAAAATTCTAAGAAGCTGATGTGGCCGACATTTCCCCTCCAATGTGGATCTTTTTCTCTGCATGATTTTAAACATGCAGAGAAAGAACCCCAAAAGATAAAAGATCTCAGATTGGCAACCATCCCCAAAAGACAGTATGATCCAAAAAAGGTTGCCTTCAATTTTACATCCATGGTATAGATTTCAAAATTTGAACATGAAGATGCTGATTTTGATGATCTATTTGCCTTGGCCGAAGGATTTTCACAAGTTAAACATTTAGCAAGATTAAAGTTTGGAGCAAGTGGCATGGAAGAGTTTTTACAGTTCAGAAATAATAGAATACTGACAATACCTCTTGATCAGTTGAGAACTACTTCACTGCAACAGGAAGAATATAGAGAAGAAAAGAATACTGAAACATAGTAGGAAAAGGAAAATACAGGCAATAAGGCTGATATTCAAACTGAACAGGAGAAAATAGGTAAAAAAGATGGTGATTCCTTTGAAATGGATATAGATGATAATTCAAAGTTATTGAAGGAATGGGAACAATTTGATCAGCAGATCAAGGCCTAGAAAGATTCTCAGAATGTGTCTACAATGCAATCGCTTGCAACACAATAGCCTTTGGTCACCAATGTTACAAATGAAGGAACAATCAACTATACTAATAGACAGGATATTGATATTATTCCTGAAAATCATTCTGAAGAAATTATATTCAATATTGAAGATATACCACCCCTGGATGTCTTCTACAGTCCAAAGCACAGGGCTGTAGTTAAAAGACAAAGGAAGAAAAGGAAAATTGATCAAGGGCCATTTTCATCTCCCCAAGTTGAATTAATGAATATTATCTGGAAGGACTCTGAAGTTAATCCTTTAGAGGATTTAACCAAATTATCTCAATATTCTGGGGCTTATACAACAACGATGATGGTCAAAGCCTCCGAAGTCAGTCAAATGATAAAGGAAAAGGATCAAAAGATAGTGCTATTGGAAGAAAGGGTAATAGTTAATTATCAGAAAATATCATAGCTAGAACAGTAGCTGATTGAAGAAAAAAAAAATACTGAGCAGCTTAAAGAGAAATTGAATATTGAAAAGAAAAAGCTTGACCAACAAGCTATACATAAAGAACAATAGCTGTCCCAAGAGTTAAATAAATTACAAGTGATGCTTCAACAGGAGAAAATGGCCAAAGAAGAACAGAGTGCTTTGTTACAAGCACAAATACAAATATTTAAAGATTATCCTGGACTTGATCAATTTAAAATGGAGGCTCTTGAATTAAGTAAAGCGCTGTCACAATAACTTGATATTTTATGTCATAAAATATCATTGGCTGACCCTCTATGTGAAATAGCATCATCACTCATAGAAAAGGCAGTGAATACAAGAATTGAATTTGAAGATGTCGATGAGAATATTTTAGGATTCCTCACATGGCAGATCACAGATCAAGGCATCGCTGCCAATATTCCTAAGATTCAAGAATCACACAAAGAAATTTTGTTTGTAGAATGGGAGACACTGTTGATTAAGGGAGAACGTGCTACCTCCAGAGCAAGAGCTATGAGGAACAACTTAGTGAAATTAACTAATGACAGTCTGTATGTAGGCAACCTGATTTCAGAATGCATCCCAGGAAGACTCCCGAAGGTCAAGGAAATAGAGAAACAATAGAGGCAAGACTTGGCCAATAAAGACCAATAGTTCAGCGCAATACAGGGAATCACATGGGATGCATTTTGGTTCTATTTGGTTAAGACACAGCCAAAAAATGACTACAAAATGCCTCTCTGATGCCATCGATTATATGATTTCAGAACTGTCGGATGCCACATATACCAGCCATCTGCATTCCCGGTTGAGTCATCCTCCTGAAGTAAAAGATATGCTATCAATCTCCCAGCTGCGCACACTAGACATGAAAGAAATACAATGAACCTATTTTCTTGGAAATTGTAATTCTATTTATGAAATCGGATCTCTGATCCTTCATTTTTTTTACTGATATTTTATATAGTTTGTTTTAAGTTTATTCTTATTTAAACCCCTTTCATGCATTTAGACAAGGGTCCTCAATTTGTATTAATTTTTGACTTGAGAAGTTACATTTATGTACTTCCAAATACATTATTTTTATTAATAGTGGATCACAGTTCTGCAATTTTATGAGGAAATTGGTTTCAATATTATGCATTATTGTTCTTCCTGAAAGCTGTTCTAAGTAAGAAAGCGGGATCAGAGTGTGATTTGCATCAAGAGGTTACAAATGTATCTGGCATTTTTATCATAATCATGTTGTGCAATTTTTTTATGTAATGAAACATTCCTTTAAAAAAAAATTGCTATTGCTATATATATATATATATATATATATATACACCTGTGAAACAATCCTTTGTTATATCATTTCTGAAAACCTAGAATTGTCATCTTTCAAAATATATGTAAGCGATATAAATGTATGAATGCGATATATTATCATCATTACTTTGTTTAATTTCTTAAACAAAGTAATTGTTATACGTGAATACATTTTCTTTTTGAATGAATAAGCCATCTATATGATTATTCTTCTAAAAAGAAAAAAATCTAAAATCACATTTGTTATACGATACCCGGGTTTAATTACAATTATTTGTATTTATTTAAAGTTATATATTTGATTAATAATTACTTCCATTACCCATTATATCAGTAACCAATCATCAACCCATATATTATTGGGAAACTGGTCCTATATTATCCAGTTGGAACCACTATCCCAAATGGAAAAGGAGCTATATTAAGGTTCGGACCGGGTCGTTTTCCACAATGTTTGAAGCTAGGATTTTTGGGGCTTCAACAAGTTCATATGTTCAAATCTAGAATGCCATAAGAGACTAGATGGTAGTGTACCTTCATCAAATTGAGAATTGTATGAAAAGTTTTGTGCACAAGAAAAGGTTCCTTGCAACTTCAAGTGACTTTCTCCTTCTGTCCCAGTCATGAAAAGCAAGTTTCCTAATGCTTTTCTGACCTCAAACTTGCCATCAAACATGTGGATGGATTTTCCTTGCTGGTGGTTGTGAACCAAAGGCAACAAGTTTCTCCACAAATCCGGGAGGTAGAGAACATCATGTAGAAGAAAGTTTTCGAGACCAGATAGTTTGATCCCAATGATGCTAAGCCCAAACAACTTGATTTTTGACTTTTCTGTAAAGTATACTACTCCATTAACATTGCCACTAAATTATTCAAAGAAATATCTTTGAAGTCATGTGTAAATTTTCTGTTAAATCACGCAAATATTCATCTTTCCAAGAAGCAAGTGAAGCATTAAACAAGTCTTCAGTTACTCCAATATTGCAACGTGTCACAATATAATGAGCATATTTGAATGCTTTACCTTTCCCTTGATTTGTTTATTTTCCTTTATCTTCATTCCTTTCATATTTGATTATGTAATAAGAGAGCTTACATGTGGAAGCATCATGTCCATTTCTGTTGCACCGAGCACAATGAATATAAGGTATTCCTCCTTGGTAATGTTTGCCCCCCCTACCTCTAGTATTCTTCCTTCCATGTCCTCTTTTTCCACCTTTTACTCTATATGAATCCCACACCCGTTTCTTCTTTTTCTGTGTAAGGCACAAAAATTATTTAGAATATTGAGTAGTGGTATTCTTCCCAAAATATTTCTCTCTTTCAAGAAACTTATCCACAAGAGAGTTAAAGGAAATTTCCTTAAGTTTTCCACTGGCTTGTAATGACCACGAGGGCTTCACTGTGGGAGAAATACCTTAGCAAGTAGGTTCATATTGGGGGATATATAGGGGGTAAAGGGTTTTTATATTGGCAGGTACTAAAAATGGAGCTCAATGTTAATGAAAAAATATAAAGTGGTAAAAAAAATGTTAATGGAAAAATAAATACCTACAATATATAGTGAAAGTATGGGTTTATTTAAAATGGGAAGGTGTATTGGTTTTATATTGATAGGGGGTTAAATAATGTGATTTTTATAGGTATTTTCCAATATGTAATCAAATTAAGGGTATTATTTAATATGCTATGATTGCACATGATATGCTAGAGGTTCATTGCCTGAAGGCCTCATGGTAATGACTCAAGGTTATGAGAATAAGTGAGATATAATGTGTTGACAAAAGATGTGAGAGGAACATCCATTTAACTCCAGTAGCTTCTATATCATGCATAATGGATCTTATGTCAGAGGCAAGAGAAAGAGGATCATCATATTTTAATTCAATATTGAATAATTTTATCATTAACTGGAGTATTTCAAGCTCAAAATGTGAGTCATATAAATCTTTCAGCTTCTTTAAGGCTTCAAAATAATTTGTAAATGGAACGATGTGATGGATCACCTCTTCATTTACTAATCTTGCAATCAAGGCAAAAACCTTGTTGTTCTTGTTCTCCCCTATGGTGAGCTATTTGTCAGATGTGGGCTTTTCAGGTAGATTCCAAACTTCTCCTTCACACACACCTTTCCAAAACTCATTAAAAGTGAGGGCATGGTTTATCTTCCCGGAACATTCATGGTAGTTCTCTTTGCCAATGAGAACTACTCCAACTATAAAAATAAGAGAATGCATTTTCACAAAAATTTTGGGTTGGACGATGAATAAATAAAATTATTTCTAAAAAATATCTTAAAAAGACTCATCCTACATGCATATCTTCAAAAATTAACCAAATGGTTTTGAATATATAACAAGAAATTCAAAAATCAACCTTGCATATATATAATGTAAACTCAACTATGCATATAATAACATGAATCATATGCCTCAAACCATATGAGCTTCAACACATATCATATGCTATGAACCATTACATACCATATACTATACACACCATATCATATCGAGCACCAATGCATATATATGAACCATTGTATATGAACTACCCACAACAACCAACATAGTTGTTTAATGCAACAATTAACTTGCAAAACATATATATGAACCACACATGGCAGTCAATAAACCATGTATATGAACCACACACAACAATTAAATTGATTAATGTAAGATGTAATAAAAAACATACCATACACAACAAACAAACCATATGCATGAATTGTAGGAGTTACCAATGCACCAGACATGATAGATACCAACATACATATTTATAGGAGTTACACACCAAATAAAATACATATTCCATGGCTCCTTTATTATGAACCTTTTAATGTAGCTCGCATACCATATTTGAACATGCTTCAATGTAGCGATTGAAAACAGAGATTCATCATCAAAATTCAACGTAGGGTTTGAAAACAGAGAATCATCATTATACTTTGACGCAGGTTTTGAAAAAAATATAAAATTTAATCAATAGAACAACTAATACACTAAATTATTTTGATCAATGTTCATCCAAATGCAACAATCCAAATTACTCATAAATTCAAGAAAGCAGATATTTGCACCATTCAATGTTCAAGGAGGAGAAACCAATGGACAAAGGACATAACATTCAATGGATAGAGGATAGAGAAGGGAATATAGACATATTTTATGTGAAGGGAGAGAGGAATTACATAGTATAAAACACTAAATGGGACCTGTAGCTCTGATACCATGTCAGGACAGACTTTGGTAACTCCACGAATGAGTGATTTTCACTAAGAGAAAATCATGAATATATACAAGGAGAAGGAGACTATTGGAATTCATATTGCAATGTCTCTTTGCCTTCTTTATTTCTTATTTACATTATTTGCAAGAATTTTCTAATCCCAAATATTAGGTTTCAACAAAAAAGAAGAACCAAAACCAAACCTTAGATATTTTGTAGTTGTATGCCTTATTTTAAAAATTAAGTTTTAAAAGGAAAAGTAGATTTTCTACATGGGGTTGTGAATTGTATTGATATTCATGTGGAATTTTATTCCATTATAAGATTCATGGTGTGAGAGCCATAGAGTCCTTTATACATAATTCATTTACTATAGATAAAGATAGATACATATTTCCATTTCCAAAATTATCTTGAACCACACTTTGAATTTTTGTTAAAAATAAAACCTAACCATTTTTATAACATCGAGGGTTAATAAAACTACTAAAACAAATAGTTTGAGAAGTTATATTTTGAGAACCAAATGAGGCATATTTCAAAAATTACTTACATTTTATAATTCCCTTGAAATATAGTGTTTTAGCCAATTTAAATAATTTTATTTTGACATGCTAAGAAATACATGCCTTAAACAATATAAGCTTATCCCAAATCTGCAATCAAGATTATTCTTAAAATATTAAAAAAAGAAAGTCATTTCATCTTTAAAAAAATGTTTATATTAGAATTTTTCCTACTATTTTTCTTCATTATTCCTTTTGAATCTCTTCAATCCAACACCATATGCCTTTTGAATCTCTTCAATCCAACACCATATGGAAATGTTATCACCTGAATACCATTGAGTGGTATAAATTGTTCCACCATTAACAATATACTACATGTTTGAAAATAATGGAAACCACTTGGTGGAATATTCCTAAGATATATTTTAAAACTAATGTTTTCTTTCCATTTTGAATTCAACTAGAAGATAATATTGTCACACATGTATTTTTCCACAATCTCACCTTGTTTTACAATAAGTACTAGTTTCTTTTGTATATTTCTAAGATGTTAACAACATAAAACTTAATTCTATTTATATGAAGAATTGATTCAAGAATAGTTATATGCATTTACATGAAAAATTGAGATGAATAAAGAATATAGAAGTGTAAGAAATGACAATGTATGTGTATAATCTTCAGGTTAAGGGATTTCAAGGTCTAGGATATGTCCACCCAAGAGTATTGAGGCAAGGTAATTCATAGTAGGTAGACTCTATAACATAACACTTAGGAAAAATGGATCGATATATCCCCTCCACCCAAGCTCTAGCTTGCTAATCACAAGAAAATAGGGCTCTTATACTCCCACAAAGGCTTTTAGTGAGGGTGAAATGTAAAAATATGGGCAGTAACAACCGCAACCTTCTCCAAGTTTCATGGGTAAAGCAGTTGGAAAGGATAGGTTCTGCTATCTCTTCTCTATTCCGAGGATGGGAAAATACATATTTAGATTACCTACATATTCAGATTACTTACAATGACAAAGTGAAACATAGAGATGTGAGTATAACATGTATAGAACATAATCCATTATTATCATAACTGATATAGCTTAGTTCAAAAATCTTAGCCTTAGTTCCATGGACTAGGCCATACACATAGTCTCCATGACAATTACTCTTATTGACTTGGCTAATGCTCTTGAAATTGGTTGTTGTTGGAGCCTTACCTTAAGACTGTGGTGTTGGTATGTTCTCGCAGTGCTCCAAATAGACTAAATAAGCTAGCCCAATTAATAGGAAATCTACATCTACAGTTGGTTTACATCTCTCATTCTTGTCAGTCAGTTGGCACCTTGTAATGCATGGATAAGAAATTGTGATAATAATTTGTGAATTTCACGGGAGAACCTACATCCATGTTCCCTCTGCTATCGAACAACAACATAAGCATAAGAATAATTAGATTCCAATAAAATTCATGCACCCAACTCACTCACTCTTTCGGGATGGGGTAATGTGGGGTTAGAAACATATAGATACACTTGCTTAGATGTATCTGAGTGGCCAGATGAGGGATATTTCTGTGTGGGGGCGCGGTGGGAAAGAGAAAATGGACCCGATACCTGTTGATAATAGAAGGGTTAATAGTAGGAGTACCTACCTCCTAAGTGTTTTATGAATCATCAAGTGGTATAGGGAAAAAAATCTAGGTTCAATTCCTGCTGGATGCATGGGAACTGCACATATCCATTATTGATGGAATGGGAATAAGTATGAAGGAAAAAAATTAATTGAAAAAACCAAGAAATTGATTGAGAACAAAAATTGAGAGCTTTTTGAAGAGAAACATCTCAAGAAAAATTAATTAAAAAAAAAACTTATTGTGGAAACCACCTCTTTGAGGCGTCATAAGATAGATTTTGGTTTGAAAACTAGTTTTCTTGGTGAATGTTGATTTCTAAAATAAAAAAATATCCTCAGAGTGAAAGCCTCCTTAAAGAAGCATGAGTTAAAGCAAGGTTGAAAAGGGGTCTCATAATTTCCATATGCATAACTCCAAGCCAATATATACCTTGAAAATGTATTTAAAGAATTATTATATATGTTTCTAAATTAAAAAAGACTCAAATATAAGGCGAGGCATCCATCGCTCTATTCCCAAAAGGATGTATTCAAAACCTTCTAAATACTATTCAGGTAACTGTTACACTAAAAACTGTCACCTTGACATTCTGTTGACTGTATGAGCTCTTTAACACTCATACATACCTCCTCTGCAAGTCTTACAACCTTTACTCCTCATGTCAAGCCCTGAAACAAGAAGAAAAACCCTAAAAATCTCTGAAACTTTGGGTACACAAGTAACATGAGGCCTTCCTGCGTTCCTAGCTTGGGTATGCAGGCAATACACTTCTTACCTGCGTTATAGAATGCAGTTCTCCTTTGCAATGCCTGCGTACCCTCCTCAAAGTAAAAAATGCGAGAAATTAAAGTCAAAAAAGTGGTTTGAGGTCAATTCTAGAAGGTTCTAGATGAGAATTTTTGGGGACGAGTACGCTTTGATAAGGTGCATGTATCCCTCACCTTAAGGAACTAATCCCTTGATGTGAGGAGTCTATCCCTTTGAAGGATGATTCTATCCCTACAAAGGTGGAATCCTAACCTCCTCATTTTCTCTATAAAAGGAGGCATTGGGTAGCCTTAAATGGTTAGATTTTGGAGATTGAGAATTGGAGTTCAGCTTTATGTGTGATGGAGTTGAAGTGCTGTTGAGATTTAGTGTTCTTTCTGCTGAGATTTTGAGAGGAAAGATCACATACCTCTTTGTGCTCCTGGAGGAAGAGTGCAAGACTTATCAAAGTAGAGGAGACTCCTGCTTCGGACCCCAGGAAGGCCTTTCAAACATCAAGGCTAAGGTTGTAAGGTTCTTCTGTATATTTTAAGATTAATACCATCAAGTCTTGTTTTTCTCAATAAATTGTCGTTCGATTGTTTATTTCAATAAGCTATCATTTGATCATTTATTTCATAGATTCCTTGATCACTATGATAGGTATGTTTTATAATTATTTGTTATACAGGTGCTATTTAATATTTGCTTGTTTGTGATTGCAGGTCGACGAAAGATGACACTTTCTTGCGACAAAAGAACTCTTGTTGCGACGGAAGGATTATTGTTGCGATGAAAGAACTCTTGTTGCGACAGAAGAACTCTTGTTGCGACGGAAGGATTTTGATGCAACGGAAGCACTACGACTGCAAATAAGCATTTGGATCTAAGGTAGGATCGACACCTTTATAACATTTATTTTTAAAATGAATATATTTAGAGAAAGACAAACTTAGTTGTTCGTTTGTTGCTAGATTGTCTTCTGACACTAGGGAGATCGGTCTTGTCTGCAAGAACGATTTATCCGACCAACAAATTGGCGACTCCACTGGGGAAAGAACTTGTTGTTTTTGGTTCTCTTTTATTTTGATTTGAGGAAAAGTTTTTCCTGGTTTTTGATTGATGGATATCTGCCTGGGTAGCTTAGGTTTTCTCTGTTTTTGAAAATTTTGAAATATTTTAAGTTTTTCTTGAACTTTTCTGGGGACCACACTTTGTTCTTTTGCACATTGCGGGCAGTTTCACACTTTCCTTAAGTAAACAGTGTGGGACCGCACCTGTTACTTCTGGAAGCAAACAGACCCTGTTAAATTTTTTGAAAAACTTTAGATTTCTTTCTTCCAGTTTAGTTTAGATTTGATTTAGGATTCTTAGCATCTACCCAGATCTGTATTTTTCTGTCAAAAATCTCTTGTTTCTGAATTTCTTTCAACAATTCTTCATCTCATCAATCTCCATTAAGTTAATTGGGTGTTTTGAGTCTCTTTTTTGAGAAATTCTTAATTTGATTTCCTTTGGTCATTACTTGGAGGTTTGTCTCAGTATTTTCACAATTTTGCATCTTTTTGCTTTTGTTTTTGCAAAAAAATTTCCCCCTCATTCGCCGGGGGGGGGCTAAATTGTGTATGAGTGTTAATCGCCTTTGAGTGTTTTTTGATTTTTGGAACTCTCACCCGATTTTCTTGACTTCCACTTGATTGGTTCTTAGATTACATTAGAATCATCTTGTGTTTGAGAATTCTCTTGCATAGATCACATTTTCATAATTAGAATTCTCATTTTTAGAATATGAATGAAAAATGTGCATAGATTACATTTGCATACTTTTCAAGTGAATTGTGCATAGATTACAATTGCATAGTTTACATTCTGAAAAATCAATTGTAGATTTAGATCAATTTTCTTTGATTTGAATTTAGATGTTTTTATGCTTGTTTTAAAAACAAAAAAATATAAAAATTGTTTTGGGATTGATTTGCATTAGTTTTTCTTGATGAAATTAGTGCATTAGAGAATTTGTTATATTTTCTCTTAGTGATCAATTTTTGCATTGTTGGAAGTGAATGGAAACTCTCTCCTTACTTTAGTTAGGATTCATCGAATTGAAAGATTACATTATCATATTCGATTGCATTCAGTTTTGGTTCGGGTCATAACACCATTGGTTTCATATCCATTTACCCTTTTGAGTAATAACAACCTAAATAACACAGTGCTTAATAAAATTCATCTAGTAATTTTTACATTTTTAGGGCTCTTTCCACCAATCTAGCTCAGGATTAGTGCTTTGGAATAGGTTGTAGTTAACTTTCCAAAGCAACTAAAAAAAACAAGTAGATAAATCTTGTGGTAGGAAATAAATCCAATTGTAATTTGTACAATCTGGGAAGCTTCTCTTAAAGGAGTTAATCACGAGATCATGTCCGAACCTTCGAGACAATCAATTCTGTTTCATTGGGAAAGATAGAATATTCTGCGCGCATTACAAATTGTAAACCTCGGATTAACCATTGTCAAGGAGCCTGGGGTCACTTGTCGATAAACCTTGGATTAACCATGTCGAGGAGCCTTCAAGGGGATTGAGCTTTGTTACTCTGCCCTTGTGCGTGGAATTGGATCGTAGACTGTTCCCCCAGTTGTATTTGTTACTGTTGGTAACCTTAGTGTCCATAAGCTTAAGATTATTTCCTAAGGTGACGGTGAAGGAAAGATCTCACTGTACCTGGAGCAGATGTTGACTAGACTCACTTGGACTCTCTGGGGGGTTCTCTTCACTCGAGATGGTTTTGTGAAGAAACTTGTGCCAGTCTGTTTCATTAAGCAGGTTGTCAGGGTAACTGTTCCAACCGCCCTTTCTGTATTAAATTCTATGATGTTGGATTTCATCACCAACTAGTGTTTTTAGTACGGGAAGTTACTGTTTGTGTGTGGTTTGACTCCTAGATTTGATAGCGCATGTTAATTTGTTTTTTTTTGCTTTTAGAGACCATAGGTGTGAATTGTGAATTTTAATTGTTAGGTGTGAATTGTGAAGTGTTAATTTTAGTTTTAAATTGTTAATAAAATTCACTGAAGTTGAATATAATGGCAACTGTTCCGGAATTTACCAACCAAGGAACCCCTCTTAATGAGAATCCTAGTACTTTTCCTTGCTTTGGAAATGTTGGTCCTCCTTATATGGCTACTTTATCATTAACTGGATTTACAATAGGTTTAACGATATGGTTATTTTCAACTTCGTTGGCCCCGAATACTCCAATTGTTCCACCTCAACCGGATGCTTCACCTCAACAGAGTTCACCATCTCAACATCACCAACCTTTTGTTGACCCTTTACCTTCTTCGTCTAATATTTCTTCCTCCATTTCTTCCTCTTCACTTGGTAAAAGCCTCGACGCTAGTAACCAGGTGGCTAAGAAGAAGAAGAAAGGGAAGAAGAAGAAGAAGAAGAAGCAAGATAAGAAAGAAGTCAACCAACAGAAGGATTTTGATGCAACGGAAGCACTACGACTGCAAATAAGCATTTGGATCTAAGGTAGGATCGACACCTTTATAAAATTTATTTGTAAAACGAATATATTTAGAGAAAGACAAACTTAGTTGTTCGTTTGTTGCTAGATTGTCTTCTAACACTAGGGAGATCGATCTTGTCCGCAAGAATGATTTATCCGGCCAATAGTAACACAATATATCATCTTTAACAAAATATTGGGAAAAAAAGTATCAAATAAAGGTAAAAATTCCCAAGACTCAAGCCAACACTATAGATCATCATTAAATAAGGTCCTAAAATCCAAACTTCTCATATAATCAAGTGTGATTAGTCATTAATATACAATTTTTATCGACATTCATAAATAATGGCTAAATATGACCATTAATATATGACAAGTCGAACATACCTATTTAAAAAATAATATTTACCAATGATCCAAGTGGATATTAGTGGCCACCCAAATCTTCCACTTATTCAAAATGGATGGTTCTGCATGTTGGTAGTTTTTCTCCCTTTTTCCTAGTATTGAATTTTGGTTGCATTTTTGAGGTCCTAATTTGTGTATTTTATCCTTGGTGTAGATCAAAATTATAATGGAATTCCAAGCCCTTTACTAAAATTATTATTTTCATTGAGATATTTCCAATGGGATATTGTGTGCCCCCAAAAAATTTTGTATGTGGAAGTTGTGGACCCAAGAAGTTGAGGTATCAAGTAGACTCCTTCGAGGATGTGTTTCTTTTCCATTTCATCTCCTAGGGTGAGAATTTTGGATATTTAGGTTTTATTTAATATTAGGGTTTAGTAATTTTTGTCAAAATTTAGTTTAGGTCTCTTGAATCACCATCTTATGAATTATAAAAGTTGACACCTTTCTCTTTAGAGATAAGATACTACCATTCTAGCTAGTTTGTATTGCTTTGCATTTCACAATCTTTTACTATTTTTTTGTGATAGAATTTGGTTTTAACTATATTATTTTTCTCTTTGCACTAGTTCTCTATGTTTTTATTCCATTCATATTAAAATATTTCACCTCATTCTCTATAGAATACAATTCAGTGATATCAAAACAACCCACTTTTTGTTTTTTATTGGTGCATGTACCCAACAAGGTCATGGTATACAGAGTGGGTCTTGAATTGAATTCACTTTTGGAATACCACTATCACTAGACAAATTGGACTTCCATTTTAGATGAAAATATAGGCTATTGAGTGGGATATCTTGTCAAGTTGTTGCTTCGAGGAAGCTCTCATGCAAAAAAGGAGCTAGATGATGGATAATTCCACCTAGATCCTTTAAAAACTACTAATGGTGACAAAGATACCTTCAAAATGAAACCATTATATAGGTTAAATACAATTTAAGGTATAATTAAAATTTGATATCTCTTTATTTGAAGGCAAGATAGATGCATATGCATTAGATAAATGGTTAAATACGTTAGAGGGTTTTGCTTTGTTTAATTTTTTTGGCATTGAACAGATCACCTTTTCACTCCATAAACCCCTTCCCCATGTAAAATGATGGTATGAAGGTAAATTTTAGATACATTATAGAGATGAGTCTATAAAATTTTGGACATAACCGACTTGGATGAATTTTTATGATGCCCTCAACGAGGAATTATACCTAGTTGGAAACTGTGATGATTAGTACATCATATGGACAACTCTACATAAGGAGACAAAAAAGATGGAGCCACAATACAACAATACATTCCATACCTTGTATCAAAGTAGTGGAACTTGGTTTTGAATTACTGTTGGGTGCTGATTTTGTACATTTTTACTACACTTATCTTCCTTATTTTTCTTTATAACTATAACCAATGGGAGTATCTTTTACCCCTTTTTCCTACCTTTTTACCCTAACTTGTGCTGTTTCACCTTGCTTTCGTTACTTTGCCAATTCACCAATTATTATGATATATTATACCTTTTTATGAATAATTGATTGTGAATGTTTGGAAAAGTTAGATGGTCTTTGTGTTGTCCTTTCAGATGTCATTTGTAGCACCAAAGATCTCAGACACAAAGTTCACAGGAGCAGTTCTGATGGTGCTATTACAGCAAAGCAATGTTGTTACACCTTACTGTTACAGACCCGCCAACAACTGCTGTTATGCTTTACTATTACAGACTCATTGGCAAGCTGCTGATACAATTGTACCATTGAATTCTCTTGTCTACATTATTGCTGATCTATCCTTTGGCAGTTTCACTACAACTATTTTTTTGTTATGATATCTGTAGGAGTTGTTAACATTGTATTTTTGGGATAACAACCTAAGCGCAGTTTCGATTGTAATATTTTTAATTTCTAATCATGTTAGGTCCCTATATTACTAGTATAGTCCCTTATTTTTGTTAGTGTAACCCACTTATTGTTATTATTGTACCCTTGTAACCCCCATATTGTTATTATTGTGCCCTTAAATTATTATTGTTAGGTCGGCTAGGATTACATTGTGGCCCCACTAGGATTACATTGTGGCCCCATGGACTCCTATATAGAAAGGAGGTTTTGTAATTTGTATCATCCAAGAATTGTTCATTCATGTAATGTATTGGAGGTTGCCCCCTTGAAGTGGCTTATTTCTAAGGCATTGATATCTCTTTTCTTCTTTTTTTGGAGGTTGGACTGCAAAAAATGCAACATTTGGTATCGAGCTTTGAGATTCTAGAGGTTTGACTGCTGGCAGGTCATCGTGGCATTTTGGATATAAATTTTTTCTGAGTTTAGAGATCTGAAATTTTAGAGTGTGAGGCAAAATGTGAGGAACATCTTCACAAAATATCGGATCTTGGTTCGCAATATTTTTGGAGATATGATCTGTAATTTGAGCCATTTTGAGGGCTCCCGAATTTCATGAATTTAACCTAACTGGTCATCGCATTAGGGCTTTTTGAACCTTTTTATACAAAGTTTAAGAAGATGAAATTTTCAGAGTGCGAAGCTGCAATATTGAGGAACATTGGCGCAAAATTTCAAATATTGGTTCGCAACATTTTCGGAGATATGATTTGTGGAAGTTAGGGCTTTTTTAGGCTTCTGAATTTAATCTCAAAGAGGTGATCATGGGAAAAACATCATAACTCTCTCTCTGAGCATCATATTGGGGTTCTGTAAAATGTGGCCACAAGTAAATGGACTGTAGTTGCTTGATATAAATTTCCGAGCTGAAGGAGGAAAAAGTGACATGTGGCCAGTCATACAAATTTGTTCTACTGAACCAGTCCATAATTAGGTCATCGTAGGAGATTAGGCATAACTTTTCCTTCAAGAATCCAAATCAGGTCATACCTATGGAATTTTACAGAAGCTTCAGAGGGCTACTATAGGGCTAAATTTTAGATATTGAGGATCTGCAATTATAGAGATAATTAAATTTCAATATCGAGCTCCTCAAAAGTAAGTAAAAGGTGTCTATTTTTTTTTCCGAATTGCATAAGTCTTGTTTGAAGGATCAAGTTGAATTGATTACAAGGGCATATTGTAGAATAGATATCAGTATTGAATTCTAAAATGGCCCCTAAAAAGAATTCAACACCCATTAAGCCTTTATAAAGCTCTACTATGACTCATGAAGACAAAGAATAGAAATATGACATATCAAAATTACAAGAGCAAGTGCAACAAATTTCGCTCTCACAAAGAGCAACAAAAAATGACATGGAAGTTTTGAAGAAAGGCGTGGAAACTAAGATGGATGGTTTAAAGAAAGGCGTGGAATCTAAGATAGATGGCATGGAATCTAAGATAGATGGCATGGAGGCTGGCATGGAATCTAAGATGGATGACATGGAAGCTAAGATCGATGAGAAAATGGAGAACATGAAGAATGTTCTAAAAGCAGACATGGAAGGTTTGACAAAGTTGATACAAGAAACGTTTCCTAATGGTGAAAAGATAGTAGAAGAACCTCATCATGAGAAAAAAATAAATGTTAATCGTGATTTCATAAAATCTAATGTTGGCGGGAAGAACCACCATATTCCAAAAATGGATATGAGGAAGTTTGATGGAAAGGATCCCGTAACATGGATACTACAGATGGAGCAATATTTTGATCTCCGTAATGTGAAAAACACACAAAAGGTACGCATTGCAACTTTAAATTTAGAACAAAATATATTTGTATGGTATCAATGGCTTTGCTCCCATAAAAAAATTGTCACATGGTCAATTTTTATGGAGGAAATGGTAGCACATTATGAGGATACAAAGAGAAACACCTTCTTTAGCCAATTGATAAATCTCAAACAAAAGGGTTTAATGGGGGAGCACATTGAGGACTTCAAAAAATTGAATATAAGGGTAACTAACGCAGTGGCAACAATGGATTTGTATAAGTCCACAATGGACCTTACACCCTTCACTAACCACTTGTTCCTATCGGAACCGAAACCCTTTTAAATTACTCAAAAATATTATTTTAATCCTTCCGATCTCGATATACACTTTTTAAACTGTCCAAAAGCAGTGTTAAACGCCTTATATAAACAGAGATTTATGTGTATTCCGCACCATAGATCTGGTTGATCGAACGACTTAGAAAAGTTTCGCTAATCGGTAGTCGCAAGGTCCTTTCAAACTTTGACATTCACCATGGTTCCGACGCGATGCCAATCGGCGATCGTAATTCACAAAGATTTTAATTGTCACAACCGTCGACAACTCCCACAGTTCCGATGCGATGTCTATCGGAAATCGGAAATCGCTATGGTTCAAAGTCGCCTCCCGTAATCTTTACGATAACCACCGGACCTGATCCCACTTCAAACCAGTTTATAACATTTCACATCCGGGTCTATTGTTATATGATGTGATATGGATTGCCTCTCCGGTCCCGATGCGATGTTACACGGACCCGATAACTCATACAATCAACCAACATAATTTTTAAATCTGCGAAAAGGTTCTGATAAGTGTTTTATTTCACAGATTCTCTGTGTTAATGCCTTTTATTCTTGCGGACTTAAACTAATTCAGGTTTTCCTTAACACAGAAACCTTACAGTTTAAAAATAAAAATCCTTGTCACAATCACTTTAAGCAATTTACAAAGAAGAGCAAACGCATCCAATCTTTACGGACTTATCATACATTGATGCAAACAATGTTAAATTTAATTCATAATATGCAGAAGAACAGAGTATTGCCTTCGGCCAATTACACAAGGAATGACCTCTGTTACCCACAAAACACAGTTCTCACACTTACTCTAAATTCTCACTCCGCTTCCAGCCTCTCCAATCTCTCCTCATCAACATCTTTATTATTAACTAATTCTTCTAACAATAGCTAACGCAATCTTCTATTTCTATAAACCTAACAACAATCCTCTATCTCTTAGCTCTCGTGCACACCTATATTAACAACTCTTATCTCTCAATCTAAAATAAGAAAATCTCTTATTTATTACAATAATAAATCATAAAAAACTATTTGAGAAGTCCAACCTTCTCAGTAAAACTAATTTTGACCAACAATCAATGAATTTCACTCTGTTTTAGCCACAACATGTGAAAAAGTCTTCACATTGCTGGCTAATCCCGATGCTCCTGCATCAGACTCCCGGGGAAGAAAAGATTTGTCCTTCAAACTTTCAGTTTTTACTCCATATTTCTGTAATTCAGTTACTGTCAACCAACTGGAATCTTCCATTGGCTTCTCCTTCCACTTGACTAGATACTGGAAATATGTCTGCCCTCGAGTTTTCTTGGATATTCTTTGATCCAAGATAGCCTCAGCTTCTTTCTTGGATGCTTTTGGCACCTGTTCCTCCCAATCCACAGTTTGAACTTCATCACCTGCAATTTCATTCTGTAACTCGGTCTCTACCTCTATGAATGGATATAAGTCTGCAACATTAAAAATGGGGGATATTCCGATCCCTTCCGGCAACTCGATCTCATATGCATTGGCTGAAAATTTCCTTTTAATTTTACAAGGTCCTATTTTCTTCATTTTCAGTTTGTTATAAGTTTTTGTAGGAAATCTCTCTTTCCTCAAATATGCCATGACTAAATCTCCTACTTCAAACTATTTTTCTCTTCTTTTCAGATCTGCTCTCTGTTTGTATCTACTGCTGTTTTCCTACAATTTACCTTTGACTTCTTCCTGTAGCCTCTGCATTTGTTCAAAAAAATCTTCAGCACTTGCACTCCTGGCTTCCTGTTTTCCCAAGTCCCTAAGCTCATATACTTCTCTCGGATGCATTCCAAAGACAATCTGAAATGGACTCATTTTAGTGCTTCGGTTTGGTGTATCATTGTAAGCGAATTCAGCTTGAGCTAATGCCAAATCCCACTATTTGGGATTCTGATGTACCAATATTCTTAGTATATTTCCCAAGCTTCTGTTCACTACTTCAGTTTGTCCATCTGTCTGAGGATGGTATGCTGAACTAAAACTAAGTTTAGTCCCCAGTTTCTTCCAAAGTGTCCTCCAGAAATGCCCTACAAATTTAGTATCTTGATCTGATACAATACTTACAGGTAAACCATGCAATCTTACAATATTTGAAAATAATAAATTTTCTATGTGTGTGGCATCATTAGTTTTCTTACAAGCAATAAAATGGGCCATTTTAGAAAATCTATCTACTACAACATAAATAGAATCGTTTCCTCTTTGAGTTTTTGGTAAACCCAGAACAAAGTCCATACTAACTGCATCCCATGGTCGATCTGGTATGGGCAACGGCTGATATAGACCTGTATTCTGACTCCTTTCTTTTGCATATTGACATACCCTGCATTTATCAACAAAATTTTTAACATCAATTTGCATTTTAGGCCAGTAATAAAAAGCATTCACCTGAGCGAAGGTTTTATCTTGTCCAAAATGACCAGATAACCCTCCACTGTGCTTCTCCTTAATTATGTTCTCCCTCATAGAACATTTAGGAATACATAACTTGTTGCTTTTAAATAACAGGCCTCCTTGAATAAGGTAGTCCATCTAGTTACTTCTGTTATGGCTCACTGGATTCTGAACTTTTGTGTAGATGTCTCTAAAACCCTCATCATCCTTGTACATTTCCATCATTTCTTCAAAACCTACAACACCCACTTTAAATTCTTGCAAAAGAAAACTTACCCTGCTCAATGCATCTACTACTTTATTAGACTTACCGCTTTTATGCTTTATTACAAAAGTGAAAATTTGCAGAAATTCCACCCATTTGGCATGCTTCTGATTTAGCTTTGGCTAGTTATTAATAAACTGTAAAGCATGATTGTCTGAATATAAGATGAATTCCTTTGGAAGTAAGTAATGCCTCCACTTTTTCAATGCCTGTACAATAGCATAAAACTCTTTATCATATGAATAATATTTCCTTTTCACATCATTTAGTTTCTCGCTAAAATATGCTATCGGTCTTTGCTCTTGGCTCAGTACCGCACCAACTGCTACTCCACTTGCATCAGTTTCTACTTGAAAGACTTTCTCAAAATTAGGCAATGCTAGAATTGGATCTTGGGTTATCTTCTTTTTCAGCAAATTAAAGTTCCTTTCCACTGCTTTTGTCCATCGAAATGGCTGATTGACCTCCTTGATTGTCTCAAGGATTGGTGCACAAACTTGACTAAACCCTTTTATAAATTTTCTGTAAAAACTGGCAAGTCCATGGAAACTTCTTACCTAGAATACACTTCTGGGAGTAGGCCAGTTTCTGATTGCTTGTACCTTCTCCGGATCCATTTTCAAGCCTTCTGAGGAAATCACAAATCCTAAGTACACCAGCTCTTCTTTCATGAAACTACACTTCTTCAAATTGATTAGTAGTTTTTCCTTTTGTAGAGTTTTCAGAACTAACTTCAGATGTTCTAAATGCTCCTCTTTACTTTTGCTAAAAACCAGAATATCATCAAGGTAAACAACAACAAATTTACTTGCATACTCCTTTAAGACATCATTCATTAGTCTCATGAATGTACTGGGTGCATTAGTGAGCCGAAAAGGCATCACTAACCACTCATACAATCCACTATTTGTTTTGAAAGCCGTTTTCCATTCATCGCCTTCCTGAATCTTGATCTAATGATACCCGCTTTTCCAATCTATTTTAGTAAAGTACCTGGATCCACTTAAATAGTCCATTAAGTCATCCATTCTAGGCAAAGGAAATCTGTACCTGACTGTTATCTTGTTGATAGATCTGGAATCGGTGCACATGCGCCATTCTCCTCCCTTCTTTGGACTAAGTACCGTTGGCACAACACACGGGCTCAGAATTTCTCGAATCAACCCCTTGTTCATCAGTTCCTGTACTTGCCTTGCAATCTCTCCATTTTCCTGGGGAGTTAGTCTATATGCAACTTTATTAGGTAGAATTTCTCCTGGTATTAAGTCGATATGGTGGCTTACACTTCTAATTGGTGGCAATTCATTCGGTAATTCATCCATGATGATATCCATAAAATTATTTAACACAACTTGAATTTTCTCAGGCAAATCGTTTAAATTCGTAGAGGTTAAGATTACCTGGGGCCTCCCTACGATAGCGAAATTCAACTCCTCGCTTTTATCGACCTCCTGTAGCAGTTCTTTACCACTTATCAACATAATACTATTTTCAGGCAGTCCTTTATCAACATCATTCTTCACTGGCAACAACGTGTGTTTAATTCCGTCCTTCTCTATGGTATATGTGTTCCTTCTCCCATCGTGAATCGCTTTCCGATCAAATTTCCATGGTCTCCCCAATAATACATGACATACATCCATGGGCATTATGTCACATAGGATTACGTCTTTGTATGTGCCGATCTGCATTTCCACATTACATTGCTCTGTCACGATAACTTGATGGCCCTTCTATAGCCAAGATACTTTGTAAGGCGTAGGATGCGCCGTCCTTGATAACCCAAGATTTTCCACCATCTCCGTGGACACAAGATTTTCAGTACTCCCACTGTCAATTATAACCTTACAGCACTTACCCTTTGATTTACATGTAGTTCTGAATAAGTTCTTCCTTTGCGCAGGTTCTCCAGTCTCCTTTTCTTTTCTAAGCAAGGTTCTTATAAGTAGCAGTGATTCACCTTCTTCAGGTGGTTCCTCTTTCTCCACCAGTCGAGGTGGTTCTGGCTCTGCCTCAGTCACATTTGCACCCCTCTGGCTTGCTGATTTGTTATGAGGACAGTCCCTTGACATGTGTCCCCATTCTCCACAGGTATAACACCTAACATCTCTTCCTCGCCCTCTTCCTCTGGGTGCGAATATTCCTCTACTAGATTCACCCCTCTGTGGTGATCTGCCACTTGAACTTCCTGTTTCATGCTGATGATGTGTTCCTCTAGATCTGGCAGCTCCTCTTCCTCTTGCTGAGCTCTTTCCTCTGTTCCTTTGACTTTGTCTCCTCAATATTTTCTCCTCTGCCTTCAGTCTTGCTTGATAGGCATCCTCAACAGTTTTTAGACTTAACAAGCTAATCTCATCTTGTATTTCATACCTTAACCCATTTACATATCTGGCTGTTTTTTCCAAATCATCTTATACATGCCCTATTCTGATACTTAATCTATAGAATTCTTCTGTATACTCTTTAACAGACATTCCTTTCTGCTTCAGATTTTTCATTTGCTTAAAAATATTCAAATGATAGTCTTTAGGCAAAAACTTGGCTTTCAGTTTACTTACCATTTTGTCCCATTGCTTGATCTTAGATTTCCCTTTCCTCGTTCTTGATGTATGTACCTCGTCCCACTAGATGGCTGCATGACCCTTCAATCTAGTGTCTGCAAACTTCAACCTCTTATTCTCCTCAACCTCTTCATAGTCAAAGTACTGATCTATGGATCTGATCCAATCCATAAGCTCCTCCGCATTCAAAATCCCTTCATACACAGGAATCTCCATCTTGGGTTTGCTTCCAAATTTTGCCAGCATCTTAAGGACCTTGGCAGTTTCATTATCCTCTTCTACTTCTTCCACATCTACATCAGATTCTTCTGAAGAACTCTCGACACCATCATCAAGCGCTCTTCTTTGGGATGTCTCCATTGTCTCCATTCGTGCACGCAAATTCCGCACTTCTTCTAACAGAATTGCATTTGGTTCTGGTCTTCCTCGACCAATTCCTCTTCTTGGTGGCATCTTCGCTGCAAACACCTCTTAACTTCGGCTCCGATACCAAAAATTGACGCAGCGACAACAATGGATTTGTATAAGTCCACAATGGACCTTACACCCTTCACTAACCGCTTGTTCTTATTGGAACCAAAACCCTTTTAAATTACTCAAAAATATTCTTTTAATCCTTCTGATCCCGATATACACTTTTTAAACTGTCCAAAAGTAGTGTTAAATGCCTTATATAAACAGAGATTTATGTGTATTCTGCCCCATAGATCTGGTTGATCGAACAACTTAGAACAGTTTCGCTAATCAGCAGTCGCAAGGTCCTTTCAAACTTTGACATTCACCATGGTTCTGACGTGATGCCAATCGGTGATCGTAATTCACAAATATTTTAATTGTCACAACCGTCAACAGCTCCCATAGTTCCGATGTGATGTCTATCGGAAATCGGAAATCGCTATGGTTCAAAGTCGCCTCCCGTAATCTTTGCGATAACCACCAGACCCGATCCCACTTCAAACCAGTTTATAACATTTCGCATCCGGGTCTATTGTTATATGATGTGATATGGATTGCCTCTCCAGTCCCGATGCAATGTTACACGGACCCGATAACTCATACAATCAACCAATATAATTTTTAAATCCGCGCAAAGGTTCTGATAAGTGTTTTATTTCACATATTCTCTGTGTTAATGCCTTTTACGTTCGCGGACTTAAACTAATTCGTGTTTTCCTTAACACAAAAACCTTACAGTTTAAAAATAAAAATCCTTGTCACAATCACTTTAAGAAATTTACAAAGAAGAGAAAATGCATCCAATATTTACGGACTTATCATACATTGATGCACACAATGTTAAATTTAATTCATAATATGCAGAATAACAGAGTCTTGCCTTCGGCCAATTACACAAGGAATGACCTCTGTTACCCACAAAACACAGTTCTCACACTTACTCTAAATTCTCACTCCGCTTCCAGCCTCTCCAATCTCTCCTCATCAACATCTTTATTATTAACTAATTCTTCTAACAATAGCTAACACAATCTTCTATTTCTAGAAATCTAACAACAATCCTCTATCTCTTAGCTCTTGTGCACACCTATATTAACAACTCTTATCTCTCAATCTAAAATAAGACAATCTCTTATTTATTACAATAATAAATCATAACAAACTATTTGAGAAGTCCAACCTTCTCAGTAAAACTAATTTTGACCAAAAGTCAATGAATTTCACTCTGTTTTAGCCACAACATGTGAACAAGTCTTCACATTGCTGGCTAATCCTGATGCTCCTACTCCAGTAACTGATATTCCAGAGGAACACATGATTGATCTCTTCATAGGCACTTTAAAGGATAACATCCAACATGAAGTTCCCATTTTGGAACCTGATTCATTAGAGAAGGAATTTAGGTTGGCAAGAAAAATTGAATGTAAAATTATGGCGACAAGGAAGCCTACCACTCACTTCTATAAAGATGGAATAGTTGCTACTCCTAGATTTCCACAACCTACAAGGTTGACACCACAACAATTGGAAGAAAAAAGAGCAAAAGGGCTTTGCTACAGTTGTGATAGAAAATACACTAAAGGTCATAAGTGTGCTGAGAAGAAATTATTTTACATAGATTGTGAAGAGGAAGAATAAAATGAGCAAGAAGAGGATATACACCAGGAACCAACCCTAGAAGAGGAAGAAATGAGTCTGACCATATCGTGTAATGCATTGGAAGGAATTACCACTCCTCAAACTCTCAAGATAGAAGGAAATATAAATAAGAAAAAGGTAATGTTGTTGTTGATTCAGGAGTATGACATAATTATTATTTTCTGCTAAGAACAGCAGAGAATTGAATTGTTTCCCCTTTGACACCAGAATGTCAAGTGATGGTTGCAAATGGATCAACTATAAATGCTCTGAAAATTCCATAATATCAATCTAATATGGGGGAATATGTATTGAATAGTCAAATTATTTCCATTCCTATGGGAGGTGTTGATGTTGTACTAGGAGTACAATGGTTACAATATTTGGGGACGGTAGCTTTTAATTTTCAAGAACTTTTCTTGAAATTTTTTTCAGAATGAAAGGAAGTAGAATTACGGGGTATTGCAGGGAAGTTATGAAGTATAAAAAGCTCTAATGTCATGAAAAATATTCTAAATAAAGAACAACGAGGTGTAATTGCACAATTATACTCAATAGAAGTTCCAACATCAAAATCATCTATTTCTGCAGATCTCCAACAAGTCTTGGACAATCATTATAAGGTGTTTGAAACTCCCAAAGGAATCCCACCTATTCGTGATCATGATCATGCCATTCATTTGATTCCAGGAAGTGTTCCTCCAAACATCAGGCCTTTATGGAATATCCTTATGTCCAAAAGAGTGAAATTGAACGTATGATTGCGAAATGTTAGAGGTGGGTATAATTCAACCTAGTCAAAGTTCTTTCTCGATCTGTAGTATTGGTACACAAGAAGGATGGATCATGGCATCAGTGGATTATTAGAGACTTGATAAGATCACCATTAAGAATAAATTTCCCATTCCTATGATTGATGAACTATTGAATGAATTACATGGAGCAATTTATAGTTGGATCTTCGTTCAGGATATCATCAAATTAGAATGAAGACTAAAGATATTCAGATAAAAAAAAAACATTTTGAATTCATGAGAATCATTATGAGTTTTTGGTCATGCCTTTTTGCCTGACCAATGAAACTTCTATATTTCAAGGGTTGATGAATTCCATTTTTAAACTCTTCCTTAGAAAAATTGTCTTAGTATTTTTGATGATATACTAATCTACAACAGGTCTTGGAAGGGTAATGTTCAACATGTTTACAGCGTGCTCAAACTATTGCAGGAGAAACAATTGTATGCAAAAACATACAAATGTTTCTTTGGAGTACAAGAGGTGGAATATCTGGGTCATATTGTATCTCACGAGGGTGTTAAGGTAGACCCTAACAAAATTAAAGACATTAAGGAATGGAAAGTCCCCATAACCATAAAGCAGTTGCGAGGATTTCTCGGGTTAACAGGGTATTATCGAAAGCTTGTTAAGAATTATGAAGACAGAAACATATCACTGTGTGAAAATATGCATTCTCATGTGGACTCCACATTAACTAAAACCTTTTAACATATTAAAACATTATTTTCTTTCGATCTTAGCTACTTGAAACTTCACAAAAACCTTTATTATGGAATGTGATGCCTCAGGAAATGGAATTGGTGCTGTTTTAATGCAGGAAGGAAGACCCATTGCTTTTGAAAGTCATCCAATCAAAGGAAATTATTTACAAAAACCTATTTATGAGAAGGAAATGTTAACAATACTGCATGCACTAAAGAAATGGAGAACTTAACTAATGGGAAGACACTTCAAGGTAAAAACTGATCATGACAGTCTTAAACACTTTTTGGAACAAAGACTATCTTTAGAAGAGTAGCAAAAATAGGTCACAAAGATGTTGGGTTATGACTTTGAAATAATCTAAAAAAAAGGAAAGCTTAATGTTGTTGGAGATGCACTCTCAAGAAAGGATGAGGATGTGGAAGCATTACTTTGTGCCATTTCTATTATCCAACCAGATTGGATAACCGAAGCAAGGGAGGAATTGAAGAATGACAAAGAAGTATGGACACTCATTCAAAAGTTGCAGCAAGATCCTAGTACATCTAATACATTTAGTTGGAAAAAATGATTCCTTATGGTACAAAGATCACTTATATATTTATAAGAATTCCTAAGTAAAACAAAAGACTCTTTTTTAATTGCACACCTCTCCCTTAGGAGGACACTTGGGATTTTTTAAAAATTACCAAAGGGTGAAGAAATATTTTTTTGAGATGGCCTTAAAATTGATATTCAAAATATTGTGGCGGGATGTTTGGCTTGGAAACAAAATAAAGTTGAGACAATTAAGACCCTAGTTCTTCTACAACCTTTATCCATTCCAAGTCAATGTTGGGAGGAGATTTCAATGGATTTTATCACAGATTTACCAAAGTCCAAAGGAAAAAGTGTCATCATATTGGTAGTTGATATAATTACCGAGTATGCACACTTTTGTGCATTGTCTCATCTATTTAAGGCAAGTACAGCTGCTACCACATTTATAGACACAATTAAAGCTACATGGAAACCCAAGGGTTATTGTACGGTAGCAAAGTCATTTTCCTTTGGAAATTTTTAGACCGAAGTATTTTTCTTGTTTGGGTACTCAATTGGCTAATATCACATCATCATAAATCAATTGATTAGCCCAAGATAGTAAATAAATGTTTGGAGGGATATTGCGTTGTTTGTGCTCGATGAAAACCAACTATGATAGGTCAGAAATGATTTATCAGCTAAATGGTGGTATAACACTTCCTTCCATCTTTATGACAAAAATGACCCCATTTATGGCACTTTATGGATATCATACAACATCTATCACATCATCTTTAAGAGAAAATTCGAAGGTTCAAGCAACGGAAGATCACATTGAGCATCAACAAGAAGTTCTCCAACTCTTAAAGGACAACCTGAATTTGGCACAAAATCGAATGAAACAACAAGCAGATCAACATTGCAGCGAGAGAAGTTTTGATGTAGGAGAATGGGTATTTTTACGTCTACAACCATACAAAAAAAAGTCCCTCAAGCAAGCTAAGAAGAATAATAAATTATCGCCAAAGTACTATGGTCCTTACAAGGTGTTGCAAAATATTGGTACTATGGCATACAAATTGGAGTTTCCTGCTTCTTCACGAGTGCATCCATTTTTGCATGTTTCATGCTTAAAGAAGGTTATAGGTGAAAATATTTCAGTTCAAAAAATATTTACAGAACTTGATGAGGAAGGAAAAATCATATTGGAACCTGAAGCGGTCACGGAAACAAGAACTCGATAGCTGCAGAATCGATCAATTTCAGAGTATCTAATCAAGTGGAAGAACTTACCCACTGAAGATTCTACATGGGAGGATGAGAATTTTATATAGAAGCACCCAGAGCTACTCAAGCGTTGAGGACAACACTTTTTTGAAGGAGAGGGGAATTTTAGGTCCCTATATTACTAGTATAGTCCCTTATTGTTGTTAGTGTAACCCCCTTATTGTTATTGTTGTACCCTTGTAACCCCCATATTGTTATTATTGTGCCCTTGAATTATTATTGTTAGGCTGGCTAGGATTACATTGTGGCCCCACTAGGATTACATTGTGGCCCCATGGACTCCTATATATATAAAGGAGGTTTTTTAATTTGAATCATCCAAGAATTGTTCATTCATGTAATATATTGGAGGTTGCCCCCTCGAAGTGGCTTATTTCTAAGGCGTTGATATCTCTTTTCTTCTCTTTTTTGAGCTGGTTTCACAACAAATCAGAACTTTATTAGGGAGTTGTTATAACTGCATGAATTCTATTTCGATCAGCATGAGAATCGTAAGATTCTCATGACTGATCTATTCCTAGATTTTCTAATGTAACCACTATATATCTCTCGGCCCTAGAGGTTGAGGGGTTGGCAGAGAAACATATTTTCTTGGCTCTGTAATTGTGTTCAGATTAATATAGATCATCTTGTTTGTGTTGTTACATGTGTGATTCTAATTAGTTTTAGTTAAATTTCCTTCTCCACCTGCGCTCTGCTAGGGAGGAAGGGCCCTCCTTCTTAGCAGGGATTGCAGTCATTAAAGTAGTTGTGTGTATGTAATTGTATTTCAGTTTATGTATCATTAGAGTGTTGTTGCTACTGTTCAGCTGAGAATATATCTGCTTGAATTTCTATACTTTATATGCTATTGCACATGTGATAATAGAGACACTAGCTGGGTACTTATTGTGTGGCGAGCTAGACAGATCAATTGAAGTGTGATTTCAATCTTGTGAATTATTTTATTTTTTCATGAGTGATTTATTTCCAACATTTTACTTTAGCAACGATTTCTTTTCTTTGAGATTACTTTTGATTGGTGTATCGGCATAGATAGTGCAATTTTCATTGGAATAAACAAACATCCCTGGATTGATAATTAACTATGTGTTGTTAAATCATTTAATAGGTGATTTATATAGTCCAAAAATTACCAAAATTGTCTACATATTTACATTCAAATATAGATGGATTTCTTGGACATGATTTCATTGCGAGATGCTTATTGATATGATATCAAAATAAAAAAGAAATTTAAGTAGAGGAATAAGTAGTATTTTGGTTCTATAAATCTACCGAAAGACAACCATGATAAAGGTATCCTTAACTCATATAACAAAGGATAGAGTAAGGATATTGATCTGATCACGAGTTGAGTACTACTCTAACCATCGTTTACGATGTGAGGATTTTTTAATTGACCATGGCTTATATAGGTTTAATTCAGAACATTAGTTCATCTGTTATAATGCATGAAACACATAAACATAAGTAAATGAACTTAAAATATCAAGAAGCACATTCAAGTAAATGAGAGAGAGGCAACCGATGTTGATAGCGGAGTTCACCCCTCCACCTCTAGGGCTACATCTCCCGATCTGCTTCAACTGGAATGTAGATATTCTATATTCCTTCTAAAATTAATATCTCAAATATATCTTAAATTCAAGAACTATCTCCCTTCATTATCTAAGCACTATGGCTCTCAATAGCTAAGCATTCTGTAATATCCCAAAAGAGGGAATTTCTACAACAATACGAATATATTAAGATATTATAATGTTGGAGATGAAGAAATATAGCTCATATGATGTGTTAATAACACATATTCTTCAATCAAGCAATAAAATCAACTTATATTCTGATTTAAGATCCAAAAAGTGGGGAAAAGCAGCAAATTAAGCCCTAAAATGGTTAATTTCAGAGATATGCATAAAAAAGAGGAAAATTATGGTTGGATCCCTTAGAATATGTTATAAGGGACTCACATATAAAATTTTGGCCCAAAAAAATCATTCTAGCTATGTTAAACAGGTCTCCCACTCCCGACATGGCTAGAAAATGCCTAATCCCTATGACTTGACTCAACATAAATTAAATGAAGCTTATGCAGCGTGATTTTCTAAAGGTTTATGATGAAATATGATGGAATATACATGAATAAATGGTATTACATCAGATCATGGAGTTTATTTCTCAGATCATGAGAAAAATGGAGGAATGGATGAAGAAACCCTCAAGAATGAGGTTTTGCAACACTTTATTTCTCTGCAACAAGAATGTACAACATAATTTTCAGGGGTTGTAGCATCTATCCATTACATATCAGATATAAGATATATCTGTGCACAAAATATCAGATCTATAACAGATCGGTACACTAGATTGTCTTTACTTTACATTTCCCTTGGGGATCTCAACAATACATGAAAGAACAAGAGTAGATCTGAGTTTTAGTACAGCAGATCTACAAAATGCTTTATAAATTTTGCAGTAGATACAACAATGAATTAGATCTAAAACATACATGGATTGGTTGGCCAATCCATGGATCACCACAGTGCAAGGAAGGCTCCTTTACACCAGAGATCTCTTCTCCAACTAAATGCCGTAATACCCTGCAACTCTACAACTGGAAATAACACAGTCCAAGAGGATAAAATACACTGTAGAATTGAAGAAAAAATTGGCCTGATGCCAAGATCAAGATCTAAAGCCCAAACTGATAATACACTCTTCCAGGACGTTAAAAGACACACTCACTAAGAAGAGGCACTAGTAAAATCTAGATTTGAGCAGATCTAGTCTCCACTTGCTGCAGCTCATTGAAAAAAGTAAACCCCAACTAGATTTAAGCAGTCTAAGGGAGATGGAGCTTGGCCAAATGCCTGATAGTGGAAGAGTAGTACAATGCCCTCCAAGAACTACTCAATGGAAGGAGAGAGAATCCCTAAACAAGAAATCCTCACAATTCTATGCTAAACAACCAAGAGAATGAGATATGTCTAAACAGACAATATAATTTGAAAATATGATATCATCAAAAACCTTCTCTTGAGCCTTCCCCTTCCTTTTATAAGATGAGAGCTTTGGCAAACCCTAAACCACCTTGATGAATTATCCCTTTTCACATGAGGGCCTCCTTCTAGAACTACGCTGTCCCTCCATGAGGTATATTGTATCTAGACAGTGCTGTGATTTGGTCCTGTTGACTCAGTCAATCTCCTCAACCCTTGTTCACATGCAAGTGTATTTTATTGAAACATCCCTGATTTGCCTCTGTTCATATTGGGCATTGATTTATTTGGATGTTTTTAGGAGTTTTTATGTTCTCCTTTACATTTTATTCATCAATTAAGAAAATTAACACAAAATGAAATATTTCTATTAGCTTGGGCTAATTAGGAATATTACACATTCTCTTCTATTTTCCCCTTTACATGGCTCACATAAGGAATATATATAGTTTTTCCTCACTCACTCTCCAACAAAGAGAATTAATTACAAGACCCACAATTGTAGGACCTAATAAAAAGGAAGGAAAAACAAGATCCATGAAAGTAGGATCTCCAGCTATCTCACACATAATTGGGAAAAGTCTCAAAACCACCTAAAGACTCTTCAACCATGTCATTTATTCTCTCAACCTACAATTTGAGAAAAATAGAAAATTGGTGTGAGGTGGTTTCTCACATAAAAACCAATTTCCATAATTACATTAAATGAATAATATGCGAGACAAATTTTCTCCCACAAATATTAATCATTTATATAAAAAGTGAATAATAATGCATGAGTTAAATAAAGACTCATAAAATGCATAATTAAATGCATGAGAATCTCATGAAAAACATTAATAATAATTTCACCCACTTAATTACTTTGTCACCAACTTCAAATCAACATGGAACACAACTCTTTCACGTGCGAAGATCCTTTCGGATCACACCTACCCACAAAGAAACTTTTGGTCTAAAAAAGAATTAGCTTCAATCCATCATCAAGTGCATGCAAACGTATCTGAAAAGCACATTCCCACATGACTCCTTCACCTGACGTACTTTAGAATCAAAACACAATGCTAACACCTGCAACTTCTACAACACAAATTTCTAAAATGGCACATCCCTTGAAGACCCCTTCACCCAACGTATTTTGGAATTAGGATGCAACGTCAACACCTGCAATTGTTGCAATGAAAATGTATAAAAAGGAACATCCCTTGAATACTCCTTCACCAAACATACTTCAGAATCAGAATGGAAGGCCCACATTTTCCTAAAGTTGCAATGCAAATGTCTAAAAAGGCACATCCCTTGAAGACTCCATCACTGAACATACTTCAGAATTAGGATGAAAATTCAACACTTGCAACTGTTGCAATGAAAATGTCTGAAAAGGTACATCCCTTCAATACTCCTTAACCTCGGTCCTTTAGAATTGGAATGGAAAAGCCCACATCTGCCTAAAGCTGCAACCTGTGAATGATCATAACTATTCACATCTTTTGAAACACTTGCCAAGAGTTTATAACCACACTTATTGGTCAAGTTTACTTGCCAAAATGGCTTAGAAACCACCTCATTCAACTTGATTACAAAGAAGCCAATGAGGCTTAATGCGCAAAAATATGCCTCTCACTCTCCCTCACATAAGAGTGGATAAAAAAAGTCTTTTACAATGCTTCATAATCATCTTTTAAATCATGAATTCATGGAAACTATGGCCTTTTCATGGCATTTCATCAAGTTACATTCCAAATTTCTGATGCCAAAATAGAAATTACATGGAGATTCAATGTGCACAAAGGGAAAAATACAAAGTTTTCAACCCCATTTTAATATGTGTATGAACCAAAACATTCAAATGCACTAATGGTGAAAAGAAATAAAATCCCCCCCATTACAAAATATGTGAATTATAAAAGTTCCCTCTTTATTTTCTAGGCATAGGGAAAATAATGGTAACATAAAAAAAATCAAAGAAAATGACCCTTTTAATTACCCACTTATGTCTCTCCACAATAAGGAGAAAGGCCACATAGGATGCATCCATTTGTAGGCTAGCACCATGAAAATTGACTGTTCCCCAAAGGACCCCCGTGTAACAGCTCTCACAAATACATGCTGAGCTTCTAGTGTAAGACAAGGGACTGCCTTCACCACTTGAGGTAGTTTCTGGTATTGGGATGACATTTTGAAAATGAAACTCATCACAATGGAAAAGGATTCATGAATCCAATGATGAAAACCAAGAAGAGAATTGTGTGGAATCAAACCGTCTTTTCCATCAATTTTTGTTGCAGAAGAAGAAGAATAAAGCGATTTATCTGCTTGTCGAAACTAAATGAGAATCGATAGCAGCATAACTTGGCAGAAATGATCCCACAAAATCCACATATGATCACAAAAATATTGGCGGAAAGATGGAACAAGATCTATGCACGTATCATCGATGGTGGAATTAATAAAAGCGCATCGCTGGGATAGCTAATTCCAACAATATGTATCTTCAACAATTAATTATTGGCATCAAATAGTTCATGAATTCTTCTTTGATGTGCCCATTTTTCCCCTCTGGAACTGGCAAGCCCATTGCCATAAAGCTGCCCAAGCTGGGGAATTGGATGTGGCTTCTCATATTGCTCAAAATTAAAACAAAGCACCTCCCCGATAAGCTCTAGTTGAGGAACAACAAGCCTCGACACATGACCAAATGAGTAAACAATTTTTTTTTCCATAGGCCTTAGTCCAATGATGAATCTCAGGCAGCACTCGAGGAAAAATATTGTGCGTGGACAACTCCATTGGAACCAAATTTGCCACCTTCATCCTTTCGATTACCTCCATTGTGTTCCCATAAAGCAGCCTGTATGGGGCTCTGAGATACCCTTTGATTCGAAGAACCTTTTCATTCGAATGGGCACCCACCATATTTTCATAGCAAATTTTACCATGGCAAACAAAAATTTGAATCCCATTGCTAGAGATGATAGAACTTTGAGATCCATTTTTTTGTAATATTGTATTCCATTTGTTGCTGGATGGAACATGGTTCTGCTTCGATGGCTATAAAAAGAAGAGCCCGGTGTTAAAATTGCAGGGGTTAATGAATACGACACAGAACTGCCCACAATAGAAGAGCTCATCAATTTTTCGCAGAAATAGATTGTCTGCATCGAGCATGACAACACACTCATACTGGACAAGATCCCATGCGTATAGTTTGTTGAGAGTGAGAGCAAAGCACTTGTTGAAATTGGGTTGGTGTCTGTATGGATTGTCTAGGTTGTCTATTGTGACTACCTTGGCTCCATCTCCATTTAGAATTTTGATCCATGGAGATGGAATGTCTTAGGATGCAATGAGAACAAGGTCTGCGTCCACATTAAGCCGGTGGGGGACTGAAGCATTACCGTTACATCCACATAAAACTCATAGTCTCTTGGCATCCCCATGTACATCAATGTTGCATAGGCGTTTCTTGTTGTGAGTGGTGCCATCTACGCAATCATAGTGCCCCCAGCATGATTTAATGTTATCACACATAATATAAATAACAACAGTCGATTCCGAGATTCGAACCTCGGACTAGGTGGAGCCATAAATATAGATACTGTTGCGCCTGAGATAGCCCAAAAATATCTCTATGAGCTGAGATCCGGGGTCTATTTGTTTCTGGGATTGGTTCATTTATTTTTACCAAGCAATCTGGTCGTTGGGAGGATATCACAATCCACCAATTGTTGCTCACTTAGGCTCACCAACTCTCCTGTTTTCAGGAAATTTGCGCTCTCCAACGCCCTGGTTGTGTTGAAAGCCCAGCAGGAACCACATGATCCTCTGATTCTTAACCTCCATCATGACTCCCTTTTATCTCCAATCGAAGTCCTCCGGCAGATCGTTCATGGGAAAAATAGGGGCATCATGGGTGTTTTGAAGTGACGGTGCCATTATTTTTTGATTTTGAATTGGAATTTTTTTTAGTTTTTTCCATCAACAGAGGGATACATGTCCCCATTAAACTTGAAATTTTGCAAATGAGTAGAAATAAATGTCGTAGAAACATCATGAAATTCTTACCAAACCAACACCAAACACTTCCTTCTCGTAATCATGCTTTTCAAATGGTGGATGGAGCCTCCTTCTTCACGAGCTCTTTCACCGTATGTCTGCTTGACTTGTGTATTTTGCGGTGAAACTTCCATCACTTCTTCTCCCAATGGCCACTAACTTTGCATAAACTGTATAAATTATGTCATTTCCCATTCAAATGTGTCTTCATGATATGAGGATTCAAAAGGTTCTCATTCTTCTTGGTCTCACTTCTCGTGGACACATCTGTCTTCTTAACCCACACTTTATTTGTGTGATGCTTAAATACATCATGGTTAGAATATTTAAGGAAGAAATAATTTCAGTTATATGAAAAATAAGAATTTTAATGACTATTATACCTTCCTGACTTTTCCTTGAACTGATGAGGACTAGGTGGCTTGATTCCCTTCTTCGAATCGGATGATGAAGAGACAACTTTTGCTTCAGCTACCTTCGAGAATTCTCCTTTCTCTTCTTTTCCATAACCCAAACCTGCAAATGGTTGTCTTGGTACAACCTCCAATGGCTAGGTGATTCCTTGGCCATTTATGCCAAGTCCACCTCCTCTATACCCCATCTTCGTGAGGATTTTCATGCCAACATTAGTTTCATATTGAAAGAGAATATAACATGAAATAACATCATATACCTCAGTTTGAGATGCAACATCCATCGTTTCAACCTTCTGCAACTTAGCCAATAACTCCTCTTTGGCTTTTAGCATCTCTTGAAGATCCTACTCATCCTCTTCAGCTACCTGCAACAGTCTTTGAAATTATGCAATGTCGGCTTGAATGCTGTCATTTATCTCTTGCAAATCTTGCATTATTTCAGCGTGCTTCACTCCTTTGGCTATCCTGCAAAGGATTCACATGCTCTGATACCAAACTTGATCCGATCACGTGTCAAGTACTACTCTAACCATCGTTTACGGTGTGGGGATATTTTAATTGACTGTGGCTTATACAAGTTTAATTGATCACATTATTTCATCTATTATAATGCGTGAAACACATAAACATAAGTAAATGAACTTAAAACATCAAGAAGCAAATTCAAGTAAATTAGAGAGAGGAAACTGATGTTGATAACGAAGTTCACCCCCCCACCTTTGGGGCTACATCTCCGGATCTGCTTCAGCTGGAATGCAAATCTTTTATATTCCTTCTTCAAAGTAAGCTCTCAAAGCTCTCTTAAATTCAAGCACTATGGCCCTTCATTAGCTAAGCACTATGGCTCTCAATAGATAATCATTCTTTCCTCTTTTCCCCTTTACATGGTTCACATAAGGAATATATATGGTTTTTCCTCACTCAATCTCCAACAAAGAGCATTAATTACAAGACCCACAATTGTAGGACCTAATTAGAAGGAAGGAAAAACAAGATCCATGAAAGTAGGATCTCCAACTATCTCAGGCTCGTAATGGGGAAAAGTCTCAAAACCACCTAAAGACACTTCAACCATGCCCTTGATTCTCTCAACCTACAATTTGAGAAAAATATAAAATTGGTGTGAGATGGTTTCTCACATAAAAACCAATTTCCATAATTACATTAAATTAATAATATGTGAGACAAATTTTCTTCCACAAATATTAATCATTTATATAAAAAGTGAATCATAATGCATGAGTTGAATAAAGGATCATAAAATGCATAATTAAATGCATGAGCATCTCATGGAAATCATTAATCATAATTTCACCCACTTAAGTACTTTGTCACCAACTTCAAATCAACATGGCATAAATCTATTTCATGTGTGAAGATCCTTTCAAATCAGATATCCAACCTCAAGACAATTGATTCAAGCTATAGGAAAATAAAGGTGACATGAAGCCAAATAAGGACACTGGAAAGTGTCGTGAGTTACACAAAAACTACTAGAAAAACTGATCTGAAACTGATCGAATAAAGTGCTTAAGCAGTTTGATTAGTTTGTCCTTTATATTGACTGTTAACTGAAGTATTCTATAATGAAAAATGACATAAACCAACAACATAAATGAACTAAATAACATCAATAATTAGAGAGAAAAAGAGGCAAACAATTTGATGACGGAGTTTGCACCTCCTGGACTACATCTCCAGGTCCGATTTTAAGTGGACGTCTGTTTTTATTAGGATTTATCTTGAAGAATATTTACACTAAAATGGAATAGAATGACTGTGCTTGCAGGCACTTCTGAACCCTGTAAACATAAATTAATCTTCCTCGCCTTTCCGACGCCTGTCTCCGTGCTCAATTCTGATCACTGATGGCTGAGCAATGCTGCAAACAAATTCGCCTCTAACCTGCTGAAACTGATCTAAAAAAAATTCTCATGTCTTCACAATAATCCAAGATGCCCTTTTCATGAAGAATTCCCTGACTTTATAAATCTGCATCGAACCTCTATTTACTCCAATTAGTAATTGGTTGAGGAAATCATGTGGTAAGGTCTCGAATCCCTATCAATTCCATAAACCTAGGGATTAAGTTGATAAACCATAGCGTTGTTTTAATTGCAAAAACCCATTTTTGAACTATATAATAAAAATATCAGCCCGACGGTTGGGCTAATCGGGCAGAGGTGATAACCGCTATGTGTGATCAGGCGGGCAGGCGAGATGTAACACCAGCGGTCATGGTCCTTAACCCCGGCGGTTCCAGTAACCTGCGGTCACATGGCTTATCCATGCAACATATCATGCAGTTCCGGTCAGCTTACCTATCAATCTATCCACTACGGTTTTCAGGCCTTTCACATTTGTTGGCGGTTAATATTTTCCAATGCGGTCAGGAGCTAGCAATTAGAATTTAATGCTGTGGATTTTATATTAAAGTTTTATAATAATGTTTAAACCAACTCCCGAACCTTATATTAAAAGGTTTATGGTAAGGTTTTTAAATAGGTTTAATATGTGTTTTGCGCTAGGACTTTAATGTTTTAGTTTTAGGTTTTGCATAGTTTTAAAGTTTAGGAATAGGACTTAGGTGTTACACCATATAATTTTTAGGTGTAGGTTTTTAGAGATAATACTTAGGTATTTTTACATAATTCTTAGATCCTTAGTACTAGGATTAGACCTTAATTTTAGATCTTAGTACTTAGGATATTACATCATCGTTTTAGCCCAAAATAATTCACCTTCTCATCACACACATGACGATCATGCCATGAACCTTAAACCTTTAGAAACCATGAACCTAACACTGAACCATGATACTAAAGGACCTTTTCACTGGCGAGTTGACGAAACTGCGGATTTGGAAACTGAACTAGACATCGAACTGCTGGAGTTGAATTGGACATTTCTACTGAACTGTAATGATCAATATCCTCTTGGATCAATCCTCTCCACTTAAAAAGATTTTGGACCACAAAAGATTAATTTTAAATTGAAAATAAGTGATAGTACAACTCTCTCACTTTCATGTTGACTTTGATGACATACAACCATACCTGCTCATTAACCTGAAACAGATGCTTATTATGGTGCAATTTGAACTTGACTTGACTCAATGCTTGTTGTGGCGCAGAAGAATGTAAGGCTTGATTGTAAGCTTGATGCACATAACTTAAAAATTCATCCCATATCTTAGGATGTTTACTGCAGTTACCTCAAAGAATATGTATCCCAGTTCTCTTCACCATTTTTGTCTGTCCTTGAACCAAATCCATGCTGCCCCATGGTTGCAAAGGAACTGGAAGTGGCATGTGCAAACCAATATTTTGATTGCATGGCCTGCTTGTCGAACACATTACACATCCCTTTATGTACTTCACAATTGTTTCATACATATGAGGCCAATAACAATACCTTTGACTTTGTGCCGTAGTCTTGCTTACGCCGAAATATCCTGCAATCCGAGAAAGATAAATTTCTCAAATAAGCTACACCCTTTCTATCTGAGAATTATGAGTTAGTGATTCAAAAGTATCTTCAAAATCATCATCAGTATTATACTGTTCTACATAACTTTCATAAACCAATGAAATTTTATGTAGTACTACTGAAGCATTCAAAGACATCATATCAACTACTTTACTTGTTAGACCTTCCTTGTCCTTAATTACTAAGTGAATTTGCTGAATAAATCTCATCCATATGTAGTGGGATTGTTGCAACTTAGTATATGACAGAAAGTATTGAAGAAGCTAATAATCTATGTGAATCACTGTTTCCATTGCATAACCTTTAACATTTGTTTTAACTTCATATGGCTGTTGATGATTTATCAATGCTGTGAAATGTTTTTTCTTAAATGAATAAACTTTAACATCGACACTTATTCCCCATGCCATGTTTTGCTTATGAACCAAAATTATGCGTGAAATGTATGGAGATTATCTGAGTCACATTAATTCTTTTCCAACCTTCCCTAAAATTTTCTACTTTATTTCTTTATGCTCTATAAATGACTTGTGATACATTTCATTATTAGAGGCATCAAACATCAACTGCATCTCATGTGATATTTCCTTTTTATGAAGTATATGTTTTGGTTCTTTAACTAGATCCTGAAATGAATCTACCTTTTTAACCAAATTACCTTCATACTAAATTTCACAACCTGAACAAGTATCAATAAGATCCTTATGTTGCTCTTTTATCGACATGCATATGTATCTTTTACTTGAACCTATTAAGTGCTTCATATGATTAGCATTAATTAAATTCAAGTGATCTTTGTTTTTATGTGCCCAAATGATGTACTTAATCACATCTTTCCTGAGATGATACACATGCTATTTTCTATAAAATACTACATCACGGTCATAGAGATAAGGGCTACCTAAGACAATTCCACAAATGTCTAACGGTATCACATCTAGCTCCACTTCATTGATATAGTTAGCTGTGATTGCAAATTTTAACCGACACTATTTGGTAACATGAATCTGAGTTTGATCCTTTAACCAACCTAGAGGATATGGTTTTGGATGATTATGTGTTTTCAATCCCAATTTTTTAACCAATGACTTAGAAATCAAATTTTCCTGTGATCTCGTATCGAACAATGTATCTATCTTAGTATGATTTGAAGTTACCCTTATATGAAATAACTCGATTCTTTTCCCTTCATTCAACTGTGTGATATTTGAAGAGGCAGAAGTACTAGCTTTAGAGTTTTTAATTATTGTAAACAAAGCAATGATTTTCCCTTCATCACCTGAATCAGATCCCAAGTCCTGCTAAACTGCTGTGGAAGTCTTCTTCTTTTGGAAATTTTCTGGCTTAAGTTCCGGATGGAGTTTCCAACACTTAGCTTCAGCATGAACGATCCTTTGGCAATGTGTATAGGTAGGTCTTTCATCTTCCTTCTGAGCGGTGGCAGTCTTCTTTCCCTTTGATTTTCCCTTCTTCTTGCTGTCTTTGGTTTCCCCTTGCTTAGATGCCTTTGGTGTAAATTTGAATGGTCTACCACCTGATTAGACATGAATAGATTGGACACAGACTTCATCAAAATCATTAATACTGAACATTAATAATGTATGCTGCAAATATGAATGCAAACTGCCAATATCCTTCAACACAGTTTCTTTTGTGTCCAAAGAAATACTGAGTGCTAATGCTTTCTTTCTGAATTCCTGTGTGAAATCTTGAACACTCTGTTCCTTACCTTGTCGCAAGTGCTGCCAATCAATTATAGCTTGCTGTGTGTGACCCAATGGATAGAATTTTTTCTTTAGAGCTTTAATAAATTTAGTCCATGAGGTGATAAATTTTCCCTTACGCTTTAAATCTATCTGTGTCCTACTCTCCCACCAGATCAGAGCAATACCCCCCATTCTAAGAGTAGCTAATGAGATCTTTGTCTTATCATCAATAATATCTTGAATACGACAATAGACTTCTGATTTTTTTACCCAATTATCTAGTTTCTCAAGGTTTATTTATCCATCATACACAGGTAATTCGAACTTAACATCAAGTTTCAAAAGTGGATTCTTATGTTTATTTTCTTTTTCTGATTCATAACTAGAATTAGAAGAGGAAGAAGAAGATGATGGAGATGATGGAGGAGAAGGAGATTTATCTACCTTGCCTTTACCCATTTCCTTCTTTGATGCCTTTAACGATGTGGCTGCATCCCTCGTCTTCTTGTATTCATATAATTCTTCCAACATTTGCTGCATGTTTAGAAACATCTGCTGGATTTGATTCTCATCCATGGGTTTCTTTTCAGTAGCTTCAGGAGTCTCAACGGTCTCAGTCCCCGTCATCGTTGATTGATGATCGAATTTCCTCCTTCTGATCTCTGGATCAAATTCCTCAAGCTTTCCTTTTCCACATTGAAATCCCAACCTGGTTAACATCCACTGACAAACAAACTACAAGTACAACCTTCTCTGATACCAAAATGATCTGAAACTGATCGAATAAAATGCTTAAGAAGTTTGATTAGTTTGTCCTTTAGATTGATTGTTAACTAAAGTATGCTATAATGAAAAATGACATATACCAACAACATAAATGAATTAAATAACACTAATAATCAGAGAGAAGAAGAGGAAAATAATTTGATGACAAAGTTCATCCCTCCTGGACAACATCTCCCAGTCTGCTTTTAAGTGGGCGTCTGTTTTTATTAGGATTGATCTCGAAGAATATTTACACTAAAATGGAACAGAATTACTGTGCTCACATGCACTTCTGAACCCTGTAAATAGAAATTAATCTTCCTTTCCTTTTCAATGCCTATCTCCATGCTCAATTCCAACCACCAACGGCTGAGAAATGTTCCAAACAAATTCACCTCTAAATTGTTGAAACTGATCTCAAAAAAATACTTATGAATTCACAATAATCCAAGATGTCCTTTTCATGAAGAATTCTCTGACTTTATAACTCTGCATTGAACTTCTATTTACTCCACTACTGGATGTTTCTAAAAACAATTATTAATATTTGACATGAAATAAAAATTATTGGACCTTGATTCACACTCTAATTTTGGGAAGGATAAAACAAATTAAATAATTGCTGTAGAATCCAACACTACCATTGCAATTAATCCAACCTGAACAACCATAGGAACTCGAGGAGGAGGATCACCTCTTCAATTCACAAATGTGGTTGAAGGGGAAACTACTACATTTCATTATTGATAGTGATCCTTCACCCCTAACCATACACCAATGGTTGGTTGAGCCAAGGAAAAGACATTGATGTTAGTCAATAATGTCATTTATCTTAAGTTCAAGTCCTTTTAATATTAAGTATTGTGTGATGTTCCCCCATTTTAAGTTTGCAAGATTCCTTAATACAACCTTATATGTGGTAACCTCATAGTGTCATTTTACTTTGGGATGATATATTTATATGGCACCAAAGGTAGATTTGACTATTGTGGTTTCCTTGATCTCAATAAGACAATATCAAAAGGAAATATCTAAAATGGAAAATTTGTCTCATTATGGTTGGTAAAAAGGTGAATGTAAGGTCACTACAATCACCATTACTTTAACATTAGGCCTCTCTACACATCAAAAGTAAATGGACAATATTGTAGAGAAATATAGAGATATCTTCACTTGACTTGTAGGGGTGCCTTTTCATTTCCAAGCCAAACATTCAATTGAATTGATACTTGGTGCTCCTTTACCTAATGACCCAATATATAAATTATTTTTTCTAGAGAATGAAGACATAAAATGCCAAATTGATGAAATTGGGAAAAAAAGGGACACATTTGAGTAAGCTCATCACCTTGTGGGATCCAAATTGTATGGTGTAGAAGAAGGACGAGACATGTCGACATTGTATTGATTATTAATACTTAGTCAAAATAACTATCAAGTACTAATACAAAATCCCATATATTGATGATTTTTTAATCAACTAAGGGGTGTCAAGTTCTTTAGTATGATTGATTGGATTTCAGGCTTACACTAGGTCCCGATTAAAAAAATCACTGTATGGGAGAATAAATTTAAGTATAGAATTCATTTTTGAGTGTTTTTTTATGCCTTTTTTCTTGGATAATTATCCAACATGTTGGGTGTGTGTTATATTCTTTCCATGATTAGTCGCACGTGCGGGGTGCGGGGGATGATCATCCTCCCTGTACGTTGTGCTAAGTGAAACAGGGGGTCACAGGGGGCAACAACCGCCCCTGTCAGGGGGATTGTAGGGGGAGGGAGTCCCCCTACATGGGGTCCAGAGCTACTGCCTGAGAATTTTTTTTGTGGAACAAAATAATAGTTGCTTGAACATATCCATGGTTTTGTGCATGGGTTTTGCACATGTTTTTGGGCATCATGGTTTTCTACCCATGGTATTTTGTAGATCTGGTCAAGGGAAATACGATTATGTTGTAGTCCACGGTTGATGGATTGGGGTTTTATGAATGCTTCAACATGTATATATATGTATTTTAACATTGAAATGAATATAATGAAAATTAATCTAGTAGTCTCGATTTTGGGATCTAGGGGAAAATATCTGTGTATATTTGTTCTATATTTTATATTGTCACCATTTTTTATTTTTTGTTTTAAGAATTCATTTATAGGTTATTTCTGTACAGGGTTATAACCTACATTTGGTATTAGAGCTATTTTAGCTTCAAGGGGATGCCTTTGCTGCTGAGGGGTTTTTCTTAAGTGTTTGGTAGACCCTGTTCAGTGGGAGATCTGTAGGATCGGTTCTTGTGGTGAAAGAAGATGGCGAACAGTGGAAAGATAGATATTGAAAATTTGATGGCGAGAATTTTGAGTAGTGGAAGCTCAATATGGAGGATATGTTGGTGGACCGAGATTAGTGGATTACTGTAGATCTTGGTTCAACACTAATAGGAATGTCAACAAAATATTGGACGAAGCTAGATTAGAAGGCGAAGAGCACAATACGATTATGTCTCTTAGATTCAGTATTATTGAATGTATCAGGGTAAGCTACGATGAAGGATTTGTGGAACAAGTTAGGGACTTTGTACTAATCTAAGTCTTTGGTGAACAAACTATTCCTAGAGAAAAAGTTGTATGACCTAAGGATGAAGGATGGTGACACGGTGATAGAGCATATGAATGGATTTAAT
The DNA here is from genome assembly GCA_034641835.2 of Pinus albicaulis. Classification (NCBI taxonomy): domain Eukaryota; kingdom Viridiplantae; phylum Streptophyta; class Pinopsida; order Pinales; family Pinaceae; genus Pinus; species Pinus albicaulis. The sequence continues at coordinate 1,472,534,408 of CM076584.1, forward strand.
ACTGTGGTAAGCCAGTTGTTCTCTCTTGATATTAAAATTAAAGAATAAGATAAGGGCATCAGTTTGCTATGTTCTCTACCAGATTCATGTGATAGTTTGGTTTTTGTAATGGGTAGAAATAAAATTACCTTGAATTTTTCAGAAATAGTCTCATCCTTGCTGTCAGAGGAGATGAGACAAAAAAATATGGAGAGAAATAATGGAGATGCCTTGTTTATACAAGGATGGTCCTAGAACAAAAACAAAAAAAATTCCACGAGTGGGAGATCTAAATCTTGAGGAAGATATAAATCTCCAGGAAAACCTCTAAAGGTGTGATGTAAATGATGAAAGGAAGGGCACTACGAAAAGGACTATAGATCTAAAGCTCCTAAGAAAGGAAAGGGATCTGATGATGCTCCTTCTGCAAAGGTGAAAACCACCTCAGATGAAGGTGGGTATGTGTACTTGGCTTCTTCGTCAAGTACACATGTATATCATGAGGCATGGTTGATTGACTCAGGTGCACCCTTTCAATTCACTCCCCATAGGGAGTGGTTCTGGGAATATGAGAGTATGATGGTGGTGATGTATTCTTAGGGGATGATAGGAAGGCCAGAATTGTCAGACGTGGAAAATTCAAGATGAAGTTTCAAGGTCGAACGATTATAAGACTTCCTCGTGCTCTACATATTCCTGCATTAGCCAGAAATTTGATTTCTGTAAGCAAGATGGATTATGCATGTGTGAAAACAATGTTCAATAAGGATACCTGCAAGATGGTTTGAGGAGCACTGGTATTGATGCGAGGAGTTCAGATTGGAACTCTTTCCAAGCTTCTGGGTAGCAGTGTTATTGATGGGTGAAATAGTTCTGTGGTTCCTGAAAGTGGAGGTGAAAACCTAGTGCCCTTTGGAGAAAAGACGATGATATGGCATCAAAGGCTTAGAAATATTAGAGATAAAGGCCTTCGAATACTACATGGTAATGATATGGTAGAAGGTATGTCTAATTTATATCTGGATTTCAACTTCTATGAACATTGTGTGTATGGGAAGCATAACCGAGTGAGTTTTTCCTCTGGTGCTAAGATGGCGAAACAAATATTAGAGCTTGTGCACAATGATGTGTTTGGATATCTGTCAGTTCCATCACTGGGTAAGTTTGTGTACTATGTATCATTTATATATGAATTCTCAAGGAATACATGGATATATTTCCTCAGGATGAAATCTAAAGTATTTGACATGTTTAAAGAATTGAAGGATTTGGTGGAAAACCAAACAAAGAAAAGATAAAGGTGTTGAGAACAGATAGTGGTGGAGAGTTCTACAAGAAGGAATTTGAAGAGTTCTGTAAGAAGTGTAGTATAATATGAAAAAAGACTACTCCGTACACACCTCAACAAAATAGAGTTGCATAAAGAATAAATAGGATGTTGATAGAAAAGGAAAGGAGCATGCTTAATGATGTCGGTTTAGGACATGAATTCAGGGTAGAGGCAGTGGAGACTTCATGTTACCTAGTTAATATTTCACCTTCATCAACGTTGGAGGATAAGACTCCACATGAGGTATGGAAAGGTGAGAAAACCTCTCTGTCACATATGAGGTTATTTGGATGTGATTCATATGTACATGTTCCAAAGGAGAAAAGAACCAAGTTGGACAATAAATATGAAAGGTGCATATTTATTAGGTATAAGGATGGTTTAAAAGGTTATAAGATTTGGAACCAAAAAACAAGGAAGGTTGTGTAAAACTGAGATGTGGTGTTTAAAGAGGTGAAATATGTTATTAAACATGAAGTCCTACCAAAGGAACCTGAAAAGATAGAGTTTTAGCTAAAGGAGGAAGAATCAAAATCTACAACAAAAAAAAATTCAGAAGAGGAAGATCCACAAATTCTAGTTTTTAGAAGATCAATTCGAGAGAGAAGGCAACTAGAAAGGTATAGTCCATCAATTTTCTATTTATATTTTTCTTTATCCATTAGTGATGATGATCACATAAATTTTAGGGAGGCAATGGATTCAGAAGATGGAAAACTATGAAAGGACGCCATGGTTGATGAAACAATATCTTTGGAAAAAAATGAGGCTTGGGAGATGGTGGAGTTTTTGGCTGGAAGGAAACCCATTGGTAGAAAATGTGTGTTTAAGAAGAAGATAAATGCAGAAGGAAAGGTGGAGAAATATAAAGTTCAGTTGGTAGAAAAAGGTTATTCCCAAGTGTTGGGAATTGATTTTGGAGATATTTTTCTCCTATTTCCAGGTTAGCTTATTTTAGATTACTTTTATTTGTTGCTGATGCTTTTTATTTTGAGGTAGAACATAGGGATGTGAAGACAACATTTCTTCATGGGGATATGGAAGAAGATATCTACATAAAGAAACTCAAAGGCTTTGCGGTGAAGGGTAATAAATAACTAGTATGCAGGTTAAAATAGTCTCTGTATGGGTTAAAATAGTTACCAAGGATGTGGTATAAGAAATTTGATACATATATACAGGGACTTGGCCTCACGAGAAGCAAAGCAGATCATTGTGTGTATTTTAAATTAACTGGTGACCATGTTATTTATTTGGTATTGTATGTGGATGATATGTTTCTGATTGGAAATGACAAAGAAATTATCGGGGATTTGAAGACCCAATTGTCATCCAAATTTGACATGAAAGATATTAGTGTTGTAAAATGGGCATGGAAATTAAACGAGATATGGAAAATATGGAGATCTAGTTAAACCAAAGGAAGTATGTCAAGACAATATTGTAGAGGTTTAATATGCAAGATAGTAAACTGGTGAAGGCTCCTATTCCTGTAGGTGTAAATTTATCTGTTGAACAATGCCCCAAGACAAAAGATGTGGAAGAGGACATGTCCCCTGTTCCATATGCAAGTGCAGTTAGTAGGCTGATGTATGCAATGGTATGTACTAGACCCAGACATTGCACATGCAATGGGAATATTGAGCAGGTTTATGCCAAAACCAAGGAAGGAGCATTATACAACATTGAAGTAGGTTTGCAGGTATTTGCATGGTACTAGTGATTATGGTCTGTGCTACGAAGGAAGACCAGGATTGGACAAAGTTTTGGACATACGTGGAGTTTTTGATACAGACTAGGATGGAGATCTAGATAAGAGAAGATATACAAGTGGGTATGTTTTTAACCTATTTGGAGGAATAGTTAGTTGGATGAGAAAAATACATATTTTAGTGGATATTTAAACTATAAAATCTGAATACATGGATGCTCATGGAAGTAAGGAAGCAGTTTGGGTGTGAATATTGTGTTCAATTATGGGGTTAGTACAAAAAGCTATAATGATATTGTGATAGACAAAGTGAAATTTTCTTGGAAAATGACCTTGCTTATCATTCAAAGACAAAGCACATTGATGTTTAGTATCACTTTGTGAGGGATATGGTTGAGGTCAAAATGGTGTTGCTGGTAATGGTGGATGCTTTGAAGAATGTTGTAGATGCATTGATGAATTCTGTGATCACTTGGAAGTTTTATTGGTGTAGAGAAACAATGGGCATTGCAGGGCTGGAAAAATAATTAAGATATTCTGTGACCCTCTATATGGAAAAGAAAATAACAAGTGGGAGAATGTTGGGTGTGTGTTATATTATTTCTACGACTAGTCGCATGTGCGGGAGGGTCACAGGGGGGTGATTTCCCCCCTTATTTGTTGCGACGGGCACAACAGGGTGGTCTACAGGAAGGAGATAGCCCCCCTACACAAGGTTCGAAGCAATGGCCCAATAATTTTTTTTGTGGACCCAATAAAATTTGGGATGACCTATCCATGGTTTTTTGCATGGGTTTTGCACATGTTTTTGGGCATGATGGATTTCTACCCATGGTATTTTTTAGATCTGGTAAATGGAACTACAATTATGTTCTAATTCAAGGTTAATGGATTGAGGTTTTATGAATTCTTTGACATGTATATATATGTATTGTAACATTGAAAGGATTATAATGAAAAATTAATCTGGTAGTCTCAGTTTTGGGATCTAGGGGAAAATATTTGTGTATATTTGTTTGATGTTTTATGTTATCGCCACTGTTTATTTTTTGTTTTAATATTTTTTTTGCATTTTTCTGTATAGGGTTATAAAATGCACAAAAACAATCATGATGATGATGGATGACATCCTACATTTGTTTAGAAACTTTATTGTGGTCATATATTGGGATGACATCCACATCTTTAGTAGAAATTAGGTGGAACATTTTCAGCACATTCAATAGATCCTAATCACTCTATGAAAACACAAATTATATGCCATTCAAGTGAAAGTTTCATTTGGAATATAGAGAATTTAATATCTAGGAAACATCATGTATGCACATGGGATGCATGTGGACCTAGCTAAAATAGCAGGCATTCATAATTGGATAGCACCAATGACCCTAATAGAGATTTACAACTCCTTAGTACTTTCCAAATTTTACCTTAGGTTCATGTTGGGATTCTCTCATATTTATTGTCCTTTAACCCAAGCCAAGGGTGGAGCTAAAGCCAAGGTTTCCTATTTTGAGTCACAATATAAAGCCTTCAAGGAGCTAAATCAACGTGTTTCCTCAACATTAGTCCTGACTCGCCTATGTCTACAAAATCTATTCAAGATTGATCCATATGCCTCCGATTATGCTACTGGTGTAATCCTCACACAAAATGGACATCCAATGGCCTATTATAGTGAGACACTTTATTTTTTTCACAAGTATCCAACCTATGGTAAGGAAATGTACTCCATTATGGATGGATTTCGAGAGGAAGAATCATTTTGGGGAAGGAATTGATCTCCAAATTGATCACACACCTCTAGGTTGTATGTCATACCATCTTTCATTTGTGTCAAGTGGTCCTATATTTCATCCTTGGTATAGAGGAGTACTCATGCAATCTTGGTAGAATAAATGGAAATGAAAAGAGAGAGTTGAAATTAGGGGGACGATATGAAAATGGAAAACTAAAAATTGGGAGCTGATTTTTGGAACAATGGATATTGAATATGACTAGGAATATCGAGACCCATTATCGAAAGGCCAGCCATAGGGGACCAATATCGAAAGGGATGATAGGAAGCGTATCAAGATTTTAGGATATCAGAGGTTGGAATGTGAGGATGCCAATGATTTATTTGAAAAGTGGACCCAAAATGGGATATCAGAGCAGGCAGTTGGGAGGAAGGAACAACAAAAACTCAAATATTGGAACTTCGTAACTCTTTATAAAATGAATTCCTTTGAAAGCAACGAGGGTTGTGGAGAAATAAAATTACAAAGGAAATCATTAGAAAACCAAGGGATCGAGGGTCCCTTTCTCTCACCTTAAGATGGGGAACATGGCAGCATGGGATTGACCCTCAGGAGCTAATGAGGAAGATGACATCAGCATGATGTGGTAGTATGGAGGACACGTGGCACACAATTTCAGCATTTTTAGGTGTCCTAGTGGGGAAAATTTGTGTGAAACATGTCATCACTAAGGAGGCGCCATGTGGAGATGATGACATCAACATGATGCCATCTCGAAGGTCGACATTTTAGGGGGAAGAGATTTTAGAACTACTGCGTATTTGCAAATAAAAAAAGTTCTGATGAAAGGGGCTTCTGATTTATGATCGTCACTTGGTCATGGGGATCCAAAGAACCTTCCATATGCTACTAAAAATTAAAATCCTTTCACTTCAATAATTGTTTGAATCTTTTCCTTTGTTAAAATTTGGTAGATAATGTGAAATATTACAATTGGTGGAGATGAAAATTCTTAAGATCATTCATTTCATCATCAAAATTATGAATCAACTGCCATAATTTATAAATGTAATGTTTATTGAGATTATTTTGTAACATACCCCGGTAACCTCGCAGGAAAATTCATGGAGTTAGGAATAATTTTTAACATTTAACAATGTGTAACTTTCTAAATTACTTTCTATATTCCCTCATTAACCATTAGAATAACCATCATCATCACCTAGAGAAATATTTAGTAAAAATCATAGTGAATACACAACCATTAACTCTCCTTGTTGTAGCAAATTAACTTAAATTTCCTGCTATAACTATGCATCGATCCCATGATCATTTTAACTCAATTAGTAAATTACATAATTGATAATATAAAAATCACATCATGAAATAAATTAACATAATGAAAATGACACAATGAACAACATATCATTGGACACCGATATACCCTGGAAACCTTGTAGGGTGAAAACTAACAACTGTTTAGTTTTATTATTAAATGCTCATGAGGGGTTTCACCCCTCACTCAATGGTTATAAGGGAGTCCATCCCTTCACCATTGTCATAAAAATTACATAAAAAAATAATATTAAATGCAACATAACTACATATAAGCTATTACAATCATCATGATACCATTTACCCACAGATCCTCAATCTTTGTCTTTGTAGTCATATTTTTTTCTTCTGTGGGTCATCCTGTAGTTGGAACTCCTAAACCTGCATGGACTAAAAACTCTTTATTTTCCACAATGTTAAACTTTAAAAATCATTTTCTCAAGTCACCCTCCTTTCTTGCCATTGCTATCGTCATCACACTTGATATCATGATTAGATAAAATATTAATAAAACAATAATCAATCTTTATTTGTGACACTTCAACAACTATTTATATGCATGTATAAAACATAGCCAAATTGACATGAAATTCCTTATTTAACATCATTTCACATGCATTAGTAACAAATAATTCACTATCAAGCGTCATCTTTCCAACAAGTGCTAACAAAATCTTGCATGCATTTTCATATTATTTCTATAGGAAAGCTAACATACTATATAATAATATTGTGTATGCAAATGCATAACAAGCTTTCAAGATAACAATCTCAATAAGAAATTTTCTTTTTGCTTACTCTTATGTTTTCTTTTCTAAAGTAATTAACACAATAGATTCTATACTTATGCATGTTAATGCATGTTCTTTTCCAAAAACGTCTTTTCCACATAAGAGCTATTCACAATGGCTATTATGTATAAAAATCTCATCTCTATTTCAAACAAAGTTAACATACTAGTGATAATTTTGTGCATGCAATAACATAGCTTGTTCTTCTTGCATGTAAAAAATATATTTATTTCCAAAGGAAACTAAATAAATATTTCGTGGAAAAAATAAACACATTTCTTTTCCAAGGGATCAACCACATACCATTTATTCTTTTATGCATGCAAAGGGACATTTCCCTCCCATCCAAAAGATCTAACCTAATAACTATGCATAATATTCTGCCAAAATAAAGTTAATACCATAGCTAATCCATTTAGGTTTGCAAAATACATATTATTTTTCCCAAAATAAGGCTAACACAATCAACATTATGTGATTATTCATTTTCTCTAGAAATCTAATACCCAAAACTATAATTTTTCCATGCATGCAAGCGTATGTGTTTCTCTAATCAATCTTACATAATAAAGCATGTGATTACTAATTTTCCTCTCCAAGAATCTAATCCAATAATGCATACAAGGATATATTTTTCTCTTCTATTCTTTATGAAGAGCTCTAACACAATAAATGTTTCCTTGCATACAATAATATATATTTATTTTCCAAGGATTTTAACACCCTAATTATTCTTTTTCCAAAAGATAGCTAACTCACTAGCTATTATGCATGAAATACAAAATATTTTCTTATCATTCCACACATTGGAGAGATTTGTAATATTTCCTTAAGTAATAACATAAATAACAAATTCTTCTCAAATAACACAACCAATTTAATTTTATGCAAAGGTTTTATGTGAATTATTTCTCACAAAAATTATTTATAACTTTTTACATGACCCAAGCACATACTCGTTTCAAGAGTCCAGTATTTCTCTTTAAACATTTAATGTATATGTATCGTGAGAACATAATTGGTAATCTCTTAAATGAAATAAACTAATTCATTTTCAAGAATTATCAACATAATTATTATGTTTATATGTACACAAACAATTATTTTTATCTGGTTGAAAAATCAAATAGAAGCACAACTCTGTTTTTCTTGTTTTAGCCATTCACTTTGGGAGCGAATTACGAACATATGGAAATGAATTTTAGAAAACCAAAAGACGTTTTTTTTTGAAACAGACTTATTAAAAATAACCTTTCTCTTGTTTTTCACATGTGTCACTGTTTTGAAGATTCGAATGAACCATTGTAGCCCATTTTTCCAAATTTAAATATTAATTAATTTCCTGTTTTTGTTATCTATTTTGGACATGGTTTTGAAACAAATGGAAACGAATTTTAGAAACCCCAAAGAGGTTTTTGTTTGTAACGGTTTCATTAAAAATAACCTCTCTTAGTTTTTACACAGGTATTACGGTTTGGAATATTCGAACGAATCTTTCAAGTTCATTTTTCTAGATTTAAATATTAAATAATTTCCTGTTTTCGCATCAATTTTCGACACGGTTTTTGAAATATGGGAAACACATTTTTAAAATTTGAAAGGGGATTTTGGTCATAATTGCCTTTTTTACAAAAAAAATCTTTCACTTTTTGCATATCTATTCCGGTTGGGAGACACTAAGGCATATTTGGACCCTATTTTCCAATAGCTCATGCAATTCACATTTTAGCCATGGAAAGCTTTTAAGAATTCAAAACACATGAAATCTTCTAAGAATTCAATGAATAAAACACTTATTCTTCTATCCATGAAATTATATAAAGGTTCTCTCAATAAATAATCTTAATTCTTTATCATATCAACTTTTCCATGCAAATAAATTCAATTATTATATCATCATGCTACCACATATGTAAACAATTTTTTTTTCAAAAAACATAGTTATTTATCTTTTGATGCATCCATGAAATACCTTCTTCCTCTTCCTTGGCTCCATTCTACATGCATTCTCTCATTCCTTCTTCTATTTTTTTCATAGGCTTACAATACATAGAATTAAAAAAATGTAATAGCTTTTCTAAATCATAAAAGCACCCATAAATTTGATTTTTCCTAAATCACAAAAGCACTCCATAAATCTCTCATGCTTTTCTTTTCAAGTTTGATTTGTTTTTGCCTTATGAGTAAAATATCACTTATCCATAGTTTTTCCAAAACTATTACTCATAATTTCTAAAACTCATAAAAATACCAACTTGGAAATATAATATATTTCTATAGAAGTATATAATTTCTTCTAAATAAATAATTAAGAAATAATTCTTACAATATTCTTATAATTAAGAATTTCAAGAATATTCTTTTCAAGGTAGATTTGTTTATGCCTTATGAGCAAAATATCACTTATCCATAGTTTTTCCAAAACTATTACTCATAATTTTTAAAACTCATAAAAATACCAATTTGGAAATATAATATATTTCTATAAAAGAATATAATTTTTTCTAAATAAAATAATTAAGAAATAATTCTTCCAATATTCTTATAATTAAGAATTACAAGAATATTATTCATGTAATATAAGAATAAATAATACTTAATTATTTGACAACCCTCTTATGCGAGGGATATTAGATCTTCACTCAAATTTTACTAAAAATTCTTAAATATCTTTTAATTCTATAGATTTCTTATGGTTTACTTTTTTTTTTTTATCATTTTAATTATGAGATATTTTTGGAGGAGAATTCGTAGTGGATATTAGATCTTCATTGAATTTGTAGAGAAAGATTCACTCACATTCTACTAAAATTGTGAAATATCTTTTAATTCTATAGATTTTTTTATAGTTTATTATTATTATTATTTTTTTTTCATTTTAATTATGAGATATATTTGGAGGATAATTAGTAATTGTGAGAAATGTGTAATTTCAATGTGAGTTCTTCTTCCCAAATTTTCTTTACATCTTTGAAATATTGAGATTTTTTATACAAAGATGAAAATTGTAAGTAAAGAAAATCTCATAAAACTAACACATACATCTCTTTTCGCTTCTTAATTTCATATATATATAACTTAAAAGAAGAGTAACTTCATACAAAATGGCTAGCTTAAGAGATGTCTCCAAACCTTGAACCCAGATAGCGAGGCCACTAAATTAAAAAAAATAATTGAAAAATACCACTTTTTTCTTACGATAGAAATTGTATCTCTTGAAATTGGTACAATATTATTTTTATTGTACAATATAATACCACCTACATTAATTATTATCATGTAGATTAATTTTTATGTAATTTTATTCTTTTCGTAAATCTTGTATCTCTTGCATATTTGAATTTATTATAGAAGTCTGGAACTTTTGTTTGTCCCTATGATAGCTTATCATTCATGCTGCATCCAACATTTGTCCGCTTTGAAGATTGATGTTGTAAACTAATTGAATATACATGTTTCTCATCTACATCTCCCTCTAATTCATCTTTCACAGAAAGAAGGTATCATATAAACGCTTTCATTCCAGAACCCGAAAATGGAATCATATATGCCCCCAGTTTTATGAGTATCAGTATAAGATGGAGATGGATTTTGGAACCAGAGACGCCAATATCAACCGAAAACAAAAAAAAAATATTCGAATGCCTAGCCAGAGACAATTACAAGCCGAGCATAAAGCACATATAGTTTCTTGTTCAGAAAACCTAGAAGCGATTCACATATAGTTGCTTGTTCAACAAACCCAAATGTGATTCAGTATCTCCAATTTCATTTCTATGTCGTTGCTCAGTGAATGAAGTAACTTGTGAGTTTTCTGAAGACAGTAACATAACTGCACTGAGGGACAATACTATTTTGCTTAGCCATATATAGGATTTCGGTCAACAATCAGATGGGCATCAATTTAGTCTGCAAATTATACATGAAGTTATGACTCTCACCATAAACCTCATAGGCATCAATTTAGTCTGCAAATTATACATGAAGTTATGACTCTCACCATAAACCTGATAGACGACATAGAGTTTTGGTATGTGATTTTCCACACATATATATATCATAATAATTTTATAAATATTTTCTTCAATATTATTTGGCAAGGATTAGGGCATGCACGGTTGCTTAATATAGTAGGTGGATGGGTTCACATTTATGGTTTTTCTTGTCCAAATTTTTTAAATATTAAATGATAGATTAAGAAATAATATATTTAAATTTAACTTTTTAATTGGCTGCACTAAAAAGTGTTTTAGAGCAAGTATGATGTATTTAATATTTTGATTTGGTTTAAAAAAAAAATTGTTAGAGTGGAGGAAATCAAATATATTCAAAAAATTAGCAGCTCAAAGGCGAGTCTTCATTTGGAGACTATCTCATTGAAAATGTTCTACTTTCATAATTATTTATTAAGAATATATAGGTTTACATATATATAGGAGAATTATAACTAATATCTAGAAAATAGGAACTAATTTCTAAACTAGGATACACAGAATATACTCTCACCAATAATACATTCTCCATTAATTCCAACACTCCCCCTTAATGGAAAAATGATTCACTAGTATTCCTAACATCTCCTTAAATAATTCAAATTTAATTCTTCCAAGGGGCTTGGTAAAAATGTCTACTGCATTGTCATAAGTATCACAGTGTTCAATATAATTTTTTTTTTTACTAAACCTTCCCTCTAACAAAGTGAAACTAATTATTAATCTGGTTTGTGTTTTTGTGAAACACATGACTGTTTTCAAGTATAATTGAGCTGTGGTTGTCACATCTGCATATTTTTTTCTTCTCTCGCATCATGGAGAATTCTCCTCAACAAAATTGCCTCACACATCGCTGCACACATTGCTTGATACTCTGCTTCGGCCGAAGATAAGGATACAATATTATATTTCTTGTTGCTCCATGAAATGAGCCAATGATCAATGCATAACTTGTTATGGATCGCCTGTCATCCAAATTTGTGACCCAATATGAATATAACAAGCACGTCAATCTCACACCAAACAAATCAGTATATATAATACTACCAAAGACTAAGGTTCCTGAATATACCTTAAGATGCATTTTGCTGCCACCCAATGACTCTCAAGAGGCATTGATATAAACTGGCTCAAAAAGCTAACTGCAAAAGCTAAATCAAGTCTAGTTGTAGTTAGATAAATAAAACTCCCAAATAGTTGTATGTACAGTGTTGCATCCACCTCCTTGGAACCATTATCATTCTGAAGTTTGATATTCTGCTATAAAGGCACTGAGGTAGCTTTACATTGATCTATTCTGAAATTTTTCAACAAACTCCTGATATACTTTCCTTGAGACATAAAAGTCTGGCCAGAATCCCTCAAGACTTCAAGGCCCAAACAATAGTGTAACTCTCCAAGGTCTTTCATCTCAAAAACCTATAACATCTACACTTTGATTTCTTTAATTAGCTCATCAACATTTCCTGTAATAATAAGTTCATCTACATATAAAGAAATAAAAAACAATTTTCCCCTTTTCATCAGACACAATATAGAGATTTGGGTCATTATTGCTCCTCTTCTAACCATGGTGTAATAAAAATGAGTCAATTTTTTCATACCATGACATCGACGTCTTTTTTAATCCATACAATGATTTCCTCAATCTACAAACTAAATGTTCCTGCCCCTGTTGAAGAAACCCTTTAGATTGTGTTAAATACACCTCCTATTTGAATTTACCATTTAAGAAAGTAGATTTCACATCTAGTTGATGTATTTTCCAATGATGTTTCATAGCTAAGGCTATTAACATTCTAATGGTGTTTAAATTAGCTACAAGGGAGAAGGTTTCTTCATAATCAATACCTTCTTTCTGCGAATACCCCTTAGCCACCATCTTAGCTTTATATTTATCTATACTACCATATTATTTAAACTTAGGCTTGTATAACCATTTGCAACCTATGGTTTGTTTACCTTCATGCAGTTCAACTAGATACCACATTTTTTTTAATTATTGACTTATATTCCTCTTCCATGGCTGCCCTCCATTCATCATATTCACTTGCTTTTTTATAGTTTAAGGGCTCAAGAACATTCAAGTTATATTTCATGAGGGCGTAGTATTTATACCACATAGGTAAGTAAGCCTATCTACCTGATATTCTTGGTATTGGAGTGGCCTCAAATCTGTTTTGATCATCCCTTGGTGGACTTGGACTTCTAACTGCATCTGTATCATCTAATTCCTCCTTTTTTGGATGTTGCTGCTCCTCATAACTGTCCCTTGTTTCATCACTTCCATCTTCCACTAGAAAAGGAATGTCTCATTCTTCATTGCCTTTTCCATCATCAGCCTTCTCATGGAATACTACATCTCTACTCGCAAACACTTTGTGAGTAGAAGGATTAAAAAATTCATATGCTTTAAACTATGTACAATACCCAACAAAAACGCATTTAATGGCCTCTGAATCTAGTTTCTTCCTATCCTCTTTTGGAACATGAGCAAATATTTTAAGCCAAAAAATCTTAAATGATTAACTACAGGCTTAAAACCTAATAAATCTTCGATTGGAGTTTTAATATCAAGGTTTTTTATTGGAATCCTATTCTTTAAATACATTGCAATATTTATTGCTTCTGCCAAAAAACCATTAGATAGATTTTTACCTTTTAACATGTTGCGTGCACACTCCACCAAGGTTATGTTATTCCTATCCACAACCTCGTTCTGTTGAGGAGTGTGGGGTACTATGAACTACTGAACTATCCCATGGTCCTTGCAATATTTGATGAAACCACTCTTCTTGTATTCTCCCCCTTGATCTGAGTGAACAATTTTGAAGAAATTTCATGTCTGTTTTTCAACCATGCTCCTGAATTATTTAAAGTATTCAAAATTATGATTCATATTTCCAAGAAAATATACCCAAGTAAATCTTCTGAAATCATCAAAAAATAGTAAAAGATAATATGCACCTCCTAATGACATGGTCTGCATCGTCCTACTTAAATCAATGTGCATAAGCTCTAGTATATCTCTCTTCTTTATATCTGAACTTGAGGGAAAATCATTCCTATGGATCTTCCCAAGGGTACTGTTGAGTCCCAAATTTGCATCTTTTCCATACACTTTTCCATACCCTTTTCACTCACCTAAACCTCCCAAGTTGTCAATATCATGTGCAAAAGAGTATCTAACATGGTTTTTAATTATATTTTTGTGTTTTCTATTTGATCTAGATTTTGTTCATTCACCTGCGGAATCTTGCCACTTTCCGCAGCTGCTGCAACTTTCCGCAGCTATTTTGTGGAACTCTATGCTACAGGTGTCTACAAGGGAAACGAGCCACATGGGCAGGCTAGGAATGACGTGGACATGGTTCGTGTCCTATTGGTTCAAGTAAACTCGTCCAAAGAAGCCGCGGTCAAAGGCGTCCACATGGAAGTCAACCATGGAGTTTCATGTCGGCCGGACTCTGTTTCGTGGCATATAAAGATCCATACGGCCGTTTCTAAGCCTGCGGAGGTTAAATCGACATCTGTGCAGAGCTCTGGAGTCGAATTCAAGCATCCACCTTCCGTAGATTCACTTTCCAACATGGCCATACTCCTATATCCGTGGGCGTAGTGGTCTACGTGCTCTCTGCCATCATGAACTTTAGGAGACAGTTACAGTTTATTGTTATATATAGAGCGTTTGCATACGCACATAAAGTGAGTTGATAGTTGATGTTAGTGAATGTACTCTGTTATCTTTTAGTCTGTTCTGTAGTGATTACGCTGCACTTGTGCCGTAACACTACCATTCTGTAATGAACTGCTTTTTAATATGAGAAGACTCTGTTTTTCAACTTAATTCGTGTTTGAGGATCGTTACCAAGGCTGTGTAGAGGGCCCCTGCTCAGTTAAGGTTTTGTGTATTAGTGTATATTTCTCATTTCATTTCTTTAGAAATCATTGTATTATAATCCATTCATATGTTCATACTTTGCAGTTGTTTCATTTCTGTTTATACATTTCCATAATTTCCATTTCATTTCTGCTTTTCATGCTTTATGATTGTTAATCAATGTATCATTGTTTATGTTTCTTCGTGTTTTAGATGGGCGCCTGCATTTTTATAGCTTTTTGACTAATGACATGAAACTAACATTGTTCGTCGTTAGTTTGTTTTTCATAGTTTTGTTAACTTCTCAGCCTTGCTTTTTGTATATTTTGGGCTTATTATCTCGTCAGTAGTTAATTTATATATATTAAGTCAAGCCATAGCATCTTCGCTGTTCTCCGAAAGCCACAAATGGATCAAGGTGAGGGATTGTATTATGAAATGTGTAGTTTAGTATTAGTTTCTTTTCTGCAAATTTAGATATATTAAGCTGCTCATAGCATCTTCAGTTGCCTCCGAAAGCCACAGCTGGACTGATGGTGAGGGATCGCATTATGAAATGTGTAGTTTAGTATTAGTTTCTTTTCTGCAAATTTAGATATATTAAATCATGCATGACATCTTCGGTTGCCTCCGAAAGCCACAGCTGGACTGATGGCGAGGGATTGAATCATGAGTGTATGGTTTAGTATTAGTTTACTTTCTGCAAATTAAATATCAGTTACACAAGTTGTTTATGATTACTTCCGAAAGTCATAGCCGGTCTAATGATGAAGGGTCAGAAAATGAATTGATGTAATCTGATTTAGATTTATTTTGTTGCAATTTTGAATTTCCTTAAGCATAGTTTCTTTTGTGTTTAGTTGGCAGCAAGAATAGTTTGGTTTTCATGTTCACTAGTTTACTGTTTTGATTCATTAGATTAGCAGCACCTTTTCATTTCAGCAGTACACTTTTAATTTCTTTCAAGTCTTGTCATTGTAATTTTCAATTTGCTTTTAAAGTTTCAAGTTGGTAAATCATTATAGGGGATATCACTTCCTTGAACAAATATAACCAAACTTTCTTTTCATTTTAGAATTTCCATTTCACCTTAGAAAAAACCAAAAACGACAAAAGTTAAGAAATAGGTTATCTTGCACATATAGTGCGCCGCACTTCATCAGCTTACGATTCCCGGATTGACAAATTAAATGCAGCAATTTAGGACACACTAAATTGACCAAACATTTTGGCGCCGTTGCCGGGGAAGTGTAACTAGGTAGCCAATTTCTTAAAAAAAAACATAAAATCATAAAATAAGGGAAAAATTGATAACATCTTGAAGTATGCTCTCCTCTTGCACCTAGTGTGATCTGGAGGATCAGAAAAGAGAGTTATTGGTTTAGTAATTTCTTAAGTATGCTCTCTTCTTGCACCTAGTGTGATCTGGAAGATCAGAAAGAGAATTATTAGCCCAACTTTTAAAAATAAAAAATAAAAATGACATGCATAGAGCAAGAGATTCTAGGGGAAGGTTTATAGCTAAAGCCAAGAGTTCGATTTTCACAACTCCATCTTCTTCAAGGCATAGACCAGATTCACCACCATCTACCCCTAGCCTTAAGATTCTTGGAAGTCAAGGAACAACTGAATTAGAGGATTCTCCTATACCACCTACTAAAACCCACTTAGAAAACAAAGAGACTTTCTCTCATCCTTCCTTGGTAGAAGAACTAGAGGACTATAAGGACTCTAAAGAAACCATCATGGCAGAGGAAGTAATAAATAGAGGTGGAGGTAGAAGAGGAGGAGATAATGGAGATAACAATGGTGAAGGAAATAATGGTAGAAATAGGGATTTGTTGGGATTCCCTATAGCTGATGAGGAAACTCATGCAACAATGAAAAATATTTCACCATTTGTTCTCCCTAACTTTTATGGATTACGAAGTGAGGATCCTGAAACATTTCTGTTTGAGTTTGAAGTTGTGTGCCGAACTTATGACTATATGGAAGATTCTCAAAAACTCAAACTGTTTCCTTCAACATTGAAGGGATCTGCTTTGAAATGGTTCATGGGATTAGCCACTCAATCTATTAGGACTTGGAATGAAATGAAACAAACATTTTTGGATAGATACTTGGACTATTGTATGCCCACCAATCACAAAGATGAGGTATTCAAAATGATGCAAAAAGAAGATGAAAATTTGGAAGACTTAATTGAAAGATTTCAATACAACTTGAAAAGAGCAAAGATGAGCAACTTAGATAATGAAACCTTGAAAGCCCTCCTATTAAAAGCTATTAGAGATGAATGGATAGACATTTTAAACATGATGGGGAAAGGAGACATTTCTCAACTTCCATTTCGTGATATAACAGAACTATGTATCCATCTCTCAAGGGGAAAATCTAAAACAGGAAAAGGGCCTAGGGATTCTTCTCTTATTAGGGCTAACAAATCTACAACTAGATCAGTAAGTAGGGCAGAGATTGGTAACATGCTTGATGAGTTCAAAACTGATATCTTAGGGAGCCTTAGTGAACAACTAGACACCCTTAAAATCCAAAACAAGCAGAAAGCAGAAACAGATGCCTTAGCCATCTTTTGTCCAAAATGTAGAAAGAAACATGCTTTAAGGGAATGTCCCTTGGATGCAAAAGTTGTAGAAACATGTATGATTTGCTCAGAAAATCATGAGATCAAGGATTGTCCTTCAATCCCTGGACTCAAAGCTGTTTTTCAAGAAGATCCAAATTCAGTAGAATCTCTCTGGTTTGTCGCAAGGAGACCTTGGCAGGGACAACAATCTCAAGGGTTTAATAACCCTATGAATCTTCAAACCCCACCAAATTGGAATCCTTGGCAACAACCTTGGCCCCAACATCAGAATTCATATCAGCCATGGGTACAAGGGATGCAAAATCCTTATGGTAGATTTGCTTAATTTTATCAATATCCTCCATCTTTTAAAAATCAACAAGCTCCACAATTTCCAAGCCCAAATACACAACTTTCATTGCCATTTCCACAACAACAACCTTCTCAACAAAATACAAATCCTCAACTCATGCTCCCATACCAACAGAAGACAAATCAACTTCCAGCTCAGCCATTGCCAAATCCTCACAATAAGAATCCTCAAACTACTTATATGGTAGAAGGACAACAATTTCCTACCTATATGATTGTTCCTCTCAACGATGTACAACTCAGATCTGGTAGAGTTTTAGAAAAACCTTCTATAGACATTCAAGAGCAAGATACCTCCGAGGAGGACTCTCTTCAAGTCAATAAGGGTTCTGAGGAAGAATCTCTTCAAAATTCAAAAATTCAAAAAGAAAAAGAAAAGCTAACATCCACAACTCCTATAGTTGAGCAACCTGTATCTTCATCTACACCTCCTTTTCCGAAAAGACTACAAATTGATAAGGGGGTGGAAAAACAAATCTTGTTGCCTAACTATGACTTTCTAGATGAATTGAAGAATGTTTGTATCAAGATTCCATTGCTACAAGCCATTCGAAAAATTCCTATTCTAGCAAAAACCATAAAGGAGTTGAGTTTCAAAAGACCAGGAAGGAAGCTAAAGGACACAAGAAGAATCCACCTGGTAGGAAAGATTGCAGACATTATGATGGGAAAATTACCATGCAGAAGTATGTAGATCCAGGAAGTCCAATTGTCAAGACACATATAAATGGGATAGAAATTCCAAACACATTGATTGACTTAGGGGCCGCTATCAACATTATGAGTAGACAGACTATGGAACAGCTAAAACTTCCTAACCTTCTTTTTACACCTACTTTACTGCAACTTGCAGATCGATCAGTTATTAAACTAGATGGTGTATTAGAAGATATTTCAGTCTCCTTAGATTCTTGGGAATATCCAATAGACTTTATGATTTTGACTCCCAAAAGTAATCTAGGAGGACATCCACTTATTTTAGGAAGACCTTGGCTAGCCACAGCTGATGCTTTTATTAGTTGTAGATCTGGAGACATGTACATTTCTAATGGTAATTCGACAAAGAAATTCAATTTGTATCCTCCAGCAAGAGCAATCACAGAAATAGGAGACAATGAATGGGTCGATGATGAGAACACTATACAACCTGCCTTTACCATTTCTGAAATTAGTGAGGATAGTCAAATTCTGAACACATTAGAAAATTTTGAGATAACTTCAGAATATGACCCCACACAATTTCAGTTGGAATCTGACATAGAATATTTATCATCTAGACAAATGTCTCTTTACTCTATGGAAGAGTTTGGTAATTCTGCTATTGAGATTTTTCCAGAAAAAACATTGAATATCAACAAACATTTGGAGAAGTCACAACAAGAAGAACTAACCGGAATCTTGCAAAAACATTCTACTGCATTTGCATGGGAGTATACTGACATGAAGGGTATTGATCCTAAGACTTGCATCCATCATATCTATATTGAGGAAAACAGTAGACCAATCAGACAACCTCAAAGAAGGATGAATCCAAATCTTATGGAGATAGTGAAAGAAGAGCTCCAAAACTTCTCAATGTAAACTTCATTTATCCAATTTCAGATAGCCGATGGGTTTCTCCTTTGGTTATAGTACCTAAAAAGAATGGTAAATGGAGGGTATGCATTGATTACAGGAATTGAACAAAGAAACTTTGAAGGATCACTTTCCTTTGCCTTTTATTGATCAGGTATTAGATACATTAGCAGGTAAAAAGTACTTTTCATTTTTGGATGGTTTTAGTGGCTATAATCAAATTCAGGTAGCACCTGAAGATCAAGATAAGACCACATTTATTTGTCCATGGGGAAATTTTGCCTACCGAGTGCTTCCTTTTGGGTTATGTAATGCACCTGCAACATTCCAAAGAGCAGTACTAGGAATTTTTTCTGATCTAATCCATGATTGTGTAGAGGTTTATATGGATGATTTTACAATTTATGGTAATTCATTTGAAGAGGCATTAGAAAATTTGGAAAAAGTTCTCATAAGATGTAAAGAAACAAACCTTTCATTAAGCCATGAAAAATGCTTTATGATGTTTAATGAAGGGATTGTTTTAGGACATCATATTTCAGGAGATGGGATTAAGGTTGATAGATCAAAAGTTGAAGTCATCTCCAAGTTGCCTATTCCAAATTGTCAAAGAGATGTTAGAAGTTTTCTAGGATTTACTGGTCACTATAGAAGATTTATAGAAAACTTCACTAAAATAGCATCTCCACTCTTCAAGTTGCTTACAAAAGACTGTGAATTTAAATGGGATCCTGATTGTCAATCCGCTTTTGAAACTTTGAAAACAAGAATATCCGAAGCACCTATCTTGAGAGGACCAAATTGGAAACTTCCTTTCCATATTTCTACAGATGCTTCAGATACAGCTCTTGGAGCTGTGTTGGGTCAAAAGATTTAATTCCTTATGCCATTTATTACACCAGTAAAAATTTGACTCCCACAGAGTTGAATTATACTGTGACTGAAAAAGAGTTCTTAGCTGTTGTTCATGCAATTAATAAGTTTAGACATTACATAACAGCCTATGAAACTTTTATTCATACTGACCATTCTGCAATTAGATATTTAATGAACAAACCTGTTACTAATGGCAGAGTGACAAGATGGCTTTTACTTTTGCAAGAATTCAATATTACTGTGTTGGATAGACCAGAAAAACAGAATACAGTAGCTGATTTCTTGTCTAGGATTCAGAATACTAAAGAATATTCTCCTGTAGAAGATAAATTTCCTGATGAATACTTGTTTGCAGTAACTATTAAGACCCCTTGGTATGCAGATATTGCTAACTATTTGGTTACAGGGAAACTATCTTCACATTTATTTCCAAGAGAAAAACGAAAAATTATTCAGGAGAGTTCAAAATATTCATGGATTTCTAACGAATTGTTTAAAACAGGGCCAGATCTTGTGATCAGAAGATGTGTCAGGGAAGATGAAATGCCTGACATTCTTAAGGCATGTCATGATGAACCATGTGGCGGACACTTTGCGGACAAAAGGACGGCCTATAAAATCCTTTCCTTGGGATATTATTGGCCTTCTCTCTTCAAAGATGCAAAACAATATGTCAAAAGGTGTGATAGTTGCCAAAGAGTAGGGAAACCTACCCTTTCAAATGAAATGCCATTGCAAACACAGGTACTCATTGAACCCTTTGAAAAATGGGCTTTAGATTTCATTGGACCTATTAATCCACCATCTAAGCAAAAGAAGTATATATTGGTTTGTACCGATTATGTTACTAAATGGGTGGAAGCCAAAGCATTAGTGTCTGCTACTGAAAATTCAGTTGTTAATTTTCTTTATGAGGATATTTTTACTCGCTTTTGTGTTCTGAGAGAAATTGTGACAGATCAGGGAAGCCAATTCACATCCAACCTGGTGGAGAAGCTGATGGAAGAATACAAAATCAAGCACAGAAGATCTACTCCTTACCATCCGCAAGAAAATGGTCAAGTGGAGTCTACAAACAAAGTTCTCGAAAGTATCATCACCAAAACTGTTCATCTACACGGAAGAGATTGGGCAGAAAGGCTTCCTGAAGCCTTGTGGGCCTACAGAACTACATGGAGAAATACAACAGGACATTCTCCCTATGAACTTGTTTATGGGAAAGAATTCTTGCTCCCCATTGAGTTCCAAGTTAAGACCTTCAAGATAGCAGTTCAGTTGGGGATGGACTTATCAGAAGCCCAAAAGCATAGAATGGAGCAGTTGAATGAGCTAGATGAGATCAGACAAGAAGCAATTCTAAGAACTGATCTAGTTCAATATCAAAGAACTAAATGGCAGGACAAATATATCAAAGAGAAGAAGTTTCAAGAAGGAGATTGGGAATTGTTATTTGACTCCAAGTTTAAAGATTTTCAAGGGAAATTTCAGACTCATTGGCTTGGGCCATATGAGATTGACAAAATCTTTAGCAATGGAGTTGTAAGAATCAAGACCATTGATGAGTTTCAAACTCCTCTTATTGTGAATGGCCATAGATTGAAATTTTATCATAAGCCACTCTCTAAAGAGGATTTTGTCAAGATGTTTCAAGAAATTTCTGCAATCAGGCTGGTACAGAAGAATTCTTCTTCTCCACCAGCCTAGCTTTTGTTTTTCACTTAAAAAAAAAAAAAAAATGGTATAAGCCTGAAAACCAATCATTGATTGGCAGTCTTATGCATAAAATATAGGGTGAAAATCAGGGACACCTGACACTCTCTATTTTCCAAAAAAAAAAAAATCTCTCTTTCATTTCATTTCATTTCACCACCCACTCCATTTCATTCCACTTCATTTCATTCCACTTCATTTCATTTCATTTCATTTCATTTCACTTCATTCCACTTCATTTCATCCATTCCATCAATAAAAATCTTTTTTATGACCATTTCCATCTGGTAATTTGTCATTTGTTCATTTCTATTCAACCAAGTAATAGCTGTGTCAGTTTCCGCAGCTGACATCTGTTTCCGCAGCTGACTCCAGTTTCCGCAGCCAGAAGCAGATTCCGCAGCTACTACTATGTTTTCAAAGAGAATGTACAGTCAGTTGTTATTTTCATAATTATGAAATAAAATGCAGGAGAGAGGATCAATGGAACATTCAAGACACCAATGGAGATCAATCAGTTGAAGACCAAGGGAAAAAGCAAGGATTCCAAAGGTATGAATAAATTTTATTTCAAATAGTATTGAAAAACACATTTTTATATAGTTTTAAACCATGAGCTCTACCCATTACGCGCAATGATTATATTGACAGTTCCATAACCTGTCACGATCTCCATGTTATCCTCTTGCATTCATTCATAAACGGTTTCATCATTGAAATTCCGATTCTCACTCATGTTCCAATATCCCACCGGAGATAATGAGACGTATTTGAGTTGACAAAGGACTCTTACAAGCCGCATAACTTCATAACCGTTGATTGAAATGTGTTTATATTTATTACACAGCCACCAAAATTCAAAACGCGGCCGAATATATTATACTTTGTTAACCTCTTTGTCGTGTCTCTGTCGTGTTTACAAAACCCCACTCTACTCATTCTCACTCCCTGTTTCACTCCATTTCGTTCCTTTTGCTCATTCTCACTCCCGTATATCTACCCATAGTCTTACTCCATTCCGTTTATGGTGCTCATTTCCATTCTATGATACATTCCCACAGTCATTGTGCTCGATCCTGTGTATTCAGTCGTTCCATTTCCACTTAAACCCTCACAGAGGCAAATTAGTGAAGCACAGAAAAGTGAAATGGGTAAGTTGCTAAGGGCAGAGCCGGAAGGATCAAATTTTATAGAGGGATATCCGCAAGCAAAAGAGATATTGAAGAAAGCTAAATGGCTGCGTTTTATTCAGAAATTCAGAGGTTACCACAAAGAAGTTACGAAAGCGTTTGCAAGGTCATTTGATGGCTCGGAAGCAGAAATTGGAGATCTCAAGTTTTCGGTCAATGAAGCATCAATAGCAACAGCCACAGAACTTCTTCAGGAGGGAGAACGTTGGTTCAAAAATAAAAGTATCAGTGATGAGGCATGGAGAACAATTCTACGAAATCAAGGTATGGATATCACTGTTTTCAAAAGAGGAATCCCTGTGCATGCAATAAAAGAAGAATGGGCCACTTTACTATTAATTGTTCAGAAATTTATTACATGTGAAGGCCATTTTGGGTCTATGTACATGTACCATACTAGGCTATTGATGAATTTTCTAGAAAACCAAACTCTCAATCTCCCTTATTTTCTATTCAATAGCTTGAAGAAAATGGCTGTGATTGTTCAAAAACACTTAGGAGATGTAGAGCCTCATCTTTATCACCACGGCCTTATAAAAATTTTGATTGAAAAGGAGCTAAAGGAAAGAAAAGATACATGGGAACAATTCTTAGTTAGAAACTTCTTTGAAGAACCTCAGGAAATTCCTGAAGGTAGTTCAATTAGAAGGAGTAGAAGAAAAAGAATGAATGTTGAAACCCAAATTACTCCTGCTA
This sequence comes from Pinus albicaulis, assembly GCA_034641835.2. NCBI lineage: Eukaryota > Viridiplantae > Streptophyta > Pinopsida > Pinales > Pinaceae > Pinus > Pinus albicaulis. The sequence continues at coordinate 1,472,558,168 of CM076584.1, forward strand.
AGGAAATTTCCGCAGCTAGCACAGCAAAAAGAAGTAGGAGGAAAAGAACAATTGAGGAAATCCAAAACACTCCTACTATTACTATGGAAAGAACTGATAGGGAAAAGAGATTGGTAAAAAGGAAAAAGAAGGAAATCAAAGCTAAGAAGCCAATAATACCAAAAGGGAAAGAAATTATTGAGGCTGTCCATAAAACTCCTTCTTCTGAAGAAGAAGATCACCAAATACTATCTGAAAGATTAGTTTTTCTTCAAAAACAGTCATCTCTATCCAAGAAGGCAGAGACAAGAAAACAAGAACAAAAGGATAGTGTACCACAGCATGTGAGGAGAAGCAGCAGGCTTAAGGGAAAATTGAGAAAAACACAAATTAAAGGTCCTCATTTCATTGATTTGGGTGAGGAGACATCTGAACAGTCTTCAACTGACCATAGTCCATTTCAGTCAGTTAGTGAACCTGACTCCTTTCACTCCCAATCAGACAATGAGCATACTCCATCTTATTCTCAACAAAATATTGATGGAAGTCCTCCTCGGCCAGATTTTGAACATAATTCTCCCTTGCAGCATTTTGGGGACAACCCAATGAAAAAGACACCGGAAGTAGATCCCAAACAGCAGGAGGTATATGACTATATAGAATCCTTGGAGAAGGCAGCCACAGGTCCAAGTACCTCTTCCATTCAACCTCATACATTGCAGGATGATTTAGTTCAGTCATTAAAACAGGAAATTTTTGAGCTGGAGCTTTTAAATCGGCACATCAAAAATGAAAATGAAACACTAAAAGAACAAGGCAAACTGGACAAGATCATCCATGATAATACTATGTTACATTTGGGAATTTGGCAAAAGAAGAATAAGAAATTAAAAAGGAAATGCCAGAAATTGAGCAGAGCACTTGTGAATATCAAATTTAGGTGCTTAATGAAGAAACCCAGAATGATGGCAGTACCAAAGAAGAAGAGAAGTGGATTGGATGTGCTGGCTGAAGTATCAAGGCACATGAACTGAACAAAGAGTATCAAAATTTTGGTTGCATGAGGACATGCAACACCTTCACAGTGGGGGTATGTTGAGTCCCAAATTTGCATCTTTTCCATACACTTTTCCATACCCTTTTCACTCACCTAAACCTCCCAAATTGTCAATATCATGTGCAAAAGAGTATCTAACATGGTTTTTAATTATATTTTTGTGTTTTCTATTTGATCTAGATTTTGTTCATTCAGCTGCGGAATCTTGCCACTTTCCGCAGCTGCTGCAACTTTCCGCAGCTATTTTGTGAAACTCTATGCTACAGGTGTCTACAAGGGAAACGAGCCACATGGGCAGGTCAAGAATGACGTGGACATGGTTCGTGTCCTATTGGTTCAAGCAAACTCGTCCAAAGAAGCCGCGGTCAAAGGCGTCCACATGGAAGTCAACCATGGAGTTTCATGTCGGCCGGACTCTGTTTCGTGGCATATAAAGATCCATACGGCTGTTTCTAAGCCTGCGGAGGTTAAATCGACATCTGTGCAGAGCTCTGGAGTTGAATTCAAGCATCCACCTTCCGTAGATTCACTTTCCAACACGGCCATACTCCTATATCCGTGGACATAGTGGTCTACGTGCTCTCTGCCATCATGAACTTTAGGAGACAGTTACAGTTTATTGTTATATATAGAGCGTTTGCATACGCACATAAAGTTAGTTGATAGTTGATGTTAGTAAATGTACTCTGTTATCTTTTAGTCTGCTCTGTAGTGATTACGCTGCACTTTTGTCGTAACACTACCATTCTGTAATGAACTGCTTTTTAATATGAGAAGACTCTGTTTTTCAACTTAATTCGTGTTTGAGGATCGTTACCAAGGCTGTGTAGAGGGCCCCTGCTCAGCTAAGGTTTTGTGTATTAGTGTATATTTCTCATTTCATTTCTTTAGAAATCATTGTATTATAATCCATTCATATGTTCATACTTTGCAGTTGTTTCATTTCTGTTTATAAATTTCCATAATTTCCATTTCATTTCTGTCTTTCATGCTTTATGATTGTTAATCACTGATCAGTGTTTATGTTTTTCAGGTTTTAGATGGGCAGCCCAGGCATTTTTATAGCTTTTTGACTAATGACATGAAACTAACATTGTTCTGCTGCTAGTTTGCTTTTCATAGCTTTTGTTTAACTTCGGTCTTGCTTTGTACATTTCAGTTTTGCTTATCTGCTTTAGTAGTTAAATTTAGATATATTAAGCTGCTCATAGCATCTTCAGTTGCCTCCGAAAGCCACAACTGGACTGATGGTGAGGGATTGCATTATGAAATGTGTAGTTTAGTATTAGTTTCTTTTCTGCAAATTTAGATATATTAAGTTGCTCATAGCATCTTCAGTTGCCTCCGAAAGCCACAGCTGGACTGATGGTGAGGGACTGTATTATGAAATGTGTAGTTTAGTATTAGTTTCTTTTCTGCAAATTTAGATATATTAAATCATGTATGACATCTTCAGTTGCCTCCGAAAACCACAGCTGGACTGATGGTGAGGGATTGAATCATGAGTATATGGTTTAGTATTAGTTTATTTTCTGCAAATTAAATATCAGTTACACAAGTTGTTTATGATTACTTCCGAAAATCATAGCTGGACTAATGATGAAGGGTCAGAAGATAAATTGATGTAATCTGATTTAGATTTCTTTTGTTGCAATTTTGAATTTCCTTAAGCATAGTTCTTTTGTGTTTAGTTGGCAGCAAGAATAGTTTAGTTTTCATGCTCACTAGTTTACTGTTTTGATTTATTAGATTAGCAACACCTTTTCATTTTCAGCAGCACTTTTACTTTCTTTCAAGTCTTGTCATTGTAAATTTCAAATTGCTTTTTAAAGTTACAAGTTGGTAAATCATTATTACTGTTTTGATTTATTAGATTAGCAGCACCTTTTCATTTCAGCAGTACATTTTCATTTTCTTTCAAGTCTTATCATTGTAAATTTCAAATTGCTTTTAAAGTTTCAAGTTGGTAAATCATTATAGGGGATATCACTTCCTTGAACAAATATAACCAAACTTGTTTTCATTTTAGAATTTCCATTTCACCTTAGAAAAACCAAAAACGACAAAAAGTTAAGAAATAGGTTATCTTGCACATATAGTGCGCCGCAATTCATCAACTTACGATTCCTGGATTGACAAATTAAATGCAGCAATTTAGGACACACTAAATTGACCAAACAGGTACATCCTTCACAATCAACATGAAATTTTTTAAAATAGGGAGACGATTGACCATACCTTACTTCTGAAGTAGAAGTAGGTCATGAAAATTGATATGACTAAATATTTAATGCCACAAATTCTCTGCAGTCATAACTGTTGAAGTCAAGGCTTGGTGTGGTGCACTGCTTACATTAGGCTTGTAAATACCTCCAACTCGAATACCCGGTGTAATTGGTTTCATATGATCCAACACAACTTTTATAACACAATAAGACTTAAAAAAATCTACTTTAAGGTTCTGATCTATTATTATAGAGACAAAGATCATATTATTTTTAATTCCTGGTATAACATACATCACATTTTGAATATGCCTAACATTACCATAAGGTAATACCACAGGAATATTTCCATACCCCTTAATCTGGTAACCTCTCTCATCACCAAGGTAGATATTAGCACCATTGTTGTTCTCTTTAAAATTTTAAAACCAATGTCTATTACCTGTCATGTGAGTGGAAGCTATAGAATCCACAAACCAAGTTTTCGCTTCATCATTCTCAGTAGAGAGAATAGAATTAGACATAAACAGTGTGAGGTTCTGATTCTTATTTTCATCAGCAAAGTGCCATGCATGCTTCTTTTGTCTATGCCTATTTTCATCAAACTTTTCCTTATGGATATTCCTAGCATTTGACCAGATTTTCCATAGTAAAAGCATTTGATCCTTGAATCATTTATGGTTGAAGACATACCTTGAGGTGGCTTTCTTTGTGGTGTACCTTCGCCTTTCTGTCTTGCACTTTCTCTTCCTCTGAAAGGATTTTTCTTTTCCATTAATGCAAGATCTGAATTATGGGGTTTTGAACTCATCCGCCTCTCTTCCTCTTGTATAAAGATCCCTTTCAATTCTTTGAAATTGGTGGCTCTATCCCTTGCGTTCAAGCCTGTAATAAGCATTTGATAATCGTGGGTAATACCATTCATGGTAACTATAACAAGATCGATGTTTGATAATGTCCCCATATTTTGGCCAACTTATTATTTAGATCCTTGATTCAAGAGATGTTCATGCAACGACTGATTCAATCTCATCATATCCTCCATTTTGATGGAGAAAATATTGCTCTTCAAGAACAATAACTGATTTGTATTATTTATCTCATACAAATCCTTTAGACTTGTCCAAATATCATTTGCTGAATTACACTCTCTGATGTGAGGGATAATGCAGCATTTCTCTCACAATTGCAACAACACTTTAGCTTTGTTCTCCCTCTTCTCCCAATCCTGAATTGCTGCAGTTATTCCACCTCTGGCTGTGGTCGGCTTCGCATCATCACCATTTGCAATCGCCCACGCACTTTTCCCTTCAAGAAAAGTTTGCAATTTGAATTTCCAATTAGAATAATTGGACCCATCGAGCTTATTTCTATCATTCAAGTACACCTCTGCCATCGATTATTCATAGTGACAAATTGATCTATAGATATGTCTTAAAAAAAAACTTCAAACCTCCAGCAATTAATAAAAAAAAAAATTCAATTACCAAATCTGTCTTAAGATCCTCCACTTCCAACCATCAAATAAAAAAAAACTCACCACCAAAGCCAGCTGCACCTTCCCTTCTTATATCATGGACTCCATTGAAACAAATATGACAATGCCCCTTTTTTATTAAATACATAACATGGAATGTAAAATCGGGGTTCAATTACCCAACTACTGAGTTCTTCAAGGTTAGAAAGTCACATCTCGAAAAATCATACCCGATGCTCAAGAAAATAAATTCAAATGCGATTTTTACTTACAACGCAAATCTCGACACACTATATGAGTGGTGCATTGGAAAATTTGGATTTTTCAAAAGGTTGAAAAAGTAGACCCAATGCACATTTCAGTGTGATGCACCATCATTGCTGTGGACAAAATCCAGCAAGCAAACTCCATGCTGCCAAGAGCACACCCTTCCACAACACTTAATATTGAGCTCAGCAGCGGAAAAAACTTAAACAAAACACATTGAACACACAACCGAAAAAAAGATAAAGACACAGATTTTAACGTGGTTCACCCAACCAATCTGGGCTACGTCCACCTAACAGGGCATCGACAATCTCATTCAACAACTGGAGAAATACAATAGTAGAGTTTCTCATCTGCTCATCTCTTCCACTCACCTCACATTCCTCATCATGCTCATTTGCCTCTACGAGCTTACATTTTATAGCTGTAAATGGAAACAGAATCATAAATTCACTCACAAAAAATATAGGATACATTAACTCCACATCAGAAATAGATGGAGTCAATTTAGCAAAAAATCCTATTGTTGTCACCTACATGAGATTTTCTCCAAAAATAATTAAAATTGTAGAAATTTTCTGAATAATGATTAATTATCCACCGAGACTATCCTGGTCACATACTATTTGAACTTATATGCAACACATAATCTCTTCCACTCAGATCAACTCAGATCATCACACATGCGGAAATAAAATCAAGCGATAACACATCAAATCATCATACACATTAACAGAGTATGTATGGGGAAAGCTTATAGCTGAAAACCCCACAACTATTGTGTATATTATAATGGAGAAATCAAGTAACTAACTCAGTACAATACTCCTCACAAGTACTCAGTACTTTCTCATATAGTTACCCACAATCTAGCTTGGTTTTGAACAGGTTACTGGTTCAAAAATCACCGCCAATTTCCTTGCCTCTATTGCGTGTTTCAATGCTATGGGATGGCCTATTTATATAGATAAACCACCAGCCTGAACTGCGCAATCCTCATGGGCTTACTCCACCTATCTGTGTGTTGCAAATAGCAACAGTATAGTCACAACTGATAACTAACTCCACCCTTTCATCTACCTCTTTCACTGGTCTCCACTGAACTGATCATGCACTGTAGTGAACTGATGTGTTCTTGAGTTGAATAATGAGTTACTAATTAATGAATTAAATAATATTTAATTCACTCCACTCATAACTAATTGATTAGCTAGTTAAACTAATCTCAACTAGTTCAACTAAAATAAACAGAACAGAACTCCACTATTTGTCTCATTAACTCCTCCAAACTTCTGCCACTGAAGTCCAACTGAAGTCAACCATGCATGATGCCATCAAACCCTTGGGAACCACGTGATTCCTCTGTCAGTTGCATGAGCCACTTCTGTAGCTCGAACTGAAGTGCTCCAAGAGAGTAAACTGAATTTTATAGTCTAAATATTATTAAGGGTAAATAATATTTGACTTCCCTGTTTTAAGGAGAGGCAGTCTAAAAATAGACTTCGACCTCTTTGACCTCAAAAATAGAGTCTCATCTATTTTTACCAACATGACACATACTTCACGAATCTCAAACTGGAATCCCCGAACCATGCTCCATATGTCTAAAAATAAACATAATCTAAAAATAGATTTTGCGCCAGAATTTGCCTGCGGGCCCACTTAGTGAAGGCGACTTCATTTCACTAAGCTCCATCATCTTGCTTCATTTTCAACACTCCCTCTCAGCAAGATATGGATTATCTGCAACCCCTATCCTGCCTTTGTGGAATTCGAACTTGCTCCTGGTGAGCGCCTTCGTCAGGATGTCGGCATCTTGATCCTCCGTGGGAACATATGAAAGCATCATGATTCTCCGCTGAACACAATCTTTGATATGATGGTACCTGATGTTGATATGTTTGGACCTATCATGAAATACTGGATTAGCCGAGAGCTTGATGCAGCTCTGGTTATCACAGTAGATCACTGTAGGCTCCAAATGCAACCTGAACAAACCTGCGAGGATCTTCCTCATCCAAATAGCCTCACATGCGGCCAAGCTTGCTGCCATGTACTCGGCCTCTGCTGAACTGAGTGCCACGGATCTCTGCTTCCTGCTGTACCAGGAAACTGCTGTCGACCCAATGCTGAAAACTCCTCTAGATGTGCTCTTCCGGTCCGTTGGGCTCCCTGCCCAATCTGCATCAGTGAAGCCAGAAAGCTTCGCTCCATCCTCCTGTCTGTACCATAGACCATATCCCGATGTGCCTGTGATATAGCGCAATACATGCTTGCCTGCCTTCCAAAAGAGCTTGGTAGGCTTAACCATAGCTTGCGAAAGCTGGTTAACTGCATAGCATATATCGGGTCGTGTATTGACCGGATACATAAGCGACCCCACCAACTGTCGATAGACAGTGGCATCCACTACCTCCGCTGAAGTAGCATCCTCCTTCCTCCAACCACCAGGAAGAGGAGTGTCAACAGGCTTGCAGCCTTGCATGTTGAACCTCTCCAGAATCTCCCGGGCATACTTTCCCTGAGAAACAAACAATCCTCCGCTGCGTTGCCAAATCTCCAATCCCAGGAAATAATGAAGGATGCCAAGGTCCTTCATCTCAAACTCTCGTGCAAGATCCTCCTTGCATGAAAGTATCAACTGCTCATCGCCAGTCAAAATCATATCATCTACATACAGTACGATGATCAACAACTTCCCCTCCACCACAATCTGGTACAGGTTAGGATCCGCCTCACTCTTGGAGAATCCAAGCCCGGTGAAGTAGTTGTCTATCCGAGTGTACCAAGCACGAGGTGCTTGCTTCAGCCCGTACAGTGCTCTCTTGAGTCGGCACACATGCGACTCACTGCTGAAGATCTCGAAACCTTCAGGCTGCTCTATGTACACCTCCTCCTCAATGACTCCATTGAGGAACGCAATCTTCACATCCATCTGATGAATGTGCCACCCCTTCTGCGCTGAGAGAGCAAGGATCGTCCGTATGGAAGAGTACCTTGCGACAGGTGCAAGGTCTCCTCATAATCGATCCCCTCGATCTGTGAGAAGCCACGGGCAACAAATCTCACCTTGTACTTCTCCACACTCCCGTCAGCCGCCTGCTTCACTTTGTAGATCCATCGCGAACCCACCACTGATTTCCCCTCCGGTCTTGGGACAATCTCCCATGCACTGTTCCTGACGATCGAATCATATTCTTCGATCATGGCATCAACCCATGCGGGTTCCTCCACAGCTTCCTCAAAAGAGGATGGCTCCGTCACAACACATTGACTCATAAGAGCCATGTATCCAGTGTACCGATCCGGTGACTGTCTCTGTCTGCGCTGTGCTGTAGGTGGTCCTACAACCTTCTCTGCATCCCGAGCCAGTCGCTCAGCTTCTGTAGTGCGCATGCGCCCTCCGATGGTTGGCGCTGCCTGGGTGGTTTCTTCCACCTCCTGAACCTCCTCTTGTGGCTGATCCACATCCGGAAGCTCCTCCTTAGGAACTAACAGCTCCTCATCTGCATGCAAGTGTAGCTCCCTCTCAAGCGAACACTGCATGGCTTTGTCCTCCTGAAATTTTATATCCCGTCGCACAACAGTCTTTCGACTGTCTGACAAATACACCCGGAAGTTGTGAGGTGTATCAATGTACCCCACAAATATTCCAACCTCAGCAGTTGGATCTAGCTTCCTTCTCGCATCCTTCGTCACATGCATGTAGACAGGAGAACCAAAAATCCGCAAATGGGAAATATCAGGCCTCTTGCCAGAATAAGCCTCCTCTGGTGTACTCATGCCAAGAACCTTATGAGGACAACGGTTCTGCACATACACTGCTGTATTGCATGCCTCAGCCCACAAGTGAAGGGGTAGGCCCTGATCATGCAACATCGCCCGTGCAGCACCCACGATCGTTCTGTTCTTCCGCTCAGCCACCCCGTTCTGCTGTGGGTTATGGGGTGCGATGAGCTCTCTCCGAATCCCTTCTGCACTGCAGAACTCCTTTAATTCAGCCGAGATGAATTCACCACCGTTATCACTCCTTAGAGCAATCACCTTCTTCCCCGACTCCTTCTCGACCAGTGCTTTAAACTCACATAACTTCGCGAATGTATCGCTCTTCTTCGACATGAAGAAGATCCAGCACTTTCGAGAGAAATCATCAACAAAGATCACATAATACCTGTGCTTTGCTGTCGAAGCAACTGAGAAAGGACCACACACGTCTGTGTGAACTCTCTCAAGGATCGTCGTGGCGCGACTATCCTTCTCGTGAAAGGTGGCTTTCACATCCTTCCCTAAAGTACACCCCTTGCACTGATCTGACTGCGCAAGAGTGCCCTTAGGAAGTCCAGTAGAAATCTGCTGCAGAATCTTCAAAGCTCCATGGTGAAGGTGACCCAATCTCCTGTGCCACAGTTCGCCCTCATCATCCCGGCTCACCACTTCTCCCGCCTTGCATGCCATAGCTGCGCAGTCATCTACCTGCAACTGATAAAGGTTCTGAGTTCGAACCCCTATCTTTCGGGTCTCTCCTGTAGTCTTACTGCGCAGGAAAGCTTTTCCTTCGCTGAAGACCACATCATAACCCTTATCCTCCAACATCGCTACTGAAATCAGGTTCTTCTTCAATCCAGGTACATGCATGACATCCTTTAAGACAAAGGGTTTACCAGACTCCCTCTGAAAGGATACGGTACCGATACCAGTCGCACTGTATCTACCGTCATCGCCCATCTCGATGTGCATACCCAAATCCTTGTCCTCCAGATCTGAGAACAACTCCCGATCTCCCGTCATATGAAATGACGCACCGCTGTCAAAGAACCACACCGATCCCATCACACTTGAAACCAAGCATGCAATCAGTGAAAAGTCAAGCTCGAACTGTGAAGCCAAAGCTTCTCCATCTGCAGATCTTCCCGCTTGCTTGTTCTTCTTCTTCTTTGGAAAATTGGTAGCATAATGTCCATGATCATGGCAGTGAAAAAATTTCACTTTCGCCATATCCTGCTTCTTGCCCTTAGCTCCAGAATGAGAGGTTTTCTTACCCTTCCCTTTCTTAGCTTTGGACACCAAAGCGCAGTTTTCTTCATCAGCTCCTTTTGATGAAGATCCATCTCGAGTAGTCCTCCTTATCTCCTCCTGCATGAGATCCGCCCAAAGGCGCTCCCATCCCAGCAGCTTCTCCCGACCATTGACACTATCTTGATATGGGTGCCAAGCCTTCGGAAGACCAAGGAGAGCCAGGTCGACCATGTCCTCGTCTTCGACAGTCACCCCCACACTTCCCAGCTCATCTCTGCATTGAGTGAACTTCGTGAGGTATTTGGCGATACTGTCGCCCTTCTCCATCTTGATGTTCCTAAGCTTATCTCGCCAGCTTCCTTTGGTCGCTCTTACTCTGGAATAGATCCGTCAAAGCTTTCCACATTAAATATGGAGTAGCCTTTCCATGCAAGCTGGATACAATATGATCCTTGACGCTCACGCCCTCCAACAGGATCCTTCGACACTTCTCCATCTTCTTTTGCCATGCTTCGACTTCAGCAGGATCAGTGGGCTTTTGGACATCCGTATCTACGAACTCCTTCATACCATTATCTTCTAATACTGCCTCCATGCGATCCTTCCATGCAACATAATTCGAACTGCCTTCAAGAGCATATTCGAGTCGCAAACCATTGAAAGACATTTTCAACACCGGCACCAAGAAAACAAAATTGCTGCAAAATTTCGAATTCCACCTCAAAGCTCAACCGCTCTAGATCTGTGAGAACAAATTATTTCTAGCACAGAGATCGACTGCAAGGGGCATTTACCAGACCTTTCACTTTCCGAAGAAATATGAATCCGGAGGCTACCTGGCCCGCATGCAGACTCTGTCTACCGAAATAAGTTTGTAATCACTGTGATGATCAATCTCTGCTTCAATAGCTCTGATACCATGTAGAAATTTGCTGAATAATAATTAATTATCCACCGAGACTATCCTTGTCACATACTATTTGAACTTCATACACAACACATAATCTCTTCCACTCAACCAACTCAGATCATCACACATGCGGAAATAAAATCAAGCGATAACACATCAAATCATCATACACATTAACACAGTATGTATGGGGAAAGCTTATAGTTGAAAACCCCACAGCTATTGTGTATATTATAATGGAGAAATCAAGTAACAAACTCAGTACAATACTCCTCACAAGTACTCAGTACTTTCTCATACAGTTACCCACAATCTAGCTTGGTTTTGAACAGGTTACTGGTTCAAAACTCACCGCCAATTGCCTTGCCTCTATTGCGTGTTTCAATGCTATGGGATGGCCTCTTTATATAGATAAACCACCAGCCTGAACTGCGCAATCCTCATGGGCTTACTCCACCTATCTGTGTGTTGCAAATAGCAACAGTATAGTCACAACCGATAGCTAACTCCACCCTTTCATCTACCTCTTTCACTGGTCTCCACTGAACTGATCATGCACTGTAGTGAACTGATGTGTTCTTGAGTTGAATAATGAGTTATTAATTAATGAATTAAATAATATTTAATTCACTCCACTCATAACTAATTGATTAGCTAGTTAAACTAATCTCAACTAGTTCAACTAAAATAAATAGAACACAACTCCACTATCTGTCTCATTAACTCCTCCAAACTTCTGCCACTGAAGTCCAACTGAAGTCAACCATGCATGATGCCATCAAACCCTCGGGAACCACGTGATTCCTCTGTCAGATGCATGAGCCACTTCTGTAGCTCGAACTGAAGTGCTCCAAGAGAGTAAACTGCTGTTTATAGTCTAAATATTATTAAGGGTAAATAATATTTGACTTCTCTGTTTTAAGGAGAGGCAGTCTAAAAATAGACTTCGACCTCTTTGACCTCAAAAATAGAGTCTCATCTATTTTTACCAACATGACACATACTTCAAGAATCTCAAACTGGAATCCCCAAACCATGCTCCATATGTCTAAAAATAGACATAGTCTAAAAATAGATTTTGCGCCAGAATTTGCCTGCGGGCCCACTTAGTGAAGGCGACTTCATTTCACTAAGCTCCATCATCTTGCTGCATTTTCAACAAAAATAAATCTCAACAATCTCCACCTTGACAACAATTAGCTTGATACCCTGTTCCATTATTATTTTTATCTTTTCTGCAAGCCAAGAGAAGCCAGACACCATTGTAGCTTCTCTAACAAAAATGGTTTCATGAACATGTCTGCACAGTTTTCTTTTGTAAGCACTTTTTCAAGAGAGACTCCCCGTTCAGTGATAACCTGTCTTACAAAATGGTACTTGATAGGTATGTGCTTTGATTTACCATGATAGGCCAGATTTTTAGCCAAGTGAATTACACTTTGACTATCACAAAATAACTTTATGTTGTCTTGCAACCTACCAAACTCACCAAACAAACCTTTCAACCAAACTGCTTCTTTGCAAGCATGTGAAGCAGCTATGTATTCTGCTTCAGTAGTGGATAAAGCAAAAATGTTTTGTAGCTTTGACATCCAGCTTATAGCTCCACCTGCAAGAGTAAAGAAATATCCCGAAGTTGACCTTCTCTTATCCAAATCACCTACAAAATCGGAATCAACATATCCGCAAACAACTTCACTACTCTTGTTCTAAGTGATACAGTAATCACTTGTGCCTCTCAGATACCGAAGCACCCATTTCACTGCTGACCAGTGTTCTTTTCCTCGATTTGCCATATACCTACTGACAACCCCAACTGCATGTGAAATATCTAGTCATGTACAAACCATCGCATACATCAAACAACCTACTACATTGGCATAAGGTATTCGAGACATATATTCCTTTTCTTCATTTGTATTAGGACATAAACTTGAAGAAAGCTTAAAATGGGAAGCTAAAGGGACTGAAACAAGCTTCACATTGTTCATACCAAACCTTAAGAGTATTTTCCCAATATAATTCTTTTGTGATAGCCACAACTTACCATTGTTGCTATCTCTGAAAATCTCCATGCCCAAAATCTGTCTTGTTGCTCCTACATCTTTCATATCAAACATCCTAGCCATCTGAGCCTTTAATCTGTTGATCTCTATTATGCTTTTGCTTGCTAAAAGCATATCGTCAACATATAAAACTAAGATAATGAACATGCCATTACTCAATTTCTTAAAGTAAACACAATGATCATATTCACTTCTTATATAATTTTGACTTATCATGAAAGAATTAAATTTCTTGTACCATTGTCGAGGCGACTGCTTCAAACCATACAATGATTTCTTGAGCCTGCAGACAAATTTCTTGTTGCGAGTTTGAACAAACCCTTCAGGTTGTTCCATATAAATCTCTTCATCTAGATCTCCATGTAAAAATGCAGTCTTAACATCTAGTTTTTGTAATTCTAAATCAAGTAAAGAAACTATTGCTAAGACAATCCGAATTGAAACAATTTTAACAACTGGTGAAAATATCTCATGAAAGTCAATTCCTGCTTTCTGAGAAAAACCTTTTGCGACCAACCTCATTTTGTACCTATCTTTTGTATCATCAACACCCATTTTCAATTTGTAAACCCATTTACATCCCACAGTTTTTCTGTCTTTAGGAAGTTCCACCAGATCCCATGTGGCATTCTTGTCTAATGCCTTCATCTCATCCTTTATAGCCTCTTTCCACTTATCACTGTTAGAACCTTCTATAGCTTCCTGATAGCACAAAGGTTCATCATCATTAGCGGTTAAAACAACTAAAGTAACATAATCATCATACCTTTTAGGAGGACGTCTGATTCTCGTGGACCTCCTTAAAGATGTTTCTGATACTTCCACAATTTGTTGATTATTATCTGTAGGAACTTCTTCATGATCTGCATTTGAAACATGTTCATGATCTGCATCTGAAACTTATTCATGATCTGCATCTGAAACTTTTTCATCTGGACTATCATCAGTATTTGAACTGGTTTCAAACTGAATATGTTGAAATTTAGGTACATTTTCCTGTTTCAATTTCATATCTACATCTGGATTATCGAGTGAAAATTCATTGAATTTAACATCTTTGTTAATGATGATCTTGTGAGTAGTAGGATCCCGCAACCTATATCCCTTAGTCCCATCACCATATCCAACAAAGATATATCTTTTTGATTTAGGATCTAATTTAGAACGCTGATGTTTCAGAATTAGAGCATATGCATCACAACCAAAAAATTTTAGTTTAGAATAATCACATGGATGACCTTTCCATACCTCTTGAGGAATTTTGCATCCTATTGAAGTTTATGGTGATCGATTTATCAAGTAACAAGTCGTAGATACTGCTTCTGTCCACAATTCCTTCTGCAAATTGGCGTTACTAAGCATACTTTTTTCTCTTTCTAAAAGAGTCTTGTTCATGCGTTCAACAACTCCATTTTGCTGAGGAGTATATACAATAGTTTTATGTATTTCGATCCCATCTTCCTTACAATAATTATCAAATTCCTTTGAAGTAAACTCACCACCACTGTCAGTTCTTAAACATTTAATTGTTCTTCCAGTGATGTTTTCTACTAATGCTCTAAACTGTTTGAAAACTGTGAATACATCAGAATTTTTCTTTAACATATAGACCCACACTTTTCTAGAGTAATCATCAATAAAAGATACAAAATATGACGATCCTCCATATGAAGTTGTAGGAGATGGACCCCAAACATTAGAATGGATATAATCAAGGATTCCCTTACTAGTATGTTTTCTAGTTTTAAAATTTTGCTTGCTTTGTTTCCCATATAGAAAATGTTTGCAAAAATATAACTTAGAAGATTTTAAACTAGGAAGTAACTTATGATCAGATAAAATTTTTAATCCTCTTTCGATCATATTGCCCAACCGTTGATGCCATAGATGAATAGAATCACTGTCGTTTTCAGATACAATAGAAGCATGATATGACTCTATTCTTCCTTCTAACTGATAAAGATTTCCAATCTTCTTTTCTTACATTACTAGTAAAATTCCTTTATAAAATTTCATTACTCCACCTTGAATAAGGGTTTTATATCCATTTGTGTCTAGTACTCCTAGAGAAATGAGGTTTTTTCTGAGTTCAGGCACGTGTCTTACATCAGTTAAAATTTTATTTTTTCTATCAAAATTTTTAATCTAGATGCTTCCAATTCCCACAATATTACATGAGACATCATTTCCCATGTAAAAAAATCCATCATTGATTGATTTATAAGGTTTAAACCACTCTCGATGAATGCACATGTGATTTGACGCACTAGAATCTAACAACCAATGTTGATCATGATTAGACAAACTAACTGATAGCACTTCATCACTCATACCTGAAACAGATGCCGAACCTATATTTGTCGTGTTTGCTTCTTTCTTCTCTGTAGAAGAGTATCCTTTGGATGTTTTCTGTCTCTTCCAACAGTCCTTCTTCAAATGTCCCGATTTGCCACAAAACCAGTACATTTTTTTTGTGTTAGCATTAGTTTCTTTACTTGATTTAGAATTACAACAACTAGATGTTAAAACTGCATTTTTACATGGAGATTTAGATGAGGAGATTTACATGGAGCAATCAGAAGGATTTTTTTAAAATTGCTACAAGAAATTTGTTTGCAGGCTCAAGAAATCATTGTATGGTCTGAAGCAGTTGCCTCGACAATGGTACAAGAAATTTGATTCTTTCATGATGAGTCAAAATTATATAAGAAGTGAATATGATCATTGTGTTTACTTTAAGAAATTAAGTAATGACATGTTCATTATCTTAGTGTTGTATGTTGACGATATGCTTTTAGCAAGCAAAATCATAATAGAGATCAACAGGTTAAAGGCTCAGATGGCTAGGACATTTGATATGAAAGATCTAGGAGCAGCAAGACAGATTTTGGGCATGGAGATTTTCAGAGACAGGAACAATGGTAAGCTGTGGCTATCACAAAAGAAGTATATTGAGAAAATACTCTTGAGGTTTGGTATGAACAATGTGAAGCCTGTTTCAGTCCCTTTAGCTTCTCATTTTAAGCTTTCTTCAAGTTTATGTCCTAACACTAATGAAGAAAAGGAATATATGTCTCGAATTCCATATGCCAATGTAGTAGGTTGTTTGATGTATGCAATGGTTTGTACTCGACCAGATATTTCACATGCAGTTGGGGTTGTCAGCAGGTATATGGAAAATCTAGGAAAAGAACACTGGTCAGCAGTGAAATGGGTGCTTCGGTATCTGAGAGGCACAAGTGATTATTGTATCACTTATAACAAGAGCAGTGAATATGTTTGTGGATATGTTGATTCTGATTTTGCAGGTGATTTGGATAAGAGAAGGTCAACTTCAGGGTATGTCTTTACTCTTGCAGGTGGAGCTATTAGCTGGATGTCAAAGCTACAGAACATTGTTGCTTTATCCACTACAGAAGCATAATACATAGCTACTTCACATGCTTGCAAAGAAGCAATTTGGTTGAAAGGTTTGTTTGGTGAGTTTGGTAGGTTACAGGACAACATCGAGTTATTTTATGATAGTCAAAGTGCAATTCATTTGGCTAAAAATCCGGCCTATCATAGTAAATCAAAGCATATACCTATCAAGTACCATTTTTTAAGACAGGTTATAACTGAAAGGAGAGTCTCTCTTGAAAAAGTGCATACAAAGGAAAACTGTGCAGATATGTTCACGAAACTAGTTTTGTTAGAGAAGCTACGATGGTGTCTAGCTTCTCTTGGCTTGCAGAAAAGATAAAAATAATAATGGAATAGGGTATTAGGCTAATTGTGGTCAAGGTGGATATTGTTGAGATTTTTCTTTTAATTATTTTTGGAGAAAATCTCATGTAGGTGACAACAATAGGATTTGTTACTGAATTGACTCCATCTATTTCTGATGAGGAGTTAATGCATCCTATATTTGTTGTGAGTGAATTTATGATTCTGTTTCCATTCACAGATATAAAATGTAAGCCCGTAGAGGCAAGTGAGCATGATGAGGAATGTGTAGTGAGTGGAAAAGATGAGCAGATGAGAAACTCTGCTATTGTATTTCTCCAAGTGTTGAATGAGATTTCTGATGCCTTGTTAGGTGGACGTAGCCCAGATTGGTTGGGTGAACCACGTTAAAATCTCTATTTTTTCATGGTTGAATGCTGTGTGTGTGTGCGATTTGTTTTATGTTTCCGCTGTGTTAACTCTAACACTTACTGCACCTTTTCCCAAGAAATAACAAGCTCCACGATCCTCCGACCTGCAGTGAGAAATTGGTGTGTCACACTGGGACACAAACAAACATCTCACCACAAAATTCATATCCTACGCTCCAATTCACACCAGCTCCGCTTAACAATCAGAACACAGCAGAGTAGATCCAAAACAATGCGAAGGTTCAGGAGTGCTCACACCATTCGAATCATCAGCGCAACTCAATGTCGTACTTCAGAAACACAATAACATGGGCTTCAACATGCCAAGGAGGTTTATGCCTCTTCCAATCAGCTACCTAATGCGCAATGATGTGAAGGATTGGGCTTCACACCACACAGGCTCAACAATTTTTTGACATCACCAATATACCCCCAACAATGTACAATTCCAACAGTCGAATACCTTCATTACCACGCTTCCCGCAATCCCCAACGATCTAAGTGATGCCAATCCAGGGTTCACGTCGGCTTCACCACTACGCCACAGTGCCATGCTTACTGAGCCTCCTGTGTGAAGGAAACAAGTTGCCACACAATCTCTTCCGCCAAGATGTCAAGTGATCACATACCAATTGATAATCGATACCAATCGATATCAAGAACATCCAGCACCAAGACAACTCCTAGCTCCACCAGGAAGATCTTGGTCTCATCATGAAAACACCACAGAACACCAGAAAACTTCCATGCTTCCACTAAGGCACATACATTTCCACCAACATGCCATCACACATAACGCTGATCCACGACAACACGAAATTGCGGAAGTGCTGGGAAGGCAACTATCGATCCTCTCTCTCCCCGGTTACTCCAAACACAATTACAAATCCAATACTCGTCACAAATCTCATACCAAGTTGGAATTGGAAGAAACCAAATATATTCAGAGACTTAGTAGTTCACACGTGAGCTTTCAGGGGGAGACTACTCACTTAGAATGTTATTCTTTTATCATTATTTATCAAGAATATATAAGTTTACATATACATAGGAGAGTTAGAACTAACACTTAGAAAATAGAAACTAATTCTTAAACTGGATACACACATAACTTTTTCTTTTGTGAATTTCTTAGAGCCTTTTTATTTTCTATTTCTTAAAGAGCAAGTTTCTATACATATTCTACTGCATGTGGTAGCTTCAATTTTCTCGAAGGAAACCAAGTCTATTGGCCACCTTAGAGAGTTAAAAGTCAACCAAAACTAGTATTGTTTTTTCCTTCTACTTACTGCTTTAACTACTTTACTGTATCCATAAAAGTTGCAATTGAAATAGAAACTAATTGTTTTTTCCTTCTACTTACTGCTTTAACTACTTTACTGTGTCTATAAAATTTGCAATTGAAATAGAAAATATTACCCTTATCCACCAAAAAACATAAAAAACTATAAACAAAGTAAGATTATCCACTAGAAAAATCCACAGGAGCTGGGTCCTTTGCAGTAGACCCCGACATCTCTACTTGCTGCATGCTTTGGAGTTGACGTTCGATCCTCCCAATTCGAGCAATTGCTTGAACCCGTGCCTTGCCATCTCACGAATATCCTGTTTTATTTTCTATAATTCAAAAAGCACTGTTGGGTTGTCTTCCCTTTCTTGTATCTCTATTCTAGAAATCAGTCAAAACGTATTAGAAATTAAAATGTGTCTTAGGATACACACATAACTAACTAACAGACTCTCACCAATAATACATTGTCCATTAATTCCAAGACAATAAACTTTAAAAAATAAAATAAATAATAAAAGATAAAAAAATAATAACTATAATCATAATTAAACTATATGAGATCTATCTTAACATCAAATCAAAATTTAATAGGGATCAAATATTTTAAAATGCAAAAGATTTGATCTCTTTGCGTACTACATAGACCCATAATTAAGATAATCTAACTAAGATAATTAAGATAATATTTCTAGTGAAAATATCTAATTTTTAAAAATTATATCATGTATTGTTATATCTAAAATCCCTTATCTCTTTAAATATATACCATTCATTTGATTAGTATTAGCTTCCTTTATGGATATTTTTAATAATTATTTTTTCATTTATACTCAATCATAACATTAATCTAATTTGAAATATATTTAATTCCTTGCTTGCACTTTTCCATTTTCCTCAAAATATTGGGTGTTCCCTAAGTTGGACCCATATAGAAGTTTGAAATGTTGGGTTCAAACCAAAAGCTCTACACACGACATTCCACTCTCTCTTATAATCTAGTTTGGTTGAGATAATGATAAAGGTCAAAGAAATTAATATCATATACTAAAATATCAAATATTTATCATTTATGAATAGTTTACATTGTTTTAAATATTTATTTAATGCTTAAATATAAAACAAAAGACTGAACTTATTATCGTCTGAAACAATAACTAAAATATCAAATATTTATCATTTATGAATAGTTTACATTGTTTTAAATATTTATTTAATGCTTAAATATAAAACAAAAGACTGAACTTATTATCGTCTGAAACAATCTTTATACTACTGTCTAGAAAAAGGGAAGTGAATGAAATAACTTCATTTATATGATTTCAATTTTGTGCTATGAAGATTTATTTGGAACCTCATTTTGAGTGTCATTTTAAGAGTGGTAACAATTTACATATATTTACAAACTTATTAAGAACAATTCATTTTCACATGCTTTATATGCTTATTAAAGTTTTTCAAATGTTGTAATCTAATCCTAAATAACTCTTGTATTAAACATCATTGTTTCCGCACGTTAACACACATGAAATTCCTAAATGTCTTATCCAAAGCATGCTTCATGGTGTAACTATGTGGTTATCTTTTCTCTACTAGTCTCCTTGCGCCACCTAGATCTTGTTTGACTATGAACCTTTACTACCCGAGGCTAAGAGTTCCATGCCTATACCTTAAAAGTAGCTAAGTAACCAAAATTATGATTTAATCCAAAGTTGATTTTCTAGGTTGTATTTACCCTAAAAGCATGTCATAGATGGCATTGGTTTTTAGGAAAGATCATCATTTCCATTTGTATAGTTCCCCAATTCAACATACTAGAAATGAATATTTTATATCTTTAGTCGATTCAAGAGCTTTTGTAAGGTATTTTTACATTTGAGTGCAAGAAAATTAAAGTCATATGAAAACACATTTCCCCTTTTTAAAACCATTGTGTGAAACCCCATGTACGCACTCACCCACCACTCCCACTGCATCAAAATATAATTCATAATTTTAAATAAAATACAATTTTTTTTTTTTACAAAATAGGTTGGAATATTTTGTTTATTCACATTTTTTTTATTAGATCTTTGTTACATTAAACATTATTTTAATGATTGTCCACTTGAACATTAAAATTAATCAACACTAATAGGAATCAATATGAACCTTCAGTCACCTCAGGGTTTTTTATAGTTGTGGTGATATCCCCTAATACTAGAAGGTGTTGTGGGTAATTTTGTTTCACTAGATAGATCGTCACCTTAGAGTGCAACATTATTAGGATCAAATCTTCCTAGACCATCGTTCACGAGATCATCTACCTTTGTATCCCCTCTTAGTATATGATCCCCATTAGGTCTAGGCTCCCATCTAATAGGCGTAATGGTAAGTATTGAATCACCTCCATCCTTTTCCCCAAAAATCCTAGGCCCATTTTTAAACTCTCCCTGATTTTATGAAGCTAAAAATTGACCCCATTTTACTTGAGACTCTTGGGACATTTCATTATGTATATAGTTTTATAGTATTCACCTCTCATACCAACAATACCTATGGGAACCCATTACATTTTTGTAATAGTTAATAGGGTAATCATTATGGTGGATCCAAGAACTCTTAAAATGTTATTAGCATTTAATATGGGAATACTAGTGTCAATCACAATAATCCCTCTAATAAAAAAGTTGGGCTGAGTCCATCACACTCACGATATAGCATGCTATCCTCTAGAGGCTGAGATTTTCCTCTCTACACCTTAAAAAGGTAGCTTAGTAACCAAAAAGATGGCATTGGTTGTTAGGAAAGATCACCATTTCGATTGGTATAGTTACCTTGTTCACCTTATTAGATATTACTATTTTATATATTTAGTGGGTTCACGAGATTTTGGAAAGTATTTTTACTTTTGAGTGAAAGGAAATTAAGGTCATATGAAAACATATTTCTGTTTTTTAAATTCATTGTGTGAAACCATATGTACCCCACTCCCCCACCACTCCACCTACATCAAAATGTAATTCATAATTTAAAATAAAATAGAACATTTTTTTTTTCCATAATAGGCTAACATATTTTGTTTATTCACATTTTTTTATTAGACCTTTGTTACATTAAGCATTATCTTAATGATTTTCCACTTGAACATCACAATTAATCAACATTAATAGGAACGAGTATGAAACTTTAGCCACCTAAACATTTTTTATAGTTGTGGTGATATCCCCTAATACTAGCAGGTATTCTCGATAATTTGTTTTTCACTAGATAGATCATCACTTCAGAGTGAAACATTATTAGGATCAAATCTTCTTGGACCATTTTTCACTAGATCATCTACCTCTGTATTGCCTCTTAGAGATCATATACATTAGGTGTAGGCTCCCATATAATAGGCCCAATGGTAGGTATTACATCACCTCCATCATTCCCCCCAACAATCCTTGGCCCATACTTTAAGTCCCCCTCATTTTATGAAGCTAAAAAATTACCCCATTTTACTTGAGATTCTTGGGACATTTCCTTATGTAGATAGTTTGATAGTATTCACTGCCATACCAACAACACCTATTGGAACCCATCACTTTCTTGTAATAGTTATTAAGGTAACCATTAACACACATAAAAACACATAGATTTAAACCCAAACAAAGTCATGGTAGAAAAGGCTTCAGCCTCACGACTTCCTCACATATTTTCTCATTTTTAAAAGAATGTAATATTAAAATTAAATTGATGAGGAGACTGTCTCAAGATAGTGCATTCTATCTTGGACACTTTGGCTGAGACAAATTATCAACCATACACACACCAATTTAGGAGCTACCTAAACTAACTCCTAACTTAGAGGAACAACCCAAGAGAGTTAGGCATAAATTCCTATTTTTTAATATTTAATTTATTAATTTATTTTTATTTATAATTTTTTATGAGAGAGGCTAACATTAATGTCGAGACAACAACTCTCAAAATGTTATTGTAATTTAAGATTGAAATAATAGGGTCAATAAAAAAAATCCCAGTAATAAAAAAGGTGGGCTCAGTCCATCATGCTGAGTATAGAACATGCTCTCCTCTAGAGTATGCACTTGGTCACCCAAGAACTGTTAGGTCCCTATATTACTAGTATGGTCCCTTATTCTTGTTAGTGTAACCCCCTTATTGTTATTGTTGTACCCCTGTAACCCCCATATTTTTATTATTGTGCCCTTCAATTATTATTGTTAGGTCAACTAGGATTACATTGTGGCCCCACTAGGATTACATTATGGCCCGATGGAATCCTATATATAGAAAGGAGGTTTTGTAATTTATATCATCAAGAATTGTTCATTCATGTAATGTATTGGAGGTTTCCCCCTCGAAGTGGCTTATTTCTAAGGCGTTGATATCTCTTTTCTTCTATTTTTGGAGCTGGTTTCACAACATTTGGTATCAGAGCCTTTGGATTCTAGGGTTTCATTGCTCCAAATAGGTCATCGTGGAATTTTCGCTATAACTTTTTTTCTACAAAGCTTCAGAAGCTGAAATTTTTAGAGTGTGAATCCAAAATGCGGAGGAACATCATCGCAAAATTTCAGAGCTTGGTTCGCAATATTTTTGGAGATATGATCTATGGAAGTTAGGTCTTTTTGCAGGCTCCTGAATTTAACCTAAATAGGTCAATCCAGAATTTTTGATATAAATTCGTTTCTACGAAGGTTCATAAGATGAAATTTTTAGAGCGCGAAGCCGAAATATTGAGGAACATCATCGCAAAATTTCAGAGCTTAGTTCGCAATATTTTTAGATATATGGTCTGTGGAAGTTAGAAATTTTTCAGGCTCCCGAATTTCATCTCAAAGAGGTGATCGTGGGAAAATCTTCATAACTCACTCTCTGAGCATCGGATTGGAATTATGTAAAATGTGGCTACAATTACACAGGCTGTAGTTTCTTATCTATTAATTTCAAAGCCAAAGGAGAAAACAGTGACACGTGTCAGGTTTTACAATTTTACTCTACTGAACCAGTCCATAATTAGGTTTTCGTAGGAGATTGGGCAAAACTTTGTCTTCAAGAATCCAAATCAGGTCAGACATCTGTCATTCGAAAAATGATTTAGAGGGCTAGCTCAAGAAAAAATTTAAGATATTAAAGATCCGAAATCACAGAGATAATTCAGTTTCAATATCGATCTCCTCAAAAGCAATAAAAAGGTGTGTATTTGTTTTCCGAATTACATAAGTCTTGTGTAAAAAAATCAGTTTGAAGTGATTCCAAGTACCTATTGAGCATATATTTGAGTATTAGGTTCTGAAATGCCTCCAAAAAAGCACTCAACACCCATTAATCCTTCAGAGTACTCTAATATGACTCATGAAGATGAAGAATTGCAACATGATCTATCAAAATTACAAGAGCAAGTGCACCAAATTTCTTTGTCGCAAAGAGAAACAAAAAATGAAATGGAAGTTTTGAAGAAAGGCATGGAAGTGAAGATGGACGGTTTGACGAAAGAAGTGGAAGCTAATATGGATGGCATGGAAGCTAAGATGGATGACATGAAAGACAACATGGAAAACATGAAGAATGATCTAAAATCAGACATGGAAGGTTTGAAAAAGTTGATATAAGAAATGTTTCCTAATGGAGAAAAGATGGTAGAGGAAACTTATGATGAGAAAAAATAAATATTAATCGTGATTTCATAAACTCTAATGTTGGATGGAAGAACCACCATATTCCAAAAATGGATATGAGGAATTTTGATGGCAAGGATCCTATAATATGGATACTACAGATGGAGCAATATTTTAATCTCAATAATGTGAAAAACACACAAAAGGTATGCATTGCAACTTTAATTTTAGAACAAAATAAATTTGTGTGGTATCGACAGCTTTGATCTCATAAAAAAATTGTCACTTGGTCAATTTTTACGGAGCAAATGATAGCACATTATGAGGATACAAAGAGTAACACCTTATTTAGCCAATTGATAAATCTCAAACAAAAGGGTTTAATGGGGGAGCACATTGAGGACTTCCAAAAATTGAATATAAGGGTAACTGATATTCCAGAGGAACACATGATTGATCTCTTCATAGGTACTTTAAAGGATAACATCCAACATGAAGTTTGCGTTTTGGAACCTGATTCGTTGGAGAAGGCATTCAGGTTGGCAAGAAAATTGAATGTAAAATTATGGCGACAAGGAAATCTACCACTCACTTCTATATATATATATATATATATATATATATATATATATATGTAAAGTGTTTATACTCCTAGACTTCCACAACCTACAAGGTTGACACCACAAAAATTGGAAGAAAAAAGAGAAAAAGGGTTTTGCTACAATTGTGATAGAAAATACACTAAAGGTCATAAGTGCACTGAGAAGAAATTATTTTACATAGATTGTGAAGAGGAGGAAGAAAATGAAGAATAAACTTCAAAAGTAGAGGATATACACCAGGAAGAAACCCTAGAAGAAGAAGAAATGAGTCTGACCATATCATGTAATTCATTGGCAGGAATTACCACTCCTCAAACTCTCAATATAGAAGGACATATCAAGAAGAAAAAAGGTAATAGTGTTGATTTATTCGGGTAGTACCCATAATTTTATTCATTATAAGGTAGCCAAGGAATTGAATTGTTTCCTATACCCAGCACCAGAATGTCAAGTGATGGTTGGAAATGGAGGAACTATAAATTTCTCTGAAAAATTCCATAATATCAAGCTAGCCATGGGGGACTATGTATTGAATAGTCCAATTCTTTCCATCCCAATGAGAGGTGCTGATGTTGTACTAGGAGTACAATGGTTACAATCTTTGGGGACAATAGCTTTTAATTTTCAAGAAATTTTCTTGAAATTTATTTTTGAAGGAAAGGAATTCGAATTACGGGGTATTGCAGAGAAGCCAAGAAAGATAATAAGCTCTAATGTCACGACAAAGGTTCTGAAGAAAGAACAACAGGGCGTAATTACACAATTATGCTAACTGGAAGTTCCAACATCAAAATCATCTATTTCTCCAGATCTCCAAAAAGCCTTGGACAATCATTCCAAGGTGTTTGATACTCCCAAATGACTCCCACCTATTCGTGATCATGATCATGCTATTCATTTGATTCCAGGAAGTGTTCCTCCAAACATCAGGCCTTACAGATATCCTTATGTCCAAAACAATGAAATTGAACGTATGATTGCAGAAATGTTAGAGGCTGGTATAATTCAACCTAGTCAAAGTTCTTTCTCTGCTCCAGTAGTATTGGTGCACAAGAAAGATAGATCATGGCACATGTGTCCGGATTATAGGGAGCTCAATAAGATCATTATTAAAGATAAATTTCCCATTCTTATGATTGATGAATTATTGGATGAATTACATGGAGAAATTTATTTTACCAAGTTGGATCTTCGTTCAGGATATCATCAAATTAGAATGAAGACTGAAGATATTCCGAATTTCGAACTCATGAGGGTCATTATGAATTTTTAGTCATGCCTTTTGGCCTTACCAATGCACCTTATACATTTCAAGGGTTGATGAATTCCATTTTCAAACCCTTGCTTAGAAAATTTGTGCTAGTATTTTTTTATGATATACTAATCTACAACAGTTCTTGGAAGGATCATGTTCAACATGTTGAAAGGGTGCTCAAACTATTGGAGGAGAAACAATTATATTAAAAAACATCCAAATGTTTCTTTGGAGTACAAGAGGTGGAATATCTGAGTCATATTGTATCTCATGAGGGTGTTAAGGTAGACCCTAACAAACTTAAAGCCATTAAGGAATGGAAAGTCTCCACAACCATAAAGTAGTTGCACAGATTTCTCGGGTTAACAGGGTATTATCGCAAGTTTGTTAAGAATTATGGGAGAATAGCAGCACCGCTAACAACATTATTGAAGAAAGATGCATTTTCATGGACTCCTGAAGAAACTAAGGCCTTTGAACATCTTAAAGAGGCAATGTGTCGAGCACCAGTCTTAGCTACACCAGACTTCACAAAAACCTTTATTATGGAATGTGATGCCTCAGGAAATGGAATTGGTGCTGTTTTAAAGAAAGAAGGAAGAACCATTTCTTTTGAAAGTCATTCAATCAAAGGAAAGTATTTACAAAAGGATATTTATGAGAAGGTAATGTTGGCAATACTACATGCACTAAATAATGGAGACCTTACCTAATGGGAAGACACTTCAAGGTAAAAAATGATCATGATAGTCTTAAACACTTTTTGGAACAAAGACTATCTTCAGAAGAGAAACAAAAATGGGTCACAAAGATGTTGGGTTATGACTTTTAAATCATCTACAAAAAAGGGAAGTTAAATGTTGTTGCAGATGCACTCTCAAGAAAGGATGAAGAGGTGGAAGCCTTTCTTTGTGCCATTTCAATTATCCAACCAGATTGGATAGCCGAAGCAAGGGATGAATGGAAGAAGGATGAAGAAGTGTGGACTCTCATTCAAAAGTTGCAGCAAGATATAGTACATCTGATACATTTATTTGGAAAAATGATTCCTTATGGTACAAAGATCGCTTATATATTTGCAAGAAGTCCCAACTAAAACAAAATATTATTTTGGAATTGCACACTTCTCCTTTAGGAGGACACTCGAGATTTTTAAAAACTTACCACAGGGTGAAGAAATTTTTTTTTTGGGATGGCCTTAAATCTAATATTCAAAATTTCATGGTAGAATGTTTGGTTTTCCAACAAAATAAAGTTGAGACAATTAAGACCCTGGGTCTTCTACAACATTTATCCATTTCAAGTCAACATTGGGAGGATATTTCAATGGATTTTATCACAGGTTTACCTATGTCCGAAGGAAAGAGTGTCATCATGGTGGTAATTGATAGACTTACTAAGGATGCACACTTTTGTGCATTATCTCATCCATTTAAAGCGAGAACAATTGCTATTGCATTTATGGAAAAAATTAAAAAGCTACATGGAAACCTGAAGATTATTGTAAGTGATAGAGATCCGATTTTTACAGGAAATTTTTGGACGGAATTATTTTCTTGTTTGGGTACTCAACTAGCTCATAGCTCATCTTATCATCCTCAATCCGATGGTCAAACAAAGATAGTGAATAAATTTTTGGAAGGATATCTTCGTTGTTTTGTATTTGATAAGCAAGAACAATGGGTCAAGTGGTTACCTCTCGCTGAATGGTGGTATAACACTTCCTTCCATACTGCAATAAAAATCACCCCATTTATGGCACTTTATGGATATCATCCACCATCCATCACATCTTCTTTAAGGAAAAATGCTAGGGTTCAAGAAGTGGAGAATCACATTGAGCATCAACAAATTGTTCTCCAACTCTTAAAGGATAACCTAAATTTGGCACAAAATCGAATGAAACAACAGGCAAATCAACATCGTAGTGAGATAAGTTTTGATGTGGGAGACTGGGTATTTTTGCAGCTACAACCATACAAACAAATGTCCCTCAAGCAAGCTAAGAAGGATAATAAATTATCACCAAAGTACTATGGTCCTTAAAAGGTTTTGCAAAAGATTGGTACTATGACATACAAATTGGAGCTTCCTGCTTCTTTGCGAGTGCATCTAGTTTTCGATGTTTCATGCTTAAAAAAGATTATAGGGGAAAAAATTCCAGTTCAAAATATTGCTAGAACTTGATGAGGAAGGAAAAACCATATTGGAACCTGAAGTAGTCACGGAAACAATAACTTGACAACTACGAAATTGATCAATTTAAGAGTATCTCATCAAATGGAAGAACTTACCCACTGAAGATTCTACATGGGAGGATGAGAATTTCAACCAAAAGCACATGGAGCTACTCAAGCGTTGAGGACAACACTTTTTTGAAGGAGAGGATCATATTAGGTCCCTATATTACTAGTATAGTCCCTTATTCTTGCTAGTGTAACCCCCTTATTGTTATTGTTGTACCCCTATAACCCCTATATTGTTATTATTGTACCCTTCAATTATTATTGTTAGGTCAGCTAGGATTACATTGTGGCCCCACTAGGATTACATTTGTGGCCCCATGGAATCCTATATATATAAAGGAGGTTTTGCATTTATATCATCCAAGAATTTTTCATTCATGTAATTTATTGGAGGTTTCCCCCTCGAAGTGGTTTATTTATAAGGCATTGATATCTCTTTTCTTCTATTTTTGGAGCTCGTTTCACAACAAGAACCATTACACAATAGTCAAAATTAGCATTGGTGCATTATAAAATTTAGGATATCCCCTAAGGGGAATTATTATTATTCATTCCCTATTCCTTCATCAACTCGTACCACACCACTATATTCTTACTTCAATATTTATATTAAATTTTTTCACCCCTAACTTGCTTAGCAAATCCAAGAATTTGAGCAAAAAAATATAAGTAATTCAAAAAACTATAGAATAAGGGGAGAAAAAATGAAAGAACAAGAAAAACCTAAGCCAAGGCCTAGGGAAAGGCCCCTAACCCAACCAAAAATGGTATGTAAAATTCCAATATATGAAACTAGAATCAAATATTGGTAACAACAACAATTACAAATAAGGAAAGAACAATAGTGTTAGAAATATCTTCCCTTTTTCCTTATGTGGTGAGTTTGACCACTAAAATTGTCATTTTCGCCATGTTGTAAAACAAAAATGAATGAATGAAAGTGTTTCTAATTACGATATTAACTCTACAATAGTGGTATCTTCTCTTTTGTATCCATTTCATGTACCACCACTAGTGATTTGATAGAGACCTTTATTTCAACAAGGAGTTTTAGCCAACCAATAAAAAGCCAACAACTCCTAACAATTAAGACTCAAGAGAATAAATTTGTATAATTTTTTCTCCACCCAAATACCCTTCTTATTTCAATATATATACGAACCTAATAGATATCCACCTCCAAAGTTGTAACTACCAATATAGCATACCCTCCTATTTTTTCTGATTGATAGAAAGACCATTGAGTTACTGAATAATGACCCTACACTACATATACCAAAGTTGACTCTATGACATATAACACATAACCCTAATGTAACAACCAGTCATA
This sequence comes from Pinus albicaulis, assembly GCA_034641835.2. Lineage (NCBI taxonomy): Eukaryota > Viridiplantae > Streptophyta > Pinopsida > Pinales > Pinaceae > Pinus > Pinus albicaulis. The sequence continues at coordinate 1,472,587,625 of CM076584.1, forward strand.
TTATAACATCATTGAAAACTTGGATGAGAATCATATAGTCATGTTAGCTCTTGATATCCTTTAGGATTTTCTTCTAAAGTAAATCCATTTATGTAAGAAGTGGAGACATTGGATCCTTTTGATCATATATCTATAAACTTGAATTTGATTGAGTACTAGATGATTCTATCTCCACTCATATATTTCAAAATACCTATCTCAATGAGGGACATATCATTACACTATAGATGTGGGAGCATGTATTTGCATCATGTCCACCATGGAATAAAATAATTTGTACTCCTTGTAGCTTTTACATTCCACCATCACCCATAAGACTTACATTAGACCTACATTGGTTAACCAACTCAACCAAAAGGCCTTTACCAATACAACTCTATTGAAATTATAGGTAAAATATTCTTTATAGATATTGAGGTCATATATATACCTTTATAATGTAGGTTCTAATACTATATAGTTAATTGTGGAAACATATTATTAATAAAAATAAATGAAGCAATGAAAAACAAAAACACAAACACACACATGAATATAGATATTTTACGGAGAAAATCAGAAATAGGGAAAAATGAAATATTTTTTTATTATATCCCTCTTTACATTATTAAAATACCACACATGCGCGCGCACACACACACACACACACACATATATCCCATAGCATCCATAAAATTCTTATCTATTTACCTTGGATTAGAATACAACTATAGTTATTTACCCAAAACTACAAAAACATGGACTAAACCAACATGTGCCAAAAAAAAACTAAAGTTAAAAATAGTGTGTCAAGAACTACCAAAATTTGATGTAGAAAAAACCGCCTAAATATTTTTCAATGAATTTCCCTCAAAACCCTGCACAAGGGTGCTACTTCTCATGATGCAACACATAATCCATGAAATTAGTCATGGAAATAATCTAACACATACCCAACATTCCCCTACTTAATGTTTTCTTTGCACATAGGGGATCATAGAAGTACAGGGTCAAAAATCTAGAGAAATAATTCCCATCGTTTATCTAGAAAAATATAACTTCTTAGTGAACACAAAATTTGCTAATAAATATGAAATATTATTCATAATGTCCACCTTCAGTAATAGTGCCTTCTTTTATTCAACCATATATCTCATAATGTGAGTCTAAACATCATATACTTATATTAGAATGACATGTTGGGTTCCTCACTAGGAATATTTCTCTCTAATTCATAAAATATATTCTCGTACCTTGTTGATGTAGCCAAATGGCCAAACATAATATCTGTAACCATGCTACTTCCTTGTTGCCATAAATGGCTCCCATGTATTAAGTTATTTTAGTGGAGAGTACTGTTACTGACTATTCTTGCATATATACATATTGTTTAATACATATATCCATCCCATTCTACATCAAAAAATCCATGCATTTTAAAAAATATAAGCAATCATGGTCTTCCCTGGTAGGAAAATCCATAGCAAGTAGTGCCACACAAATACTTTAAAACCATATTTATTGTTTTCCAATTTTCCTCACCTAGTTTTGAGATATACCTCCTCAATACTACAACTACATTTGTAATGTCTAATCTAGTACATACTATTACATACATAAAACTTCTAACTTCTTTGACATGTGGAACATTAGAGATGTACTCTTCATCATCTCACGTCTTGGGACATTAATCTGCATATGAATTTACAACTATAACAATAAACACTATCGATTTACATTTATGTGTATTAATCCTTTGCAATATTACCTAAACATACTTCCTCTGATTGGACTAGAGTTTTTTTGTTCTCGATCTCTTCTAATTTCCATGCCCAAAATGAAATTTGAAACATCACTATCCTTCATGTAAATTTTATAAGAAAACTAAATTTTCACTTAGATGATTCTCCTTTCATTTCCAATCAATAATATATCATCCACATAAAGGACCAAATAAATACGATGATAACCAACTAATTTGAAACATTCATAATGATCCTCTTTTCTCCCTATGAATCCAAGTCTGAATATATAATTATCAAAATTTTGACACCACGTCCTTTGTGATTGTTTTAATCCATATAAGTAATTTTTCATCCTACACACCCACTCTTTCTTTCCTTACATATCAAATCCTTCCCTTTTTTTATTGTATATATTTTCTTCTATATCCCCATGTAGGAATGTTATCTTTATATCCATTTATTATACCTAAAAATCAAAATAAATAGAAATAAGTAACATAAATGTAATAGAATTTAACTTGGAAACAAGAGAAAACGTCTCACCAAAGTGAATCCTCTATTTAAGAATAACGTTTTGTTATTAATAGAGTTGTGATTTCTCCACTTTTCCTTATGCATTGAAATTCTTCTCAAACACCCATTTACTGCTAATGAGCTTTCTTCCAAGTCTAAAATCCACTAGGTTTGAAACATAAGTCCTTTTCAAGGATGTCATTTCTTCAACCATGACCTTTTCACATAATTTTCCATCATCTAAATCGTTTCCTACCTAATAGTTCTAAGATCATCATCAACAATAAACAATGAATTTTTTTTATGAAAATAAGGTGGAGTATACCTTTGTACTTTACTTATTTCTTGAAGTGATCTCCTCTTTACTGAAGTGTGTGGTTTTTATTTTTATTATGGAATTTTTCTATAGAGTTTCATTCATAATCTTTCAAATCTAGCTTTGTCATTTCTGCTTATTTCTGCCTTAGTAGGACTTTTCTTTTGACAAAGTCTTGGATTTCCTTAAATAACACATCTCTTCTATATACAATCTTCCTAATATTTCACTCCTAAGGATATATTACTGTTATTATCCTCTACAATATGTGCATAACCATCATGTCCAAATAACGTGAGATATTTAAGAGAGTATTTATTACTAGTTCATACCTCATGTGGAGTCTATTCATTTTATGATAATGAGGGTGATCTATTTACTAGGTAATATGTAATATTTGATTCTATTTCCTAGCATTCCTATCCTAACCCAACACCATTGAGAATGCTCCTTTCCTTCTCCATCAATGTCTTGTTCATCCTTTCTACAAATCCATTATACTAAATGTATATAAGTGAGTATTATACATTTATATACCACACTTCTTACACAATTACTTGACTTATTTCTCACATAATTCTCTAACATTGTGTAAAATATTGGGTAGTGTACTAATCATTCCACCCATGATCTTCAACTTTAATTTTCATTGTCCTATGATTCTAGTTGTGGAGCCATCTCCTAAGAAAACATCGCCATCATAATATCTTTCATACCCACATAACCACTCCATGTGAGGATTTATATGAAAGGTTGTGCTTGATTTGACTTGACATGCCTCATGACCTTCATGTGTAAATAACTTCTATTCTTCTACTAGTGCATTGTTGGTATTATGATTTCTTGAGAATTCCTTGTTGTATAATGATGTTCATCATAAGTATATATCATTGGTGATATTTCTGAAGACACATATGATGTTGAAGTCCTAAATGATGAATATATATTGCTTGATCCTACATAATACACTTGATGAAGAATATGTGCATGCTATAGTTGATGTTTTACTCACTACTTGTTGATATTTATATGTTGTTGTAATTATGTCTTTTATGATGGATAAGTTGGATATGGTGAAGTTTTTGATGATGCCTATATGTTTCTTGAGCTACATAACATTTTTTCACAATCTTATGTGATATTATTGATTCTCACAGATGTTCATTATACATAGTGATGATGCATGTATATGTTTCTTATATGCTACATATAATGCTGTCTATGATGCTTTAGGATTGTGGCTCTTCTAATGTGTAGAAATAACATGTTGATATTGATGATATGAGATTAAGGATATGAGTTACCAATATAGCATGACTGCAAAGTCACATGCTATGATTTATTGATTGTTGTCACTATGTCATGGGTTATCAATGATGGATGAATTACAAATAAGGATCTTATGGATGATTGCTCGAATTGAATTTTGGTGAAGTTGTTTACGATGTGATAATTATTCTTGAGACACTTTATGAAGTATATGTTATGGTAAAAATTGATCTTACATGAAGTCAAGAGGATGTTCATTGATATGTTGCCACTATGACAACTTCTTGGTACTAATGAATACACTGTTCTACATAATGATGATAAGGATGAACATGTCGATGTTTATGTTTTTGCGATCAAATGTTCACATTGCAGTATAAAATATGGTGTATGATGGTTTCTAATGACTATCAAGATATTGCTACCTCAATCTTGAGTTATCTGGTTTTGGTTATACATTCCATATATGTCTCTTGATGTAAAGGTGATGTAAAGACCGATGTTTCAAATTATTGTAAAATTTAGTCAAGTAGAGATGACAACACCATGCAGTTCTATTTTTTTTTTTTGTGATTGTTCACCATGTGTTGCAACATTGTTTTGAGGACTTTGTTGACAACTTCTACCTAACCATTAGACTCGGGGTAGTATGGTGATGCAAAGACATGAGAAAATCGAAGGTGTTGGGATAATTCATGAAATATTTCATTTTCAAAATGTTTCCCATTATCTCATACCAATTTCTTGGGGACACCGAACTATGTGATGACATTGTTGAAGAAAATCCATGCAATGGTTTCCATGGTGTTGTTGTATGTGTTCATGATTGTGAAAAATGAAACTATGTATGGGGATTTAACTTACCACCCAATCATAGATTGGGATAAACCAAGTATTTATTTAAACAAATCACACTCATCCCATATTTTAAGCATGAATGTGGGATATCATGGAAAAAAACAAATCAAGACCAATCTAGGGCTTCGAGAGGCAAAACCACCTCAACCCTCAACCACTGATTCCACCTCATGGTCACACATCACTAAGAATCACTACAACGTTCTTTACCCAAATTTTCTAGGGATCGAGAGTGTTTATTTCAACCAATGATTCTAGGACTAGTAACACAACCCACATTTGATTTGAGGATCAAGAGCATTCATCCAACAAATTCTTCTAGGACTAGTAATTCAACCCAAGATGTTACATGACTTCGAGAGAATTTGACCAACCAAGGCTTCGAGGAACTAGTAACTCAACCCACAACCGTAAGGAACATGAATAAAAATAAAATAATTAACGGTAAACCCAAAACACAATGGCGATCTATGAAATGGCAAGGCTAGAAAAAAGAAATTTTAGTCCACACAATCCTCCATGCCAAAGACATATCATAACCAAGAAACTAGATGCATGTTCCATGCATGCCAAAACTAGCTAGTAAATCATACATGCAACTTGGTACTTGCAATCAAAACCCGTTGTAGCTTCTAATATTGATGTTCTCTTGCACTTTCACGGTTTCCCTTTTCATTCTTTCTCTAAATCGAAAGTATGCCACACTCCTCCAAGTGTGCTCCAATAAACTCTAGGTGTCCAAGAGTATGAAAGAGATAGAGACTAAAGAGAGCTCCAAAAAGTCAACTAAAAAAAGCCATGAAGTGATTCTCATAGGCGTTTTTATTATTGATGCCTCTTTTTTCTTCATTTTCCTTCATTTTTTCTTCAATTTTAGTCACATGAAATTTTGTGACCTTTCACTTTCCTTTTCTTGTATTTTTCTTTATTTTAATAAATAAATTTCATTTATTGTCTCTTTGCCTTTGCCAATGCCTTTTTCAATTCATTTGCCAATTTCCTTAGCCATAATAAACCAATAGGATGTTTTTCTCAACATTCAACTTGGAATACATGTCCCATAACCTTGGCCTTATTTTTTCCTTTATTAACTTTATTACATGGATTTTTAATGAGGGATGTTACATTGTGCAACCTAGTATCATATAAATTGTTATTATTTCTATAACAAGGCATACCAATAATCCATCTATGAGAGTATCTCTTTTAACATGTTTTCCAAAAGATAATTTATATATGTTAAAGACATTGGATTATTAATGCTCCTAAGTATTATCAAGTAATATCAATCTCTTTAGGGATCCAAATAAACATGAGATATTTTCTCCAAGGAGAGTTAGGATTATTTGGATAGATGATTTAGAATTTCTATTTATTATTATCATTTTAATCTCTATTCATAATAATATATATTTTTCTTTAATTATTACACATTTTTATTCCATATCAGTTTATTTTATCTTTTGAACTTCCTTCATCCCATGAGATTCAATTGGAATGGTACTGACCGTCCAACATAATTCACATGCAAAATTATCTTGGTTAGCATGATATGGGATTTCAGGGATTGGGAGAGTGGAAATCGGGCAAGTGTGCAATTTATATGGAATTAGAACTTCAATTGCCTTGATATCATCCACCATCTACAACATAATACATATGATTTAGAATTCCACTATTACACCATTGGTGTATTTTGCATCATTGATCATCATTTTATTGATTACGTAAAAGAACATGATCCTGCCCACTCACAACTATGAGTACATAGTTTACCCACAGTTGTAATTACAAACGAACATTATCTTGACAAAGGAGATCCATCCATACGCCCAATTTTTTAAGAACCATTAACCATTGGATATACTGCAAAACAATTGTCTTGCACACATCTCTATCTTCCATCGTGTATCCTTGAATGGTTTAGTAAGCCAATTTCATGCCCAATTTGAAGAGGTGAGCCTTTTGGTGCTATGTTGATTAACTTCAGCTATTAGATATTTTTATATCTCTACTATTTCAGTTTTAGAATATGATCACCTCACTTAGTTTCAATAATTTTACATCTTTACAACTGTGATCAATTATGTTTTTTTTTGGTTGATTGTTAGCCTATTCTCATATTCAATCTAGTTATGGTTATAATTTGGAACTCATTATCATGATTAAAAGAGAATTTTTATCCTATGAATCTCTATACAATCACAAATTTTTATATCATTTTTCTATTTATGATTTGAAACTTTTATCTATTAATGAATTTCTAGTGTATTGTCATTTTTACATTATTTTTCAAAATAGTTTCTAGAAAAATTTATATCTTCATTATGCATGTTTCATTTATCCTTGTGAATTCACAACATATGCATAATTATTTTATTTCATCAACTATGTTATTGAGGATTGTTCAAGTTCCACATCACCTTTTAAGACTATTACATTTTAAACTTTTAAGGGAAATTGTTTTTGTTCATTAAAAGTGGAAAGTAGAGATAGTTTGGGGAAATTTTCTTCCATATAAATCAATATTATTAGTATCATCTTAAATAATACCTTTTGGGTAGTTCAAATACTACCCTAAAGGCACTCTTTTACTCGTTGTGGAGGATAATTGGGTAGACTTTTGGTGTGGGATATCCATAATAGAAATGTAAATGTATATCTTATGAAAGTAATGTAATATTTAAATATACATTTAATAATAATATTTTACATTATATAATGCATAAAAATAATGATTGAAGATATGCTAGGCTATGACTCTATTCCAGAGCAAAGAAAAAAAGTTTAGTTGCTAATTCTCCAAATATAAATAACATTATTTTATTGCTAATATAAAGTCTTTTTTTCTTATACTGTATTAAGTATTACAAACCTTTGACTTAGTGGGGGAAGTGAAATACATTTTCTTCTTATGAAGGCACATGGAATCTCCACTTTATGTAAATATATTATATGTATTTTCATTATACAATCAAATTAATCAATCATTTTTCCCTTTATAGTTGTCTAAGATATCCAAAGTTTGTATCCTATGAATTTTATGGAACTATGGATATTATAGCTATTATAAAATATAGAATATGCATTCATGAATATTGGAGGAAATTATGATCCCGTGAGAGGGGAAATTCACTTCATTGAGAAAACTACATTATGGCCCTCATTGTAACATTTTATAATTAATATATGTTGGAGCCTATGAAGGAAGTGAATACCCCAATTGATTATGTGGTAGAGAAGGGATACATATCCTTGCTTTGTGGATACTAAAGAGGAAAGAGAACTAGTGGATTTTGATATCTATAATGGTTAACATAATATTAAATTCTAGGAAGTTTGGTTATGTGAGAGGATTATAGATAGCCATTATGTTTCACCCTTGTGCACTCTTATCATTATCTTGGGGTTGGCCCTATCAAGAAAGATTGGAGGAAACAATGACTCTATGGTTTGGGTGGGACATCCTTTATTTGTATAAGGTTGGTGAATTATTGTCAAGATAATAATTAATGGTCTGCATGTATATATTTTTAATTATCACTTCTTTTAATATGAAATGAATTATGTTTTTCCTCTATTCATATGATTTCAGTTATTAATTGATTAATATTAAGACAATAATGAAATATCATACCAATATTTTTTCATTGTAATATCAAATTAATTAATTTTAATTAATAAAAAATATGATTTAATACACTTGCTAAGATAGTAGAATGCATCTTAAGAAAACATGTACTATCTCCTTAGTCATAATATAGAATACTTCAAATTTCTCCTTAAAAATCATCATTTAAAACAATTAGTTCCTCACTCCAACTAATCCATAAAAAATTTGGGATGAGAGATGCAGGGTTTGAATTTCAATTTGTGCCTTATGAATATGAGGGAAGACTTCCCTAATAATATCAGGTGTGAAGCCACATGGATTTTAATAATTTGGAATATCTTTCATGAAAGGTTAGGCTCTAACACTTTGGGGACCTCACACCTAATACAAACACATTTCTTTCTATAGATGCCTTCTCATGAAAAAATAACTATTATCAAACGAGTGTAATTAATATATTACTCATTTTCCTCCATTATTATAAACATGTGGTCTCTATTTAGTGAACTTGTTTCATAATATTGATTAAACATATTCTTTAAAATATCTCTTATAAAATACACCTTTTTTTTAATATAACTCTCAATTTATATAGTTATATTTAGTCCACACCTTCCCATATTTGAAACATATTTTTTATAATTAAAAATATTTCTTTGAAAAATTTGTTAATTAACTAGCAAGTGGATAGACAAAACCAATGTGAACATATCCCTTGCAAAATTTATTACATCTAGAACAATGTAACCAACATAAATGTCATATGAAATCAACAAAGCAATGACATAAAATACCATTTAAAACAATATGAAGAATTATACTACAAAGAGATGGTAAAACATAATGAAAAATAAATTAAGTATTAAGTACATTAAGTATGGTAAAAAATAATGAAAAATGCATTACTTATTAAGTAATATTGGAAACAATGTAATTTAAATACAATTAAATCCATGGGTTTAAGAGGCTAAGTGTAATTTTATTTGTCATGGCCATTTACATGTAGAATTATAAATCTATCATTGAAAATCCATACAAGAGTAAGATATTATACAACTTTCAATAGCATCTACAATTTGCACATCAAGTGCTTGATGAAAACTTTTAATGGCGAGTTCTTTGAATGATTGATTATATGTGTTTGATGAAGTACATGAACTCCTAGTATTTGTTGAAATTATTATTCTAAAGGAAAACTTTGATAAAATGGTCAAGTCTCTTAAAGGGGTAACAAATCTTTAAATATATTTAGGGTAAACAATTTGTAGTTAGATTTTTACTTAACTATATCATTAGTGTAAAATTTTAACTATCTATTTAGTCTTGATATTAACTAGGCAAATGGTAAGCCCTAAGCTCACTTAAAATTAATATCATTTTACCTTCCATATGCTACTGAAAATTAAAATCCTTCCACTTCAATAATTGTTTGAATCTTTTCCTTTGTTACAATTTCGTCGATAATGTGAAAGATTACAATTGGTAGAGATCAAAATGCTTAAAATCATTCATGTCATCATCAAAATTATGAATCAACTGCCATAATTTATATATGTAATGCTTATTTATATTATTCATTGAATTTGTAGCCATGGATTCACTCTAATTCTACTAAAAATTGTGAGATATCTTTTAATTCTATAGATTTTTTATAGTTTACTTTTTTCATCATTTTAATTATGAGATATTTTTAGAGGAGAATTCCAAGTTGTGAGAAATGTGAGACTACATATAAGTCCTTGGTTCTCATATATTATTTAAGATATGAGTCCATTACTCTAATTCCAATGTGAGTTATTATTCCCAATTTTCCTTTGCATGGGACATTCGGATTTTTTTGTATAATATATGAGCCCATTACTCTAATTCCAATATGAGTTATTTTTCCCAATTTTCCTTTGCATGGGAAATTCATATTTTTTATACAAATATGGACATTGTAACTATGAAAAATCTCATAAAACTAACACATACATCCATTTTTTGTTTCTTAATTTCATATTATTTTAATATATATATATATATATATATATATATATATATATATATATATATATATATATATATATATATCACGTGAACTAATGAGAACATTCTTACTTGAAGGAATGGTAACTTCATACAAAAGGGCCAACTTAACACATACATCTTTTTTTTTGCTTCTTAATTTCATATTATTTTAAGTTTTAATTATATATATATATATATATATAGAAATGGAGTGGTAATGACATGAAGTATATGTTTTGGTCATTATTGGTCTTACATGAGGTCAAGAGGGTTTTCATTGATATGTTTCTACTACAACAAATTCTTAGTACTAATGACTACATTGTTCTAAATAATGATGATAAGGATGTCCAGGCTGATGTGCTATCAAATGTTTGCATTTCAGGTTAACATATGGTGTATGATGGTTTCTAATGACTCTCATGATCTTGATACCTCAATCTTGAGGTCTATGATTTTTGTTATAAATTCCACATATGTCTCTTTATGTAAAGGTGACGTAAAGACCCATGCCATAAATCATTGTAAAATTCAGTAAATTAGGGATGATAACAACATGTGTCTCTAATTGGTCTTGTGATTTTTCACCGTGCGCTGCAACATTGTTTTGAGGACTTTGTTGACAACTTCTACCCAACCATTAGACTGTGGGTAGTGTGGTGATGCAAACTTGTGAGAAAATCCAAGATGTTGGGATAATTCCTTGAATATTTCGTTTTTCAAATGTTTTCCATTATCCGATACCAATTCATTGGGGAAACTGAATTGTGTGGTTACATGGTTGAAGAAAATTAGTGTGACAGTTTTCACGGTGTTACTATATGTGTTCATGATTGTGAAAAATTAAACTAGGTCTCGGAATTTAATGCACCACTTGACCATATATGGGGCTAGATAAAGTCTTTATTTAAGCCAATCAAATGCATGCAATATTCAAAGCATGAATGTGGGATCTTATGGAAAAAAAAAGAAAAACCAAACCAGGGCTTCTAGAGGCCAAACCACCTCAACCCTCAACAAGTGATTACACCTCATGGTGAGACATCACTAAGAATCACTAGATATATCTATACCAAAGTTTTTTAGGGATCAAGAGAATTTTTTCAACTAAGGCTTCAAGTACTAGTAACTCAACCCACAGTTGTTTCCAAGATCTAGAGAATTCATCCAACCAATGATTTGAGAACTAGTAACTCAACTCAAGATGTTACAAGGCTTCGAGAGGATTTGTTCAACCAAGGCTTCGAGGAACTAGTAACTCAACCCACAACCATAAAGAACATGAAAACCAATAAAAAACAAAGGTAAAACCAAAACACAATGGCTATCTAGGAAATGAAAAGGCTAGAAAAAAACATTGTCAATTAAGGAAATCCTCCATGTCAATGACATATCATATCATATCATAACCAAGATATTCTCTTCATCATCCCGCATCTTGGGACATTGATATTCATATAAATTTACTACTATAACAATAAACACTATCGATTTAGATTCATGTGTATTAATCCTTTGCAATATTACTTGAACATACTTCCCCTGATTGTACCAATGTTTTTTTGTTCTCGATATCTTCTAATTTCCATGGCCAAAATGAAATTTGAAACATCACTATCCTTCAGGTAAATTTTATAAGACAACTAAATTTTCAGTTAGATGATTTTCCTTTCATTTCCACTCAATAATATATCATCCACATATAGGACCAAATAAATACGATGATCACCAAATAATTTGAAATATTCTCAATGATCCTTTTTTCTCCCTATGAATCCGAGTTAAAATATATAATTATCAAAACTTTGACACCACATCCTTTGTGATTTTTTTAATCCATATAAGGAAAATTTCATCCTAAACACCAACTCTTTCTTTCCTTACATTTCAAATCCTTCCCATTGTTTCTTGTATATATATTCTTCTATATCCCCATGTAGGAATGTTATCTTTGTATCCATTTATTGTACCTAAAAATAAAAATAAATAGAAATAAATAATATAAATGTAATAAAATTTAACTTGGAAACAAGAGAAAATATAGCACTAAAGTGAATCCTCTATTTAGGAATAACGTTTTGTTATTAATCAAGTTGTGATTTCTCCACTTTTCCTGTGTAAAACTATGTTTTTTTTATGTTACAACTTTGTGGCTATGTATAAAGGATTTCGATTTCGCTTACCTGACCTGGAGCAATCCCAGAGATATCTCTCAGTTTAACCTCATGCTCCTGTGTTTACACAATGATAATTCAGTTAAAACTCCTCTCCATCATCTAAATATTCACATATTTCACAGGTTGCAGAGTTGGGTTTAATGGTGGCAAAGACCAGAATTTATACCTAGAGCTTGAATCATTGTTCGAAAACATAGTCTCGAGCTTCAACATCCCTAAAATCCTTCAACAATGAGGAAAATATGGATTCGATCCTTACCTATTCACTTTACAAAATTTATGGAGTTTTGTTGGAGCGCTTAATCAACTCAGCGAACAAAGATCTTGGCCTTCAATATTTGATAAAACCAATGCACATCCTTCTTATTTCTCCATATTTCTTTGGTATTTCTTATGTTGCTCTCTCTCGTTCAAGCTTCTCTACTTTTTCCACAACCTGTTCTCTGCATTTTCTCCTTATTTTTGTCTTTCACGAGGTGCCAAACACGTGCATGTGTTTGCACAACGTTGTCCTCTTTTCCTTGAGCCTGAATATGGCCGTGATGGTGAAAGAAAAATTCTAACACAAAGCTCTGTTCATTTTAATGGTGAAGGCTTACAATAGTTTTGCATAAGGTTTGAATGTGGCACTACATAGTGTTTTTGAAATATGTTTACCATTTCATATGCCAACCTTCAGATTCACATACATTTGTGGCTGCATTCCTCTATCTTGTACACTGTCCTTTCTCCATGGTGTTTATACACGTCTTGTCACCACATCCCCACGTTCTTTGACATTTCATTTTTAATTCATAGCCACCCTCATTACATTGAATTCCCACATCTTAGTTTGTATGCACCATAATTTCATGTCTTTTCAACCTTCGTTGCATTGCATTTGCATTTTCACACTTAGGCTTTGTCATATTTGGATATTGAGCTCATACCTTAGGTTTTTTCATATGACATGTTCTCATATTGCGCTCATTCCATACGTTAGGTTTTGTCATTTTTATGCACTTTTCTTAATATATTTTAAAATGACCATAGGATAGGTCATTTTAATGTTAAAATTTTCCATTATGACAAACCTTTTGTGGTTTTTGTAGGTCGTCCAAAATTCCTTAAGGGAAAAATATAGAGTCCTTTATTTTTTTATCAAAATGCATATAAAATGTTTGGGATTAATATAGAGGTATATGGAATGATGAATTGGAATGGGGTTAATGTAGGAAAGGATAATGAATAGGAATTTTGTAGGGAATAATAGGATTATAATGAATGAAATATGATTATGATGGGTACGATAATGAAGATAGTGTTTTGTTTTATGTGTAATGTAGGTAGGATGCAGGTAAGAAAAATGTAAAGTGGAAAGTGTAATGGAATTCATATCAAGTTAAATTAGTTTGAACAATTTCTAGAAAATTTAAAAAAAAATCGAGAGATTTTAAGAGCAATTTTTTTTACACTTATTGTACTTGCACTCCCATAAAATAACTTGATGTCAATACTGGTTGATGATGTACTTTGATAAAAATATTGGTTGATGGTTGACCATGTCCTCATGATCATAATGATGGTTCTTGAAAGATAAATTCTGATGGAATGTAGAGACTTATTTTTTCTTTCATTTTTCTGCATTTGATATTGATTCAGGTTCCTTGAATGTTGATGTTGTTCAGGTTCCTTCTGCAATTTATAAATGATGTTTCAGGTCCCTTCTGCAGTGATATTGTAAATGATGTTTTAGGTCCTTTCTGCATGATATTTTCAACAATGTTTTAGGTTGCTTCTATCATGTAATTAAGGTCGTTTGTGCATGATATTTTCAATGAAGTTTCAGGTCCCTTCTAACATGTAATTTAGGTCCCTTATGCAATACAACTACTCAAACTATTCATAGTTTTATTATGAACTTCCCCCTTTCTTATGCTAAGACTTGTCCTCAAGTATTGCATTTCTTGGAGGATTATTTCTGCAAAATCAAATTGAAGTAAAAGTAAAACAAAACAGATAATTCATATTGGCCAAACTAGTTGGTTTTCCGATATAAATTCCAGTTTGTATTGTGCCAGGCTCCTAGATGATTTTTATTTATTTATTTATTATTATTATTATTTTTTATTTTTATTTTTATTTTTTCGAAAGTAAGGAAGGCATATCACTATGTTGTTCCATTATTTCCATATCAGTTTCCGTTGAAATTATTTTTAGAAAATCCTCTTTATTGATAGGCTTATTGTGGACTTTAAGGCTATGTCCATTAAATAAAAATTAAATTGACGCTTCATCGATTGTTTTTATTTTGACCGCTCCATTGTCAAAGATCTCTTCTATCTCATATGGCCCAAGCCAATGAATTGTAAACTTTGCTTTGAAATCCTTAAACTTGGATTCAAACAATAGTGCCGAGTCTCCTTTATGAAAAAAATTATTTTTAATGAATTTTTCATGCCATTTTATTCTCTGCTCTTACACTAGAGATTTATGCTCTACTACTTGTTGTCTTATTTCATCTAGTTTATTTAATTGCATGACTCACTGTTGTTGTGCTTTAGATATTTCCACTCCCAGTTTTGCTATAAGTTTATATGTTTGAATTTCATGGAACAGGACTTTCTTACCATATACCAACTAATATGGATTGAATCCAATTTTGTTCTTCCATGTAATCCTGTGTGCCCATAGGGAATCTCTTAATTTTCCGACTATTCCTTTCTATTCATTTGTACAGTTTTTGTTATGATATTTTTCAAAACTTTGTTAGTGTACTCCACTTTTCCATTTTCTTGGGGATGGTATGGAGTAGATTTTTTCTATTTGATTTTATACTTTTCGTAAGATCCCTTACAAGTTTGGAGGTGAATTGTGTTCCCTGGTCTATAACAATTTGTCTCAGAACTCCAAACCTTACAAATATTTCCTCAAATAGAAAAGAAACCATTGTTTCTTCTATTTCTCTTGTCACTGCCTTTGCCTCCACCTACTTAGTAGCATAATTTTTACATACTAAAATGCACTTCTTTCCATTTGAAGGTGGGTTTATTGGTCCCACAAAGTCTAGAGCCCATTGCTCAAATGTTTCTATGAGTACATGTGGCTTTCATGGAATTTCATTTGATACCACACATGTCCCAGTTCTTTGGAAAATATCACATCTCTTAACATAGGCTTTGGAATCCTTGAAGATTGCTGGCCAACAATAGCCAAGTTTGAGTACCTTGTATGTTGTCCACTTTTCTACAAAATAACCACCACATGGCTCATCATGACATGCTTTAAAAATATCTATAATCTCAGATTCTATAACACATTTTCTTATTAATAGATCAGAACTAGTATAAAAGAGGTCACCATTGACCCAACTATATCTAGCACTTTCTCTAATTATCTTTCTTTTATGTTTATTTGTGTAATGGGATGGTAGTATTCCAGATGATAAATAGTTGGCTACATCTGCAAACTGTGGAGTTTTAAAATTTATAGAAAATAAATGTTCATCTGGAAAATGATCTAAAATAGGATTTGGATCATCGGGTGAATGAAGCCTTGATAGAAATTCTACTACTTGATCATTCTTACCTGGTCGATCTTGTACAATGATGCTAAATTCTTTCATCAATAACAACCATCTAGTAATTCTACCATTTGTAATTGCTTTGTTCATTAAGTAATGGCTGAATTATCTGTGTTAACGAATACTTGCTAACCTGTTATGTTATTCCTAAACTTATTAACTGCATGCACTAAAACTAATATTTATTTTCTGTGACTGTATAGTTCAATTCTACTGGTGTTAAATTTTTTATTATAAAGTATATGGCATAATTAAACTGGTTTTCCTTCTGTCCCAGTGATGCTCCTATAGCTGTGTGAGATGCATCAGTAGATATATGAAATGTAAATGTGCAGTTTGGTCCTCGAAGAATGTGTGCACCTCACAATTTTTATTTTAATATTTGAAATGCATTTTGACAATTATTGGTCCATTGGAATTCAACATATTTTGCAAGTAACTTGAATAGAGGTAGAGCTATCTTACTGAAATTTTCAATGAATCTCCTATAATAGCCAACATAGCCCAAGAAACTTCTTACTTCATTTTGTTTTTCTGGTGGCATTAAATTCACAATGACTTGTATTTTTGCTGGGTCCACCTTGATTCCCGAAGAAGAAATATGGTGTCCCAACACTATCCCTTTAGTTAACATCATAAAGCATTTTTCATCACTGAGGGATATATTTTTCTCTATACATATTTTAAAAAAAAATCAAGATTTTTCAAAGAATCATCAAATGTTCCTCCATATACATTGAAATCATCCATGTAGACCTCTACACATTTATGGATTAGATCAAAAAATATTGCAAGGACTGCTCTCTGAAAAGTAGCAGTTGCATTACATAACCCAAAGGGAAAAACATTATATACATATGTTCCCCATGGACAAGTAAATGTGGTTTTATCATGATCTTCCAATGCTATCTTAATCTGATTGTATCCACTAAATCCATAAAGAAAAGAAAAAAAATTCTTCCTAGCTAATGAATCTAGTACTTGGTCAATACATGGTGATGGGAAATGATCTTTTAATGTGGCTTTATTCAACTCCCTATAGTCTACACATATCCTCCACTTTCCAATTTCCTTTGGCACCACAACTAAGGGAGAAACCCACTGAATATCAGAAATAGGATAGATGAATCTGACTTGTAAGAATTTCTGCAATTCCTCTCTCATTATTTATTTAATCATAGGATTCATTCTTATTTGTGGTTGTCTCACTCATTTGATATGATCATCAGTGTAGATGTGGTCAATACATGTATTTGGATGAATCCCCTAGATGTCTGTGTAATCCCAGGCAAAAGATTTTGAATATTTTTGTAATAATGCTATTATCTCTTGTTCTTGTGATGATTGTAAATTATTACCAATATTTAAATTCCTTCTAGTACTGATTTCGATGATTTTACTCTATGAAATGGTAGTTTAGATAAGAGGAAAAATACTTTCAGATGAAATTAGAAATGATTGAATAGTACAATTTTCATAGAGACATTGATTTAAAATATGACTTGCAGCTTCATATTGTGTTATTCTAAGCTGCTCCGAAATGTTGGGTGTGGAGCCTGATTATCTTGTTTATTTTGTATCACAGTGTTGGACCCATGTACCTTAATGGGGTGGCAACGCTGCCCGTAATTAAATGTTTCCTGAGGGGTTCCGGGGGGGGGGGGGGGCGAATGTGACTTTATGGAGCCGCGGGGGTTTTAAAAGGCTACTCGGTTAAAAACATATGTAAAATTTCCTTGTAAAAGTATAGTAATTTCTAGTCAATCTGGGCTGTTCATTAGGTAGATGATCTGATGGTAGAAGTTATGTTTAGTTTAGGGTTTTTTTCACTAGAAGGAAACCCCTTGCATGTATGATGGTATTGTATTGCGACTGTGTATTGTATGTGTATTCTCAGAGCGAGAAATAGATAGGGAGACTGTGAGAGAGAACATAAGATATTACAGTGGATCTATTGTACGTTGTGTCTCTTAATTTTGCTAGATAATAGAAAGGAAGGACTGGATGTTCGGGGTGGACATAGCCCAAACTGGGTGAACCAGGTATATCTATGTCTCTCTGGTTTTATGTATTTTGTGTGCTTGTGTTTTTCACATATTTTATGCGTTGAATTTCTCTATAATATATAATTTTTTAACAATTGGTATCAGAGCCAAAGGTCTATTTGGCTGATAAACTCGTAGGAAAGAAGGGTTCCTGGTTCGAGTGGGAGCAATGGCAGAAGATGGTAAGTTTAAGGTTGAGAAATTTAACGGCCAAAACTTTCTGCTACGGAAGATGCAGATGGAAGATTAACTGTATCAGAAAGATCTGTACCTAGAGAGGAAAAACAAAGAAGCTAATGGCTATGAGAGACACATAATGGGAGATTCTCGATATAAAGGCACTCGGAACAGTACGATTGCACCTCGCAGCATCGGTAGCCTTCAATATTTCGAAGGAAATAACAACATAGGGTTTTATTAAGGCGTTGGCAAAATTATATGAAAAACCCTCGGCCTCAAACAAGGTATTTCTTATAAAACATTTATTCAATATGAAGATGTTGGAAGGTGGATCTATTGCAGACCATTTAAATGATTTTAATACAGTTACCAGTCAGTTAAATTTTGTAGGGGTAAACTTTTATGATGAATTTAGAGCTCTATTATTCTTATGCTCATTTCTAGAAAGTTGGAATGATTATTTATGGCCATTATTAACTTTTTCTCTGGATCTATTACTTTAAAGCTTGATGATGTTGTTGGTGCTATCCTTAGCGAGGAAATGTGATGGAAAAGATCTGGTGAGACATCGGGTAATGCTTTGAGTGCAGAGTCTAGGGGAAGAAAAATGGAAAGAGGAAAGAGCTCGGGATATCGCAGTAAATCAAGGAAAGGTAGATCCAAGTCCAGATCGGGGATAGTGTGCTTGAAATGCGGAAAGAAAGGACACCTGAAGAAAGACTGTAGATCTCAGAAGGGAAAAGAAGGAGATGCACAACAAGAAAAAAATCATGAAGCAAATGTGACAGGTGATGTGTTACAAGATTCTTTGGTTCTTTCTTTCGAAAATGTTACTGATTCCTGGGTGGTAGATTCAGGGGCCTCATTCCATGCCACACCTGATCAGAAATATTTTCATGACTATGTTTAAGGATATTTTGGACAAGTCCATTTGGGTGATGATAAACCCTGTAAAATTGTTGGAATGGGTAATTTCTTGTAAAAAAACAAAATGGAAACCAATGGCTATTAAAGGAGGTAAGGCATGTTCCAGATCTGAAGAAAAATCTGATTTCAATAGGGTAGTTAGGCGGTGAAGGTTGTGTGACAACTTTCATAGATAAAACTTGGAAGGTCACCAAAGGAGCCCCAGTAATAGCAAAAGGTGAAAAGGTTGGTACATTGTATTTATGCAATGGTATTTCTAACTCTGTTAATGCTTTAACTTCAAAAGGATCAGATGTAACATTATGGCATCATAGGCTCGACACATGAGTGAGAAGGGGATGAAGATTCTTCACTCAAGAAATTTGCTGCCAGGTTTGAAGAATGTTGATTTGGATTTTTGTGAGAATTTCGTTTATGGAAAACAAAAGAGAGTCAGATTTATCAGAGTTGGGAAAGAAAAGAAGAGAGAAAAATTAGAGCTTGTGCATATAGATGTATGGGGACCTGCTCAGGTATCATCTTTCGGTGGCTCTCATTATTATGTTATGTTTATTGATGATGAAACTAGAAAAACTTGGATTTATTGTATTCAGAATAAATCTGATGTATTTGATATTTTCAAGAAATGGTAAGCTTTAGTTGATATTGAGACCGGAAATAAGTTGAAGTGTCTCAGATCAGACAATGGAGGTGAATATTGCAGCAAAGAGTTTGATAGGTACTATTCAGAGCATGGAATTCGCAAAGAGAAGACAGTTCCAAGAAAATCACAAGAAAATGGTGTGTCAGAAAGATGAATAGAACAATCATGGAGCATGCAAGGTGCATGAGATTGCATGTAGGATTACCTTTACAATTTTGGGCAGATGTTCTAGATACTGCTGTTTATCTAATAAACAAAGGGCCTTCAAGTTCCTTGGATGGTGTTATTCTAGAGGAAGCATGGACAGGTAAAAATGTAAACTACTCTTTTTTAAAGCCTTTTGGTTGTGAGGCATTTTCCCATATATTTAAATAAAACAGAACAAATCTTGAGGTAAAATCAAATAAATGCACCTTTATTGGATATGGTGTTAATGATTTTGGTTATCTCTTATATGATTATGAAAGTCACAAAATCATTAGGAGAAGAGATGTAATATTCAATGAAAAGGTCTTGTATAAGAATCAGTTGCAGGAAAAGAAATGGGAAAAGGAAAATAAGGAATAAACAGTTCTTGATGAGATCATTGAAAAAGTTAAGGTGTCTGAAAATAATAATAATCAATAGCCACATCAACAGTAACCACCAGAATAGGAACAAGCACCTCAAACACTTGAAAGTGGTGTCAGAAGATCTACCAGGATAAGTAGACCCCTTGAACGATACTCTACTTCATTATATTATTTATTTTTGACTGATTCTGGTGAACCTGAATGTTATGAAGAAGCAATGCAGGTTGAAAGCAGGAAGAAGTGGGAGCTAGCAATGGAAGAAGAGATGGAATCCTTAATGAATAACCAGACTTGGGACTTAGTCAGGTTTCCTGCAGGTAAAAATACGTTGCAGAATAAATGGCTTTACACGTTGAAGGAAGAAGATGGAGGAAAACAAAGGTACAAAGCTAGACTTGTGGTGAAGGGGTTTGCACAAAAGAAAGGTATTGATTTTGATGAAATGTTTTCTCCTGTTGTTAAGATGACTTCAATCAAACTATTTTAAGTCTTGTAGCAGCGGAAGATTTACATCTTGAGCAGTTAGATGTAAAGACAACATTTATCCATGGATATTTGGAGGAAGAGATCTATATGGAGCAACTAGAAGGATATTAGGTCAAAGGGAAAGAAAAATTAGTGTGCAGGTTAAAGAAGAGCTTGTATGGCTTAAAACAGGCTCCAAGGTAGTGGTATCTAAAATTTAACAGGTTTATGTTTGAACAAGGTTATATTAGATGTCACTCTGATCATTGTGTTTATCTCAAAAAGCAAAATGATGGCAGCTATATTATATTGTTATTGTATGTCGATGACATGCTTGTTGCAGGGTCTAACATGCAGGAAATAAATGTGCTCAAAATAAAATTGGAAAATTCATTTGCAATGAAGGATTTGGGAGCTTCTAAACAAATCCTTGGTATGAGAATAATTAGAGACAAGAAAAATCACAAATTAACACTGTCTTAGAATGAGTACATACAAAAGGTGTTGAAAATATTTAATATTCAGAGTGCAAAACCAGTTAGTACACCTTTTGCTAGCCATTTCAAACTTAGTAAGGAGATGTGCCCCAAGACCCAAGAAGAAATGGACTATATGTCTAAAGTTCCATATGCATCAGTAGTTGGAAGCTTAATGTATGCAATGGTTTGCACAAGGTCTGATATTGCACAAGCAATGGGAGTTGTAAGCAGGTACATGAACAATCTAGGAAAAGAACATTGGATGGCAGTGAAATGGATTCTCAGATATTTGAGAGGTACCACAAATCAAGAATTATGCTTTGGTGGTTCAAACATTTATCTACAGGGATATGTTGATGCATATATGGCAGGTGACAGAGATGACAGGAGGAGCACTACAGGGTATGTATTTACTATAGGTGGAACAACTGTTAGTTGGGTTTCAAAAATCCAAAGTGTTGTTGCACTTTCAACAATAGAAGAAGAGTATGTTGCTACTACAGAGGCTAGTAAGGAAGTGATTTGGTTACAAAGGTTTATGGATGAATTGGGTAAGAAGCAAAGATATGGGCACGTTATATAGTGATAGCCAAAGTGTCATTCATCTTGCAAAGAACTCAACATTTCATTCTAGGAATAAACACATACAACTCAAGTACCATTTCATACGGTCAGTATTGGAAGATGGATAGTTGAAGCTGGAAAAGATACACACTAGCCAGAATCCTGAAAATATGCTAACAAAAGTTGTAACCAGGGAGAAGCTGAGAAAATGCTCAGTTTCGATTGGTCTTAAAGGATGATGATGAAGATGAGAAACAACCAGGTCCAAAGAGGAGTCATTTTCCAGCAAATGAAGCAGCGATGGAGTTGCTACAATCAGTCTCCAAGTGGGAGATTGTTGGGTGTGGAGCCTGATTATCTTGTTTATTTTATATCACAGCATTGGACCCATGTACCTTAATGGGGCAGAAACGGTGCCCATAATTAAAAGCTGCCTGGGGGGTCCAGGGGGGGGGGGTGACTACGACTTTATGGAGCCCCCTCCCCTGGCAGGAGGTTTCGGGGGTAGTTCCTCCGAAGCTAAAGTAGATGTAAAATTGCCTTATAAAAGTATAGTAATTTCTAGTCAATCTGGGTTGTTCATTAGGCAGATGATATGATGGTAGAAGTTATGTTTAGTTTAGGTTTTTTTTTCCCTAGAAGGCAACCCCTCACATGTATGAGGGTATTGTATTGAGGCTGTGTATTGTATGTGTATTCTCAGAGTGATAAACATATAGGGATACTGTGAGAGAGAATAGAGGATATTACAACAGATCTGTTGTAGGTTGTGTCTCTTCATTTTGCTGAATAATAGAAAGGAAGGATTGGCTGTTTGGGGTGGACATAGCCCAAACTAGATGAACCACGTATATCTGTGTCTCTCTGGTTTTATGTGTTTTGTGTGCTTGTGTTTTCTTCATATTTTATGTGTTGCATTTCTCTGTAATATATAATTTTCTAACATGAAATATCAGGTTCTAAGATGAAAAGGTCTAATAGATCCCCATTTTCTTCCTCTTCTCTAAAATTATAGACTTGATTAATATTGAGAAAATATTGAGATTCTTGTTGCTTTTGTTCATCAAGCCATGATAATAAAGAAGGAGATTGTACTAGAGGATAGAGTGTACCATGTTTCCTTTCATCCCCATGTTATATAATCATACTTCCTAATCTGCATCCAATGAAGGCATCTGTTGTGACTAACCATGGTCTGCCTAGAATTAAAAGATGACCTCCTAAATTTGATTTTGGCTACAAGATTAGAAATTATACAAGATACTCCCACGAATCTAGAGAAACAATTATATATTCTAATTTTCCCTCTGGTACAACTTTAGATCTATCGGCAAGCTCCAAAACTGTAGTAGTAGGTCTAATATTGTGCAATTTCAAGTGTTGCATAGATTTTGTAGTCATAACATTTATAGCTTCTCCCAAATATATTAAAGTGTTTGGAAATGAAAAATTATTGATCGAGATGGTAACCATAAGGATCCTAGGGTCAATATATTTTCCAATTGTTGTTTTTAAAGACATGAGACTAGATAATTTTCCAATGACATGGATTGTGGGTGGATCTATTTTCCTTCTGTGAGTTTTCTTGATGCATAACTCCTTTATTGTTTTTGCATAGATTGGAATATCTTTTATAGCTTGTAACAAAGGAATTTTAACATAAGCATTCTTAAATTCATCCAAAATATCAAATTCAGGAAGCGACATTGGAATTTTCTGCTCTACTAACCTCTCTGGGTAGGGTGACGTTTGAGTCATAATAGATTTTCCTTTATGAATTTGATTTCCTGGATGATATTTTTAGTTTTTTCTCCTTTTTTGGTTTGTATGAAAAATTATTGGATGATACACATGACAAAACCTCCTTCTATATATAGGAGTCCATGGGGTCACAATATAATCCTAGTCGACCTAACAATAATAATGTAAGGGCACAATAATAACAATATTGGGGTTACAAGGGTACAACAACAATGATAAGGGGGTTACACTAACACAAATAAGCGACTATACTAGTAATATAGGGACCTAACATGCCCCTCTCCTTCAAAAACGTGTTTTCATTAATGCTTGAGTAGCTTCGGATGATTCTATATAAAATTATCATCCTCCCATGTAGAATCTTTAGTGGTAAGTTCTTCCATTTCATGAGATACTCTGAAATGGATTGATTTCATAGTTGTTGAGTTCTTGTTTCTGTGGCTGCTTCAAGTTCCAATATGATTTTTCCTTCCCCATCAAGTTCTAGCAATATTGTTTGAACTGGAATTTTGTCACCTATAACCTTCTTTAAGCATGAAACATGTAAAATTGGATGCACTCGTGAAGAGGCAAGAAGCTCCAATTTGTAGGCCATAGTACCAATATTTTTCAACACCTTGTAAGGAACATAGTACTTTGGAGATTTTTTATTATCCTTCTTAGCTTGCTTGAGGGACATTTTTTTGTATGGTTGTAGCCGTAAAAATACCCATTCTCCTACATCAAAAATTCTCTCACTGCGATGCTTATCTGCCTGTTGTTTCATTCGATTTTGTGCCAAATTTAGGTTATCCTTTAAGAGTTTGAGAACTTCTTATTGATTCTCGATGTGATCTTCCACTGCTTGAACCTTAGAATTTTATCTTAAAGGTGATGTGATGGATGGTGGATGATATCCATAAAGTGCCGTAAATGGGGTCATTTTTGCTGCAGTATGGAAGGAAGTGTTATACCACCATACAGAGAAAGGTAACCACTTGACCCATTATGTTTGCTTATCAGATACAAAACAATGAATATATCATTCCAAAAATTTATTCACTATCTCAGTTTGACCATCGGATTGAGGATGATAAGATGAGCTATGAGCTAGTTGAGTACCTAAACAAGAAAATAATTTCTTCAAAAAATTTCTAGTAAAAATTGGATCTCTGTCACTTACAATAATATTTGGGTTTCCATGTAGCTTTTGAATTATTTCCATTAATGCAGTAGCAAATTTAATTTCTTTAAATGGATGAGATAATGCACAAAAGTGTGCATACTTGGTAAGTATATCAACTACCACCATGATGACACTCTTTCCTTCATACTTAGGTAAACCCGTGATAAAATCCATTGAAATCTCCTCCCAACGTTGACATGGAATGGATAAAGGTTGTAGAAGACCTGGGGTCTTAATTTTCTCAACTTTATTTTTCTGGAAAGCCAAACATTCTACCACAAAATTTTGAATATCAAATTTAAGGCCATCCCAAAAAAATTCTTTCTTCGCCCTGTGGTAAGTTTTAAAAAATCCCGAGTGTCCTCATAAAGGATAAGTTTGCATTTACAAAAGAATATTTTGTTTTAGTTGGGAATTCTTACAAATATATAAGCAATACTTGTACCATAATGAATCATTTTTCCAACTAAATTTATCAGATGTAATAGGATATTATTGAAACTTTTGAATGAGTGTCCACAGTTCTTCGTCCTTCTTCCATTCATCCCTTGCTTCGGTTATCCAGTCTAGTTGGATAATAGAAATGGCACAAAAAAATGCTTTCACCTATTCATCCTTTCTTGAGAGTGCATCTGCAACAACATTTAACTTCCCTTTTTTTTATATGATTTCAAAGTCATAACCCAACATCTTTGTGACCCATTTTTGCTGCTCTTATGAAGATATTCTTTGTTCCAAAAAGTGTTTAAGACTATCATGATTAGTTTTTACCTTGAAGTGTCTTCCCATTAGGTAAGCTTGCCATTTATTTAGTGCATGTAGTATTGCCAACATTTCCTTCTCATAAATAGCATTATGTAAATAATTTCCTTTGATTGGATGACTTTCAAAAGTAGTGGGCCTTCCTTATTGCATTAAAATGACACCAATTCCATTTCCCGAGGTATTACATTCTACAATAAAGGTTTTTTTGAAGTCTGGCGTAGCTAAGACGGGTGCTAGGCACATTACCTCTTTAAGATGTTCAAAGGCCTTAGTTGCTTCAGGAGTCCATGAAAATGCATCTTTCCTCAATAATGTTGTTAGAGGTGCTGCTATTCTCCCATAATTCTTAACAAACTTGTGATAATATCATGTTAACCCGAGAAATCCTCGCAACTACTTTATGGTTGCGGGGACTTTCCATTCCGTAATGGCTTTAATTTTGTTAGGGTCTAACTTAACACTCTCGTGAGATACAATATGACCCATATATTCCACCTCTTGTACTCCAAATAAACATTTGGATGTTTTTGCATATAATAATTTCTCCTCCAATAGTTTGAGCACCCTCTCAACATGTTGAACATGGTCCTTCCTTCTAAGGAAGGGTTTGAAAATGGAATTCATCAACCCTTGAAATGTAGAATGTGAATTTGTAAGACCAAAAGGCATGACCAAAAATTCATAATGACCCTCATGAGTTCGAAATACTGTTTTCAGAATATATTCAGTCTTCATTCCAATTTGACGATATCCTGAATGAAGATCCAACTTGGTAAAATAAAGTTCTCCATGTAATTCATCCAATAATAGGAATGGGGAATTTATCTTTAATAGTGATCTTATTGAGCTCCCTATAATCCGAACACATGCGCCATGATCCATCCTTCTTGTGCACAAATACTACTGAAGTAGAGAAAGAAATTTGACTAGGTTGAATTATACCAGCCTCTAACATTTTTGCAATCATATGTTCAATTTATCTCTTTTGGACATAAGGATATCTATAAGGCCTGATGTTTGGAGGAAAAATTTCTGGAATCAAATGAATAGCATGATCATGATCACGAATAGCTGGGAGTCCTTTGGGAGTTTCAAACAACTTGGAATGATTGTCCAAGACTTTTTGGAGATATGGAGAAATATATGCTTTTGATGTTGGAACTTCTGGTGAGCATAATTGTGCAATTATGCCTTGTTGTTATTTATTCATAATTTTTTTCATGATATTAGAGCTTATTATCTTTCTTGGCTTCCCTGCGATACCCCATAATTCGATTTCCTTTCCTTTCGAAAAAAAAATTCAAGAAAAGTTCTTGAAAATTAAAACCTACCGCCCCCAAAGATTGTAACCATTGTACTCCTAGTACAACATCATCACCTCCCATTGGAATGGAAAGCATTGGACTCTTCAATACATATTCCCCCATGGTTAGTTTGATATTATTGAACTTTCCAGGGAAATTTATAGTTCCTCCAGTTGAAACCATCACTCAACATTCTGGTACTGGGTATAGGAAACAATTAAGTTCCTTGGCTACCTTACAATGAACAAAGTTATGGGTGCTACCTGAATCAATCAACACTATTAAATTTTTCTTCTTGAAATGTCCTTCTATCTTGAGAGTTTAAGGAGTGGTAATTCATGCCAATGCATTACATGATATGGTTGGACTCATTTCTTCTTGTTCTAGGGTTGGTTCCTGGTGTATATCCTCTTATTTTGAAGTTTCTTGTTCATTTTCTTCCTCCTCTTCACAATCTATGTAAAATAATTTCTTCTCAGCACACTTATGACCTTTAGTGTATTTTCTATCACAACTATAGAAAAGCCCTTTTTCTCTTTGTTCTTCCAATTGTTGTGGTGTCAACCTTGAAGGTTGTGGAAGTCTAGGAGTAGCAACACTTCCATCTTTATAGATGTGAGTGGTAGGATTCCTTGTCGCCATAATTTTACATTCAATTTTTCTTGCCAACCTGAATGCCTTCTCCAATGAATCAGGTTCCCAAACACGAACTTCATGTTGGATGTTATCATTTAAAGTCCCTATGAAGACATCAATCCTGCATTCCTCTAGAATATGAATTACCCTTATATTCAATTTTTGGAAGTCCTCAATGTGCTCCACCACTGAACCCTTTTGTTTGAGATTTATCAATTGGATAAAGAAGGTGTTTCTCTTTGTATCCTCATAATGTGCTATCATTTCCTCCGTAAAAATTGACCAAGTGACAATTTTTTAAGGGAGAAAAGTCATCAACACCATACAAAAGTATTTTGTTCTAAATGTAAAGTTGCAATACGTACCTTTTATGTGTTTTTAACATTATTGAGATCAAAATATTCCTCTATATGTAGAATCCATGTTACGAGATCCTTGCCATCAAACTTCCTCATATCCATCTTTGGAATATGGTGGTTCTTCCATCCAACATTAGAGTTTATGAAATAATAATTAATATTTATTTTTTTCTCATCATGAGTTTCCTCTATTATATTTTTTCCATTAGGAAACATTTATTGTATCAAATTTGTCAAACCTTCCATGTTTTCTTTTAGATCATTCTTCATGTTTTCCATTTTTTCTTCCATGTCATCCATCTTAGCTTTTATGCCAGCTTCATGTGTAATATTCCTAATTTGCGACAACAAATTGGAATATTCTATTTTGTTTAGTTTGCCGTCTATGGTTTATAAATAAATAAAAAGTGAGTAAAGAGGGTCTAAACTCACTTAAATGAAATAAGACATCCACCTAGTAGCACAACGTTGTGACTTAAGTGGGAGTCAAGGGGGGACCCAACACCACGTGGAGGAGGGGCCTATGTACACTCTAGAAGTTTCTCCAAGCTTCTGTGGAGATAAGGATGAAGATGTGGATAAGGATGAGGATGTGGAGGAGAGAGAGAGGCTACATTGGGTTTTGGAGGGAAACCAACACTATAAAAGATGGAGGAGCCTCCTCATTTGAGGCATGCTTGGATTCTTGGATTATTGATTATTGAGTGAGACATTTGTCTTTCTTTGGCATTGTTGGCTGTTTAGCCCGTCTGCTGCACTATTTAGTGCACCGAGTGTCTCTGTGCGGAGATCTCACCCTTAGCCCCGGGGGACTTCGAGTGCCTGCTCGGGCAAGGTTACTTTCTTAGCATCATCCTCCAGGACAACGTTATTGCTGCAGCAGCGTAATACTGTGTTGTAGGGTGTTGCCGTGGTGACTTCACGACACCACTTCCTTCTCTTGTTTTTCAGAGGGAGAGCCTCTCTTTCCTTTGGAGGATCGGATTGGAGGAATTGGAGCTGATTTTCAGATCTTGGCACTTGGCCAAAGAGTTTTATCCCACTACTGCGCAGTCCCTCTCAGTGTCTGCGTTATTTTCATGGAGGGTTTGCTGGTTGATTTGGGGGGAAGATCTCAAGTGTAAGGATCAGCCTTCCACTTGGAGATCCATTGGAGGAGGTCTACTTCAGTTTGTGCATCATCTTCAGCCTTCTCTATTGTGTTCCAGATTGAGTTGCAGCTGCTGCCCAGCAACTCCGGCATTTTTGCCATTTTGTGTGTTTCAGCCAATCCCTTGGAGGATTGAGGTATTTTTTCTTGTAAGGGTTAGAGCTTGCTCCCCTATTGTATTTGAGCCATATATTGTCATATCCATGTGTTGAAATCAGTTTTCAGCAGTATTCTATCATATACAACATTTTTATTAGTCTGGGGTTTATGCAGAAATAGCAGTACTTTTCACGTTTATGTACATGTGTTGTGGAGGCTTGCATTTCTTCTCTTGAGAGGTTGTTTCCTCAAGATTTGTACTCTCTTCTGCTGCTACACATTAATATTGGCTATATATGCATCTTCTATCTCACAGCTACTGCAGAAAACGCTGTAGGGTTTCTGGATTCTTTTCTTGTCTTGCGGCACCTCTATCTTGAGGGGTTTTCTATATAAAATTGTTGTTTAACCTTGCTGAAAGCCTATGCCTTGTAATAAAAATCATTCTATGATTATTAATAGTGTTATACATCATATTCCTTCAGAAAATATGCCACCCTTGCTTCAGAAAATTTCTGCATACTCAAAGTCTTGGGAAATCAGGGTTTTTCTTGACTAGTCGGGAAGGAGGAACTGTTTAACATAGTAAAACGCCTTTTTTTGAGCTGAAATTAGACATGGAAGTCCCTCATGACCTATTATAACATATACCAGAACCTTGACCTGTAAGTTTACGCAAATTTCCTTATTCACTCATTTTAGGGCCAAAATCCTCAATTTTCCCCGCCTTTTTGCCCTTAAAAGCTGAATAAATGTTGCTGCTTCTATTTATTTTGGTTGCTGAAAATTTTTAGAGATATGATATGATAGATGAAGCCCTCATACCTTAATAATGAGTTTTTAAGGCATGATCTGCTGAAAATTCTCTTTTGGGATATTACAGTGGTATCAGAGCATAATTCTGGCTCAGCCTGTGGAGCTAATTATCTATGGAAGATATGAGGATATCAAAAAAGCATGGTCATGTACCCTTTGGAGATTATTTCCGAGAATGGAAGTCCATGGGGGAAGACCTCAAAGCAATTTTTCCCTTCAAAGATTACTGTCAGCTCAGAGAGGATGGAGTTTCTAGCATACAGATTTCAGATTTGCAGCGTACTACTGGAAGATCACCTCTTCCCATGCATGAGGAATCCAATATTCCCTGTGAGTCTAAGCCCAAGAAGACCGGAACGGTGAAAAAGGAGAGTTTATTCTTTTTCAGATCCAGAAAAGATGCATCCACTGTTGAGGAGGTCAAGAGTTTATTCTTTTTCAGATCCAGAAAAGATGCATCCACTGTTGAGGATGTCAAGAAGGTTGAAGAAAAAGAAGAGGAAGTACCACGCGCTTCCAATTATCATAAAGAAGAAGATATCACATCACCTCTTGAGGAGGCTTGTGAAAACGCTATCACACTCATGGAGGAGCAGCCACACGCATCAACAGTTGGGGCAGCCAACACTTGTGAGGAAGGAACTCTTGTAGCCCTGCAAGAAGTTCCAAATGCAGATCAAGAGCAGCTTGGTTGCACTGCGCTGTGCAACATGGATGAAGGGGAGGTCTCAAGGAGAGATCTCATTGGAGATGCACTTCGACACACTATGGGATGTGATGCTTTTCTTCCCTTCTCACGAGAGCAGATAGAAGATGGAGGACATCTTAGGATGGATAACATCTCTCATGCTTGTTTTGGACATCCCTTGAGCCATATACATCATGATGGGAGGTTTTTTCCTACCACCTATTTGATTCTTGATAGGGTCTCATTGATCCTTGAGAAGTTTATATTTCAAAATCCCATGAAGTGCAAAATCAGTAATTTGATTTGGGAGGATGGTAGCCCTCATGGGAGGAGTACCAGGATGAGGAGAAGAAGGAGGCATCTACAAGTGATTGAGTGGATGGGGATGATGAGCAAGGAGCTAGGAGGCTACTTGCAGATCTGTGATACCAGGCAGCAAGAGGCTTGGCTGCGCTGGTTACTCTTGAAAGAGTTTGGCCATCACTTGGCACACACTCTTCCTAAGAGTAGGAGGACAGAGAGAAGATGGCTGGATACTTGCATCATTGAGCAACATAGAGTATGGATGCATGGTGTTGATGTGTTACTCATATCATTCATTATGTATTCATCATATGAGTTGTATGATGGAAGTATGGGGAGGCAACAAAATGTCTTGTTGCTTTGCTTGGGAGAGCAAGGGCAGATTTGCTCTCACACTTTGCATGATGTTGCAGGAGGAGGAGATGGCATTATCTGATTGATCTTTGATGATGGCTTAGGAGCACTTCCATCTTGGGAGGTATTCCATATCTGTTGCAACATTATTAGAGGAGTCTTTGACAAGGAGCATGTCAAAGAACATAGCCTTGTATTGAGAGGAGCTTATTTGCATGAGCTCACAGCGCTGTCACCTTGGAGCAAAAATTTATGGATGAAGTGTACCCAGCAGAGTTATGGTGGATCTATAACCCATAGGTCCTAGTATCACTTCACAATTGTTGCACTTAGAGGAGGTAATGATGATAGAGACATCTATGGCATATTCTTCTTGACTTGGATTTCCAAGCATCAGGAGGATTATCTGTTTGCAGCACATGGTTCAGTATTCTTCATAGCATGCCAAAACACTATGGAGGACTCATGTATGGACCCATGTACCATCTTACTTCTAGCCTATGGTGAGTAGGTTGTTTATACATTCATTGATTTGCACACTCTTACCATTCCTATGCAGTGCATTGCTTCACAGGAGGGCAAGCTTGCCATATTGCTCTATGATTTTTATTGGGCCAATCTACATGATGGAGGCAACCATCTCTTTTGTGGCTTTGGGAAAATGTTTATCACCTCATGTATGTTCATTTGCAGCACTATATCATGTATCATATGAAGACATGCATGGTTAACATAAACATTTTGCCTTGTACTCTTATCAAGCAGCAACTTGTAAAACTGCGCTGTACTTGTTGGAGAAGCTGTTGGTACCTCTTTTCATCACATGTAACCTTTAGCGTTTCCTTCATTTTGCTGTTGATCATGTCTCCATTTGCTGATATAGATCAGATTTGTATGGGAGGCTTGATTATGAGGGAGACACATGAGTTGGATGTGTCTTTGAGTGGGAAGAATTCTCACATTCTCTACACTACATGTTCTAATGGGAGCATGGGAGGAGGCATGGCCACCATTACTACATATGTGTTCTCTTTTGGGGTGGGCCATGAGATTGATATTCATCCATTGTACAACCATGGGAAAGTGTTTGGTCTTATGTTGTTGTCATATTCAACCATTTACTATCCATTAGTAGATATGATGGATCTTGTACATTGCTTGCCATGTAATTTTTTGAAGTTGCAGTGGATGAGACTACGTTGTATCCTTGTGAGAGATTGTTTGCATTATGTATCCTCATGTAACACCTTCAGCAAACATCTCATTATGATGATCCATGATGCACATGTCCTATTCTTCATGGATGAATTGTTTTGGGCCAGCCTGTTCTTCATTGTTGGAGGAACCTCCTTTGGAGGATTGTTCTTCACTTTTCCATTGGAGGGCAATGATTTTGCAGCCCAAGATCAGTATACACTCTATACTTGTCATGAGTGGAGAGAAGGATAGCATGGGGTAAGCTATGATGCTTTCCAAGATCAGATTTTCAGCCCACATTCATTACTGGAGCTTGAGGTGGAAGGATATTTTTAGGAGTTGCCTTGTTGGGAGGTGGCTCATTTTGTTTGGATGATTGCTTGGGGATGGAGGATCCACATGAGGGAGATGTTCCTCATTATATTCCAGACTCCATGCCTTGAATGGAGATTCTTCAGTTCCACCCTTGCAGTTGATTGGAGAGAGGTGATGAGTTGGTACACAATTGATGGGCCAGCTTACACAGTCATAGATGTAGAGCAGCAGCGGTCATGGTCTTCAGTCATAGCCAGAGGCAGTGAGCAGTCTGAGACATGGGACTTGGGGTATTATTTGCCATGGTGGCAATGGGATCCAGGAGGATTGTTAGTTGGCTGGTACCATGAGAGATCATTTTGGGATCCTGGCATTGAGAGATCCTTTCATATCAGGGTGATTCAGTGGCGCATCTGGGATCCAGGCACATTTTGCAGCATCGGTGGAGAGTTTTTCAGACAATTGCTTGAGGGCAAACAAAATTTTGTCGGGGGGGGGGGACTATAATATTCCTAATTTGCGACAACAAATTGGAATATTCTATTTTTTTTAGTTTGCCGCCTATGGTTTATAAATAAAAAAAGTGAGTAAAGAGGGTCTAAACTCACTTAAATGAAATAAGACATCCACCTAGTAGCACAATGTTGTGACTTAAGTGGGAGTCAAGGGGGGGCCCAACACCACGTGGAGGAGGGGCCTATGTACACTCTAGAAGTTTCTCCAAGCTTCTGTGGAGATAAGGATGAAGATGTGGATAAGGATGAGGATGTGGAGGAGAGAGAGAGGCTACATTGGGTTTTGGAGGGAAACCAAGATTCTTGGATTATTGATTATTGAGTGAGACATTTGTCTTTCTTTGGCATGCTGGTTGTTTAGCCCATCTGCTGCACTATTTAGTGCACCGAGTGTCTCCGTGCGGAGATCTCACCCTTAGCCCCGGGGGACTTCGAGTGCCTGCTCGAGCAAGGTTACTTTCTTAGCATCATCCTCCAGGACAGCGTTATTGCTGCAGCAGCGTAATATTGTGTTGTAGGGTGTTGCCGTGGTGACTTCACGACACCACTTCCTTCTCTTGTTTTTCAGAGGGAGAGCCTCTCTTTCCTTTGGAGGATCAGATTGGAGGAATTGGAGCTGATTTTCAGATCTTGGCACTTGGCCAAAGAGTTTTATCCCACTACTGCGTAGTCCCTCTCAGTGTCTGCGTTATTTTCATGGAGGGTTTGCTGGTTGATTTGGGGGGAAGATCTCAAGTGTAAGGATCAACCTTCCACTTGGAGATCCATTGGAGGAGGTCTACTTCAGTTTGTGCATCATCTTCAGCCTTCTCTATTGTGTTCTAGATTGAGTTGCAGCTGCTGCCCAGCAACTCCGGCATTTTTGCCATTTTGTGTGTTTCAGCCAATCCCTTGGAGGATTGAGGTATTTTTGCTTGTAAGGGTTAGAGCTTGCTCCCCTATTGTATTTGAGCCATATATTGTCATATCCATGTGTTGACATCAGTTTTCAGTAGTATTCTATCATATACAACATTTTTCTTAGTCTGGGGTTTATGCAGAAATAGCAGTACTTTTCACGTTTATGTACATGTGTTGTGGAGGCTTGCATTTCTTCTCTTGAGAGGTTGTTTCCTCAAGATTTGTACTCTCTTCTGCTGCTACACATTATTATTGGCTATATATGCATCTTCTATCTCACAGCTACTGCAGAAAACGCTGTAGGGTTTCTGGATTCTTTTCTTGTCTTGCGGCACCTCTATCTTGAGGGGTTTTCTATATAAAATTGTTGTTTAACCTTGCTGAAAGCATATGCCTTGTACTCAAACTCATTCTATGATTATTCATAGTGTTATACATCATATTCCTTCAGAAAATACGCTTCCCTTGCTTCAGAAAATTTCTGCATACTGAAAGTCTTGGGAAATCAGGGTTTTTCTTGACTAGTCGGGAAGGAGGAACTGTTTAACATAGAAAAACACCTTTTTTTGAGCTGAAATTCGACATGGAAGTCCCTAGTGACCTATTATAACATATTCCAGAACCGTGACCCGTAATTTTATGCAAATTTCCTTATTCACTCATTTTAGGTCCAAAATCCTCACTTTTCCCCGCCTTTTTGCCCTTAAAAGCTGAATAAATGTTTCTGATTCTATTTATTTTGGTTTATGAACATTTTCAGAGATATGATATGATAGCTGAAGCCCTCCTACCTGAATAATGCATTTTTTAGGCATGATCTGCTGAAAATTCTCTTTTGGGATATTACATCATGCCATTCATGCCATTCTTCAAACTATCCATATTAGTTTCCACTCCTTTATTCAAACCGTACATCTTTTCTTCCATGCCTTTCTTCAAACTTCCATTTCTTTTTTTGTTGCTCTTTGTGAGAGCTAAATTTGGTGCACTTGCTCTTGTAATTTTGATATTTCATGTATTTTTTCTTCATCTTCATGAGTCATAGTAGAGCCTTATGAAGGCTTAATGGGTGTTGAATTATTTTTAGGGGGAATTTTAGAACCCAATCCTGATATATATTCTACAATATTCCCTTGGAATCAATTCAAACTGATTTTTCACACAATACTTATGCAATTCAAAAAAAAAAAAAACACCTTTTTCTTACTTTTGAGGAGCTCTATATTGAAACTGAATTATATTTATGATTTCAGATCTTCAATATTTGAAATTCAACCCTATAGTAGTCCTCTGAATCCTCTTTCAAATTCCATAGGTCTGACCTGATTTGGATTCTTCAAGGCAAAGTTATGCCCAATCTCCCACAATGACCTAATTATGGACTGGTTTAGTAGAGGGAACTTGTACGGTGTTCCATGTGTCACTTTTTCCTCATTCGGCTCTAAAATTGATAGAAAGGAAACTACTGTCTGTGTCCTTGTGACCACTTTTTATAGAATTTAAATCTGATGCTCAAAGAGATAGTTATGATGATTTTCCCATAGTCATCTCCTTGAGATGAAATTCAGAGCCTGAAAAAAGCCCAACTTCCACAGATCATATCTCCAAAAATATTGCGAACCAAGATCTGAAATTTTTACATGATGTTCTTCAGGATTCCAAATTTTATTTGTAGAAATTTCATCTTCTAAGACTTCTTAGAAAAAAAATTATAGCGAAAATTCCATG
Organism: Pinus albicaulis; assembly: GCA_034641835.2. NCBI lineage: Eukaryota > Viridiplantae > Streptophyta > Pinopsida > Pinales > Pinaceae > Pinus > Pinus albicaulis. Next base: position 1,472,623,597 of record CM076584.1, read on the forward strand.
ATGGCCTGTTTAGGTGAAATTCAGGAGACTAAAAAAACCGTAACTTCCACATATCATATCTCCGAAAATATTGCGAACCAAGATTTGAAATTTTTACACGACATTCCTCAGGATTTTTTCTTCTTGGTGTAAATTTTTTAGCTTCTGAACCTTCATAGAATAAAAGTTATAACGAAAATTTCATGATGACCTGTTTAGAGCAGCGAAACCCTAGAATCCAAAGCTATGATACCAAATGTTATGAAACCAATTCCAAAAATAGAAGAAAAGAGAGATCAACGCCTTAGAAATAAGCCACTTCAAGGGGGAAAACTCCTTTAAATTACATAAATGAACAATTTTTGGATGGTACAAATGACAAAACCTCCTTCTATATATAGGAGTCCATGGGGTCACAATATAATCCTAGCCGACCTAACAATAATGATGTAAGGGCACAATAATAACAATATTTGGGTTACCAGGGTAAAAAAATAATAATAAGGGGGCTATAATAACCAAAATAAGGGACTACACTAGTAATATAGGGACCTAACATTCTATGATTGGTGGAGAATCTTTGTGTAACACTCTCCTAGACCTTAAGTGGACATCTTATATGGGAATAATAGAGTATGTAGGAAAATATGTTGCTTCTTCCACATTGTATTCTGGTTTATACACTTTTTTAAGTGGATTTGCTACCCGCTGAGTTGGAAATTGAGTTGGTATAGGAGGTGGTTGGTTAGAAGGTAGCTGAAGTTGCTGAGTTTGAGTTAGAAATGGTGCAGGATTTTGTGGTGGAAATGGCATTAATTGAGGATGTTGCTGGAATTTTTGGTATTGGAATGGTTGTTGAGGTTATGGCTATTGGTATGGCTATTGATATGGCTATTGGAATTTTTTAGGATACATTTGTTGAGGTGGTTTCTTTCCATAACTATATCGTCTCCAACCTTGTGTAGGTTGGTTTTGGTATTGTTGTGGAGGCCAAGCTTGCTATGGCATTGGAGTATTTCATGAATTCTGAGGAGGATATTGATAATTCTGGGGGTTTTGTTGAGGGAATTGTTGAGCCATTCTTGGTTGCCAAGGTCTCATTGGTTCCATATAGTAAAGAGAATCTATCCCTTGTAATTATTTTATTTTCAATTCTTTAAGTTTTGGATAATTTTCAGTTGCATGATTCTCTATACAAATTCCACACACTTTGATACTATGCAAAGGATATTCTCTAAGTGGGTGTTTCTTCCTACAATTTTGACAAAAGATTGATAAGTTTTTATCTTGTTCTTATTTATTTTTTTATTTCCTTTTAAAACATCGTATATTTTAGTTTAAAATATGGACATTTGACATTATTTATATGCTCACTGTGAAGGCTAAATCAGTATAAACTCCTTTTCACTTTTCTCTTCCCCTAAATTTTTTTTTACATAGTTCAACAATCTCATCAAATGGTAGCTTTCAGATATCTCCTTTTCCCATCACATTGAGAATATCTAAGTATTCATCTTTGATACCTTTAAGAAAAATTGTGTGGATGGTATCGGGATTCAGAAAATGTTGTTTGGATTTTTGTAGATTGTAGAGAAACATTTCTAAGTACTCCTCCAAACTTTCATCTTATTGTTGTGTCATTATGAAAATAACTTATTTTGAGTCTCTAGCCCTGCAATAGGTTTGATATTTTTTAAGAAAAATTCTCTTCATGTCATCCCAAGAAGCAATGATATGTTCTCCTAAACCCATAAACCATTTTAGTGATGCTACTTTCAAAGTAGTAGGAAAGAGACGAAGCTTGTGTGTGTCATCTATGTATCCATAAGTTCACAAGATATCAAATTTGAACATAAATGAGTCAGGATCTTCTGTTGAAATTCCATAACAATTGGGAAAAACAAAAGGTGGAATTCTTTTCATTTTCACTTCTTCTCCTAGTATTTCTCTTGTGTCTAAAATTGGGAAGCCAAAGGTAGCTTCCTGATCATTGTCTTGTTCGATATCATGTAGTATTTTTTTATCATACTCTCTTTTTGTTTCTTCTTCTTTTATTCGTTCTGCTTCTATTCTTCAGTCTTCCTCTTTTTTTATATCTACTTCTATTCTCCTTTCTTCCTCTCTTTTTCTCTGCCATTCTTTCTGTTGTCTTTGATATTGAAGTATTTGTTCTGGAATCATAAGTGGCAATTAGATCCTTCTCCTTCTTCAGTCATTTCGTATTCAAAAATTTGTAATGTTTCAATATGAGTCTGATTTGGTATTTCCTCGACTATTTTGATTTGTTCAAGAACTGGTTGCTCTAATTATTTAACAACTGGTCTTGTTTCTTTTTGTCTTTCTTTGAAAGGGGTTTCTTTTGGTGATTTACTCCTTTTTACTTCCCAGGCTAACAAGGCCTATCTTTCAATTAGAGTCATTTTTTTTAATATTTTTTTTCTTCTAATTCCTCTAGAGTTGGTCTCCCAACAACTCGTGTTGTTAGTCCTGATGGTCCTACCCTATGGATGGTTGAATTCTTGGGGATTTTTGTTTAATGAATATACCTTTATTATTTGTATCTCTAGGCAGAAAGAAATATAAATAAAATAAAAACCAATTTTTTGTTGTTTTTGATGTGTGTGTGTGTGTGTGTGTTTTTTTAATCTTCCTACTTGACTACTTTGAAATATGCTTCCCCAGAAACAGCGCCAAAAATTTTGGGTTGGTTTACTTGGTAAACTAACACAAGTATTTAATTATCAATCTGAGTTTGTAAAACTTGGAAGCATGTTGAAAATATATGGATTTCAACTACAATCAATTTTAGAACATAAATTATAGAACTTGAAGGAAATGCATGTTACAAATATAAAATTTAACTAAATAATTTCTAATTCAATATGTAATAAGTAGAAGAAGAGGCTCCTAACTTAGGATAACCAGGTTGACCTTCTCTACAATACTACTTCATGAACACAAATCAAAGTCATTAATGAACAACATCTTATGATGCATAAAAGAATAAGAGAAGAGGATCCTAATAAAGGAGGTCCATGTTTTCCTTATTTATAAGTTTATTCATCATCAATACCATTGTGTGAAAACTGGAAATTCAGAAAATAACTTAAACAAAAGAAAGGAAGAAGAATTCTAGTTTTTATTATTTGATCAGATAGAAGGAGAGTTTAACTTAAACATTGGTTTGACCCTTCATATACAGATTATAATTTAAACTAAGATTCATCAGAAAAATAAATAAATCATCATACATCTAAATAACTGAGTAAACATGAAGCAAAAATAGTTTATGAAATTTAAGCTAAATTAACGAGAAAGTGTACTTAGCTCGGTGTGGGGGGCCTACACCCTTGCCTTGCACACTGAAAATAATTCTCAGCTACTAGAAATCAATCAATAATTCATCACATTGAACAATAGAAATAATATAGAACTGGTTTCTCCAATTAACTCACAATATTCAGAAATATTCAAATGAAATCATACAAATTCTAAATGTTCATGCCTTCAATGTTCTTGGCTTAAATAGAAAAATATGAAAAAAACTTGACTAAAATGTCTCTAATAGTAATATCAATCCTAATTCCATCTATATTGGTCGAGCTCATCCATCCAATCACAGAAAATCTAGAAAATTCCACAAAATACTAATTTTGGCCTATTTCCTAGGGATTTCCTGAATGATAGGTCCTGTTTGAGCAGCTTTGATAGGGTCTGTTTTAGGTCGGTTTGACTGACCAATAGGTACACGTCCATAATTGGTTCCCAATCTCTCTAAATATATGCTCAAATCATGCCTAGGTGTCCTGCAAGTATGACTTCAATGAAGCCATTACAAGAATTTTTAGTTCTGTCAAAAAATGCACTTAAAATCCATTTTTTGTAAAAATATCTAAAAAAATGAAAAACATAATTTATATACCAGAATATGCATAAATTGGTCAAAGTAAGGTATGTATGGATGGTATATGGTTGGATATAATTTAAATTAGGTGTATTTAATAAGCAAAATTTGATATAAAATGAGGACCAACAGGTTCTAACACTTTGGGGACCTCACACCTAACACAAACATATGTAGTTTTTATAGATGCCTTCTCATGAACAAATAAATATTAGGAAAGGAGTATAATGAATATATTACTCATTTTTCTCCATTATTATAAACATGTGGTCTCTATTTAGTCAAATTTTTTTATAATATTGATTAAACACATTCTTAAAAATATCTCTTATAAAATACACCATTTTTTTAATATAACTTGTAATTTATATAGTTATCTTTAGTCCACACATTGCCATATTTGAAACATATTTTTTATAATTAAAAATATTTCTTTGAAATTTTTGTTAATTAAGTGGCAAGTGGATAGACAAAACCAATGTGAACTTATCCCATGCAAAATTTATTACAACTATAACAATGTCAACTACATAAATGTCATACGAAATCAACAAAGAAATGACATACAATACCATTTAAAACAATATGAAGAATTATACTACAGACAGATGGTAAAAAATAATGAAAAATACATTAAGTATTAATTAATAAGTACATTAAGTATGGTAAAACATAATAAAAAATATATTACTTATTAAGTAATATCGACAACAATGTAATTTAAATATTGTTGGAAATATTGTCATTGATGGAAAGGGAGAAGACAGGAGCAACACCTGAACCAGCAATAAGGCAAAGGAGAAAATTAGGCAATTATGCAGTAAGAAATCATAAAAGGAGCACAAAGGAGATAGACAAGGAGCAGAGGCAGCAAGGGCAGCAAAAAGAGGTAGCTCAGGCAGCAGATGAAGTAGAGGGACCATCGAATTGAAGTAGAGGGGTAGTTCTATATATATAAAACTATCTGTTTCAGAATTATATGCATTGATTGATGAATGAAATCTATTAGGGAAGGGAAGAAACCTTCATAAGTAATAATCACACTGTTGAGTATAAACAATGAAGTGAAAGGGTTGCATAGTGCTTGAAATAATGAATTGAACATGTATAATTAAACCTCATCGAATCTGAAGAGATAAATTTCATGAATGGTTTGTCTGGTGTGTGGGTTAATTCTACAGTTTGTACCATGTGGTTTATATATAGCGTTGAACATCTTTCTCATCAATATGAAGGAAGTGAAATTTAAATGTGGAACACAAAGTTGTGAACGCAGGGAAGCGTTGAATAATGATGAAGCACATTCATGATCAACGTTGAAGAATTGGGATAGAAATCACAAGCTAGTGAATGGAAGAAACCCTGTGTTAAAGGATTAAGGCGGACTTGTGAGCAACCAGTGAAATTATGAATAGAGTAAAGGCGAAATCCAAATTCAAGCATAAAACCTGAGAAATTGCAAAAGGAGTTGAACCTGAAATAAAGTGGAACCCATAACGATCTGTGCAAAGGAACAGTTCAGAATCGAAAGCAGAATTGAGGAGAATTAAATTGGACGGACTATTGAATGAAATAAAGAATCAGTAAACAGGATCAAAGGTGGAAGCTGAAAACCTGGTCTGATTGGAGTGATAGATTGAACATAGGTGGAATCTACAAAGTAATGGCACAAATAAACCCATGAATTGGAGGCATAGATATTTGTAGACCGATTGATAGCTTAACCCAGAAATTAGGAGTCACAGTGCTATGAAATACTGGATAAATTAAGGGTGGAGAATTCATATTGAAAGACTAAAATGAAAGTGTGAACAAAGCGGTAATGTTAACGATGGAACTGTAATTGAAAGCAGAACCTTGAGGCGTTAAGTGGAATTGGAGCAAGTCAACAGTAGAAGTAGTTTTATAACCCACGAGTGGTATTCACATAATTTAAAAATGGTAAGTGGGTTTTTTGAAAAAAACGCGATATGGGTCGTTGATAGACACATGGCGAAGAGTGATTTTTAAGAACCACTTTTATCGCGTAATTTCTGAGCATTAATTTTCGTGCAGTTAATTTGCGGGATAGCTGTCGAATGGGCGCCTAACGCATTGTTGGAACGTGATGAAATTTGGACCATCTGATCCTTTCAACCATTAGCCAAGGCAAGGACAGTTGTGGGCCCTAATTGTTATATTATGTCGGCATTGGGTTTTAGCCAAAGACCAAGTTTATGTATGGACAATATTCATAGGTGGTGGCATATGGCATTGGTATTAAATTAATCAAATATGAACGTTTGAACTGAAAAGTGCACGTGATTACATGCTATAGTAAAGCCTTGGGGGGTTTAGTCATAAAGCTGGGTAAATAGAAATAAAAATGATGGTTGTTAACACATGCAGTGGAAACGAAGTTTATACTTCGGATTTAAAATGGTTACTTTAGGGGTTTTAAAATAGAGTTTCAACGTAAATCTGGTTGGAGTTGTATGAATTGGTGGGTCCAACCCCAACCGTTATACATTGCATTGTTTTGTTACTAAGGTTACACCTTCAGGGAATTGGACTGCCGCATGATGCAATTGTATATTAGATTGGTATGCTGTGACAAAAGATTTGTTTTGGGTTTCGAAGAAAGAGTTTTGAAGTCACTTATGAGTACTCATTAAAAACACGGTTAATATATGGTTTTAAACATAGGCTCGAAGTAGAAAAGAAATTAAAATCTTCCGCATATAAGAATTAAAATCTGGGGTTAAATTATAAAACCTGAGTTATATGCCGAGACTTATATAATGGTTTAATTGTAATATTAGACATATTATAATATGGGGTTGATTATGTTTTAACCATAGGTTCTGAACAAAACCTTCTGATATATGAAGATTGAAAGGAGTTTTATTTATAAGGTTTTAAATCAGAGATTTAAAATATTGCGCATCCACTTCAAAGGTATATGAAAGGGTTTGTAACCAAAGTTTGAAATATTAATTTCAAATTCATAAAGTGGATTTTTGACCATAGCACATAAGATGAAGAGCTACTTCCGCATTATAGTTGCTGGGTTGAAATTGTGTTGATTACTTTTTCACAATGCATTAAAGGTGGGCTTCCAAAACTGAGTTTTCCAATTTGAGCATTTCCAATTAAATGAAATTGCATTATTGAGTTATACCAAAGACTTTAACCTTTGATGGAAAAGCTTCAGCAAGTGATAAAGCTGCCAGATTTAGAACATAATTTGGGAAATGCATTATACATGCATGGAAAATAGGAGAGTATGCAGAAACTGAAAAAGCCAGTGATGACAGCAGAAAAGACAAACACACAGCAAGCCAAGAATTGAAAGGGATAAGTGAATTAAAATACTTATTGTAACTGAAACTGTAAATGATTTATATTATTTCCATTGTATGTGATGCAAAGGCAAGTCTCCATAGGCAAACAAAAATCCACTGTAATATTGAAATCTATACATATTGTTATATTTTTCTGAATGAGCTACACAAAGAAATGAGAAGGCAGAAGTCAAGGAGTCATGGATGTTCACTTCGAATTCCCTGTGGAATACAAGCAGTCAAGAGGTGAACTCTATAAATGATATCACATAGATATGCATAGAGATGTTAGAGAATGAAGAGATGCGACAGAGAGTGTAAGAAGAAGGAGGAGCAGATAGAGAAGCTGTGAAGATTTAGAGATGATATAAGGCAGATATGAAGTCTGGTGGACAACAATGAAGAAGGAACATAGCAGAGCTGATATCCAGGTAAATCAGCATGTGATTAATTTTATGAAAGAGTGAGGAAGTTGGTGCTTCCATATCAAGTTGTAGCTTGATAGATGTCAGTTGTAGCTGGCTGAGGTAGGAGCCTCCTGTAGGTTGTAGCTTGAAGAAAATAGATGGGAGTTGGAGCTTCCTTGCAAGTTTTTGCTTGCAAAATTGAGGTAGGAGCCTCCTGTAGGTTGGAGCCTACAGAAAATCAGTGGTGAGAGGGAGTTGGAGCTTGCCTTTGCATCAAAACAATAATAAGATGTGGTTTTCTCCCTTATGGGTTTCCACTTATATCTGCTGTCTATGTGCATGATGTCTATGTGTTGATATGGTATATCTAATCTGCTTAATACTTGCTGCTCACATATTAATACTGCTGTTACATTATCTAATTTGCTTAATACTTGCTACTCACAAATTAAGATTGTTCACATATTAAATTGATCATAAAATGAAGGTGTAAATAAATGTTTAAAGGAAAGTTTTAAAATTCCATGAATGTGTTAAACTGATTCACCCCCCCGCTCTCAGTTTATCTAAGGGTTCAACAATTGGTATCGGAGCCAATTCCTTTGGTGTAAGCCTAATAGCTTGAAGGATATTTGGTTGAGACATGGACTATCAAAATGTACTTGTGTTAAGTACAACAAAATTTCCTGAATGGAGAGATAAGGTTAAAACAGAGTTAATGGCTTATGGACCTGAGGTATGGAAACTTGTATGTGATGGTTACTGCACAGACTCACCCTCTTTGCAAGAACAACAGTGGAATTCCAAGGAAAAATGTGTGATATATAACTGTCTTCATAACAAGGATCTTGATTTAATAATGGATCTAACCTCTGCAAAAGAAATCTGGGATAGGTTGCATTTCATGCATGAAGTAGACACTATGGGCTGCATTGTCAAGAAGGAGAAGAGAATCAAGAAGAAGAAAAATTCATGTCAAAAGGAAAATGTTCAATCAAATGAGGTACCTGCTAGTGTGAATGGAAGTAAGTTCCATGAAGAGATTACAGTTGAGGAAAAATCCAAACTTGACACAATCTTGACTGAAATAGAAATATTGAAGAATGAAAACAAAGACCTTAAGACATTGGTGCAAATATGTGATGAGAAAGAATATGAAGATAAGAAAGAAATTGTTGGCCTGAAGACACAACTTGAAGAAGCAAGGAAAGTAGAAGACACTCCGCTGCAACAAATGAGAGAGAAAAGTCAGGAATGTGGGAGATTGGAAGAAGAAGTAGTGTGCCTGAGAAAGAAATTAGAAAAAGCCTAAAGAAAATTATTAATGAATACTCCTCAAATGAAAAGCTTTGGACAGTTGGACCAAATTATAAATGCTCAAAGGTCTCCTCTCATAAAGACTGGTATAGGCTATGAAGGAGAAACCAGTAAGTCCAAGGTAGAAGATTACAGGAATATCATTTTTGTAAAAGCTGTAAAGGATAATGAAGCAGCTCAGAATATTCCTACATAAGTAGAAGCCAGCAAGAACATGATTTTCAAAGAAAAAAACAGAAACAAATAGCAAAATGAAAGGACAGAGAATGAGAGGATGAAACATTCAGCTGAAAAAGGCTCATACACTCTTGAATATGAATTGAATAAATTTGGAAGATGTCAAAGAAGGTTCTTTCCTCCTATGAGAAGTATCACTTGTTTCTCCTACCACAAACCTTGACATATTGCAGCATATTGTAAGACAAGGCATATCAACTTTAACCAGCAAAAGATGTAGCAAATGAGAAGACTACCTCAAGAAAAAAATGGAAAGAAAACCACTCACCAGGTACATAAATCATTTCCATGGCTACTGTTATGCATGCAATGAATTTGGACATAAATCTATTGAATGTAAATTGTGTTAAAAAAGGGGAACAAAATATTATACATTAGCTCAAACGTACCTTGGTAAAATAATATGTTATGTATGCCTTGAGCTTGGTCACAAAGCAAAAGACTGTAAAATACCATATACATTAAAGAACTCTAGACAGATGATGGAATCTAATCAAATCAAACAAAACCATGAATCAAAAAGAAGTGCAGACATTATGAAGAACCCCAATAAAGTATGGAAAGAAAAGAGAAAGGGGGAGCCTGTTACCTCAATAACATAATGAATCCGTCATAGTCTCAGGGGGAGCTGCTCTAGGAAGCAACGCAAATATCCAATCAGTGATAGATATGATGCAACATCCCAGGGGGAGAGTGGTTCATAATAGTCCCCACAAAAGTAGTCTAAGAAGAGCTCCTTGGAATGAGAACAACTATAAGATCAGGAAGGGAAAGGAAAATTCCTCTAACAGAGAACTATAGAGGAAGAAGATGACCTAAAGCTTTCAATAGCTAACAGATTGATGGAAGAAGAGAAGGTGGCAAGAAACCATGGTAGTAGAGAGAACATTAGCCATGAACATGTAAGCTAAGAAGACATTAGCACATTAAGTGATGATCACATTGTGCATCATACTGCTAGAATTAAAAATGAATCACTTTAAGAAGGATGAGTAAGAGAAGAGCCTATCATAATTATGTCATTACATCATTCATCTATGAAAAGTCCCCTTGGAGGAATGAAGTTAAATAAGTGAAAAATCTCTGAGTGGTCTACCCATGAAGATTCCAAGTAAAGAAATTGAAGATGTCTTCCCGAAGATCTTTATGTTAGAACAATTGAATTGAATATGAAGCAGCAATGATTCTAGAACAGTCCTAGAAAGGAACATGCAATGGCTTTCCTTTTAATAGAATGACAGAAAAAGAAAAATGGTTAATGATGCCAAAATCAAATTTAGTATATTGATGATTGTTGGTGTGAACAGTGGAAAGCTCAATAGGAGAAACTATGAAGGTTATCTTAACTATGGGTGCATGTGCAAGTTGAAGTGAAATTACTTCTTGGTTTATCAAAGTAGTATCAATTGGTATGTGCATCATGCAGTTTGCCTATCAGTAGAATAACCAAGTGTCCTCAATAGAACAGTGGTATGGTACAAGTCCTCAAGATCAGAATTACATCAAGGTAGTATCCCAGCATTATCTGCATTACTAAAGCATGAAAAGGTCAATAACAGTGCTAAAGGATCATTATTTTGTTTAAACTTGAAGCATTATATTGAGCATTGAAGAAATATCTATTTATAGATATAACTGCATGCCTTCCTCAAGTCAGTACAAATATATCTTCAAGGCCTCTTTCTTAAGATCATTCATAAAACTGTGTGAAGTCTGTTGGCTGAGATCTCAATTAAACAACTTGAAGATGATTTTGTTGAAAATCATCATGATAGAATAGTTAAAGTATTTGAAGCATGAAGGACTAGTTGCGATTCCATTTGAAGCTCAAGAGTCTGTTAATGTTACATCTAAAGCCTACTTCAACAGAAAGGAATTTCCGGTATGTCACCTTTGAAAATAGGTTGATCATTGACATACATACACCCTTATGTAATAAACAAAAATTGAATGGTTGATAAGTGAGACTGACCAATACATTGAATGTATCTAGCCTCAAGGGTTTGTTTTGAAAGTACATTGTACAAGTAGGAAAGTCATTTGGTCTTAGATTGAAAGATATCATCTCCTCTCACAATAAGTTGTAAGCTCTAGGTTGATTCATTGTTCGCATTAGTAACAAGGACCTTTCAGTCTTTAAGTGTAATATCCCTATTAGCAGTCTAGCACATATCACCAACAACAGGAAGTATAGGTGAACCAAAACCACAAAAGATATATTTGCATCATCATATCTGAATAGATGTGTACTGCAGTGTGTATTGCAGAAAAAGACTTACTCCATCTACAACCTTCCTCAATAGATATGCATCGTAGATGAATATTATAATACAGACTGAAGTATAGTTGGAGCAAACTTGATATGTCACATGGAGCATTCACAATATTTAACTATTGATCCAATGATGCATCTCTAAGCATATAAGTCTAACTATATAAGTCTGTTCTACGAAGTGTCATTATCTTCACTTTCAGCTTTATACAAGTGAAAGGAGTCTATGCTTTGGGATGGTATCAACATACTGTGTATATACAAGTTCAATAAGTCTCAAAAGTGTTCTCTCAACACCAGTCTGGAGCAACAAGGTATAAAAAGTCAAAATAAGAAGGGCCTAAACACAAATCAGAGAGAGGAAATGCAAAGATAGAATCTAAACTGAGAGATGTGCAACCCTTTGCCATTGATGTCAAAGGGGGAGGAAAAGCAAGCAAAAGAATATAGGTAGAGGAAGAAAAAACACACATTTCAGAATGAAAGGGCGAGGAAGCCCTGAAGGAAGTATTGGAGTATTGGTGGAGTATTTCCATCAATGCCAAAGGGGGAGACTGTTGGAAATATGGTCATTGATGACAAAGGAGAAGACAAGAGCAGCACCTGAACCAATAATAAGGAAAAGGAGCAAATCAGGAAATTATGTAGTAAGAAAGCATAAAAGGAGCACAAAGGAGACAGACAAGGAGCATGGGTAGCAAGAGCAGCAAAAAGAGGCAGCTCAGGCAACAAATGAAGTAGAAAGACCATCAAATTGAAGTAGAGGGGAAATTCTGTATATATAAAAGTATCTGTTTCAAAATTATATGCATTGATTGATGAATTAAATCTATTAGGGAAGGGAAGAACCCTTCATAAGTAATAATCACACTGTTGAGTATAAACAATGAAGTGAAAGGGTTGCAGAGTGTTTGAAATAATGAATTGAACATGTATAATTAAACCTCATTGAATTTGAAGAGATCGATTTCATGAATGGTTTGTCTAGTGCGTGGGTTAATTCTACAGTTTGTACCGTGTGGTTTATATATAACGTTGAAGAGCTTTCTCATCAATATGAAGGAAGTGAAATTTAAATGTGGAACATAGAGTTGTGAACGCAGGGAAACATTGAATAATGATGAAGCAAATTCATGATCAGCGTTGAAGAATTGGGATAGAAATCACAAGCTAGTGAATGGAAGAAACCCTGTGTTAAAGGATTAAGGCAGACTTGTGAGCAAGCAGTGAAATTGTGAACAGAGTAGTGGCGAAATCCGAATTCAAGCATAGAACTTGAGAAATTGCAAAAGGATTTGAACTTGAAATAAATTGGAACCCATAATGATCTGTGCAAAGGAATAGTTCGGAATTGAAAGTAGAATTCAGGAGAGTTAAATTGGGCGGACTGTTGAATGAAATGAAGAATTAGTAAACGGGATCAAAGGTGGAAGCTAGAAACTTGGTCTGATTGGAGTCATAGATTGAACAAAGGTGGAATCTACAAAGTAATGGCACAAATAAACCCGTGAATTAGAGGCATAGAGATTTGTAGACTGATTGATAGCTTAACCCCGAAAGTAGGAGTCACGGTGTTATGAAATACTCGATAAATTAAGGGTGGATAATTTGTGTTGAAAGACTAAAACGAAAGTGTGAACAAAGCGTTAATGTTAGCGATGGAACTGTAATGGAAAGTGGAACCTTGAGGCATTAAGTGGAATCGGAGCAAGTGAACAGTAGAAGTGGTTTTATAACCCACGAGTGGTATTCGTGCAATTTAAAAATGGTAAGTGGGTTTTGTGAAAAAAACGCGATATGGGTCGTTGATAGACACGTGGTGAAGAGTGGTTTTTAAAAACCACTTTTATAGCATAATTTCTGAGCACTAAGTTTCATGCAATTAATTTGCGCGATAGCCGTCGGATGTGTGCCTAACGCATTGTTGGAACGCGATGAAATTTGGACCATCCGATCCTTTCGACCATCAGGCAAGGCAAGGACAGTTGTGGGCCCCAATTGTTATATTATGTCGACATTAGGTTTTAGCCAAAGTTTGAGTTTATGTATGGACAATATTCATAGGTGGTGGCATATGGCATTAGTATTAAATTAATCAAATTTGAACGTTTGAACTGAAAAGTGCACGTGATTACATGCTATGGTAAAGCCTTGGGGGATTTAATCATAAAGCTGGGTAAAGAGAAATAAAAATGATGGTTGTTAACACATGCAGTGGAAACGAAGTTTATACTTTGGATTTAAAATGGTAATGGTTGAGCATTGATTTAATACCCATAAGCATATTGACTAAAGTTTATAATTTAGATTTTATTCCGATTGTGAAAGTTTTGAATTCACATTATGATTTGGGTTATTAGATGAAAATCAATGTTGAGAAGAGAAGTCCGCATATGAATTCATGAAGTGGGTTTAGACCATGGTTTAAAAATTTATTGAAACAAGTCGAGTTTCTGCATAAAAATGAAATCTGAGACTATGGGGCCCAAACCTTAATCTATGTTGATATTTGGCTTATGCATTAAAAGGTGTGGACATTCTAAGTGATGAACATTCAAATGATTTAAATCCAAAGTCGAAGATTTGAGACATGTTCTGTGAGCATATTTAATAAGGATCATATAATACATATGATGGATTGGAATGTCGTGACCAAAGGTTTACTTTGGGGGTTTTAAAACAGAGTTTCAACGTAAATTTGGTTGGATTTGTATGAATTGGTGGGTCCAACCCCAACCGTTATATAGTGCATTGTTTTGTTACTAAGGTTACACCTTCAGGGAATTGGACTGTCGCGTGATGCAATTGTATATTGGATTGGTATGCTGTGAAAAAAGATTTATTTTGGGTTTTGAAGCAAGAGTTCTGAAGTCACTTATGAGTACTCATTAAAAACAAGGTTAATATATGGTTTTAACCATAGGCTCGAAGCAGTAAAGAAATTAAAAGCTTCTGCATAGAAGAATTAAAATCTGGGGTTAAATTATAAAACCTGAGTTATATGCCGAGACTTATATGATGGTTTAATTGTAATATTAGACATATTATAAGATGGGGTTGATTATGTTTTAACCATAAGTTTGGAACAAAAGCTTCTGATATATGAAGATTGAAAGGAGTTTTATTTATAAGGTTTTAAATCAGAGATTTAAAATATTGCGCGTCCACTTCAAAGGTATATGAAAGTGTTTGTAACCAAAGTTTGAAATATTAATTTCAAATTCATAAAGTGGATTTTTGACCATAGCATATAAGATGAAGAGATAATTCCGCATTAGAATTGCTGGGTTGAAATTGTGTTGATTACTTTTTCACAGTGAATTAAAGGTGGGCTTCCAAAACTGAGTTTGCCAATTTGAGCATTTCCAATTAAATGAAATTGCATTATTGAGTTACACCATAGACTTTAACCTTTGATGGAAAATCTTCAACAAATGATAAAGCTGCGAGATTTAGAACATAAATTGGGAAATGCATTCTACATGCATGGAAAACAGGAGAGTATGCATAAACTGAAAAAGACAGTGACAGTAGCAGAAAAGACAAACACGCAGCAAGCCAAGAACTGAAAAGGCTAAGTGAATTGAAATACTTATTTTAACTGAAATTGTAAATGATTTAAATTATTTCCATTCTATGTGATGCAAAGACAAGTCTCCATAGGCAAACAAAACTCCACTGTAATATTGAAATTTGTACATGTTGTTACATTTTTCTGAATGAGCTGCACAAAGAAATGAGAAGGCAGAAGTCAAGGAGTCATGGTTGTTCACTTCAAATTCCCTGTGGAATACAAACAGTCAAGAGGTGAACTCTATAAATGATATCACATAGATATGCATAGAGATGTTAGAGAATTAAGAAATGAGGCAAAGAGTGTAAGTAGAAGGAGGAGCAGATAGAGAAGCTATGAAGATTCAGAGATGATATAAGACAGATATGAAGACTGGTGGACAATAGTGAAGAAGGAACAGAGCAGAGCTGATATCCAGGTAAATCAACATGTGATTACTTTTATGAAAGAGTGAGGAAGTTTGTGCTTCCATATCAAGTTGTAGCTTGATAGATGTCATTTGTAGCTAGCTGAGGTAGGAGCTTCTTGTATGTTGTAACCTAAAGAAAATAGATGGGAGTTGGAGCTTCCTTACAAGTTGTATCTTGCAAAATTGAGGTAGGAGCCTCCTGTAGGTTGGAGCCTACAGAAAATCAATGGTGAGAGGGAGTTGGAGCTTGCCTTTGCATCACAACAATAATAAGATGTGGTTTTCTCCCTTATGGGTTTCCACTTATATCTGCTGTCTATGTGCATGATGCCTATGTATTGATATGGTATATCTAATCTGCTTAATACTTGCTGCTCACATATTAAGACTACTGTTAGATTATCTAATCTGCTTAATACTTGCTACTCACAAATTAAGATTGCTCACATATTAAGTTGATCATGAAATGAAGGTGTAAATAAATGTTTAAAGGAAAGTTTTAAAAGTCCATGAATGTGTTAAACTGATTCACCCCCCCCTCTCGATTTAACTAAGGGTTCAACAAATATATTTAAATCCATGGGTTTAGGAGGCTAAGTATAATTTTATTGGTCATGGCCATTTACATGCAGAATTATAAAGCTATCTTTGAAAATCCATACAAGAGTAAGATATTATACAACTTTCAATATCCTCTACAACTAGCACATCAAGTGTTTGATGAAATTTTTTAAAGGCAAGTTCTTTGAATGCTTGATTATAAGTGTTTGATGAAGTATATGAACTCGTGGTATTTTTTGAAATTATTATTATAAAGGGTAACTTTGATAAAATGGTCAAGTCTCTTAAAGGGGTAACAAATCTTTAAGTTGATTTAGGATACGAAATTTGTAGCTAGATTTTTACTTAAATATATCATTAGTGTAAAAAATTAACTATGTATTTAGTCTTGATATTAACTAGGGAAATGGTAAGCCCTAAGCTCTCTTCAAATTCATATCATTTTACCTTCCATATGCTACTAAAATTAAAAGCCTTCCACTTCAATAATTGTTTAAATCTTTTTCTTTGTTACAATTTTGTCGATAATGTGAAAGATTACAATTGGTGGAGATCAAAATGCTTAAGATCATTCATGTCATTGTCCAAATTATGAATCAATTGCCATAATTTATATATGTAATTTTTATTGAGATTATTCATTGAATATGTAACCATGGATTCACTCTAATTCTACTAAAAATTGTGAGATATCTTTTAATTCTATAGATTTTTAATAGTTTACTTTTTTTATCATTTTAATTATGAGATATTTGTAGAGGAGAATTCCGAGTTGTGGCAAATTTGAGACTATATACAAGTCCTTGGTTCTCATATATTATTTAAGCTATGAGTCCATTAATCTAATTCCAATGTGAGTCATTCTTCCCAATTTTCCTTTACATTGGATATTCAGATTTTTTATACAAAGATGGACGTTGTAACTATGAAAAATTTCATAAAACTAACTCATACATCCCTTTTTTGCTTCTTAATTTCATATTATTTTAATCTCTCTCTCTCTCTCTCTCTCTCTCTCTCTATATATATATATATATATATAACATGAAGGAATGAGAACATTCTTACTTGAAGGAATTGTAACTTCATACAAAAGGGCCAATTTAACACATACATCCATGAAACTAACACATACATCCCTTTTTTTCTTCTTAATTTCATATATATATATATATATATATATATATATATATATATATATATATATATATATATATATATATGTTTTGGTGATTATTGGTCTTACATGAAGTCAAGAGTATTTTCATTGATATGTTGCTACTACAACGAATTCTTAGTACTAATGACTACATTGTTCTAAATAATGATGATAAGGATGTCCATGTTGATGTTTATGTTGTTGCAATCAAATTTTCTCATTTCAGGTTAACATACAGTGTTTGATGGTTTCTAATGACTCTCATGATCTTGCTACCTCAATCTTGAGGTATCTAGTTTTGGTTATAAATTCCACACATGTCCCTTTATGTAAAGGTGATGTAAATACCCATGTTGTAAATTATTTTAGAATTCACTCAAGTAGGGATGAGAACACCACGTGGCTCTAATTTTTCTTGTGCTTGTTCACCATGCCCTGCAACATTGTTTTGAGGACTTTGTTGGCAACTTCTACCTGACCATTAGACTATGGGTAGTATGGTGATGCAAACTCCTGAGAAAATCCAAGGTGTTCGGATAATTCCTCGAATATTTTATTTTTAAAATGCTTCCCATTATTTGATACCAATTCGTTGGGACACTGATCTGTGTGGTTACATGGTTGAAGAAAATCCATGTGATAGTTTACATAGTGTTGCTATATGTGTTTATGATTGTGAAAAATTCAACTAATTCTGGGAATTTAATGCACCACCCGACCACAGATGGGGATAAACCAAGTCTTTCTTTTAACTAATCAAACTCATGCAATATTCAAATCATGAATGTAGGATCTCATGGAAAAAAACAAAAACAAAACCAAAAGAGGGCTTCGAGAGGCTAAACCACCTTAACACTCAACCAGTGATTACACCTCATAGTCAGAAATCACTAAGCATCACCAGATCGATCTCTACCAAAGTTTTTTAGGGATTGAGAGCATTTTTTCAACCAAGGCTTCGAGGAATAGTAACTCAACCCACAGTTGTTTCCAAGATCTAGAGCATTCATCCAACCAATGATTTGAGGACTAGTAACTCAACATAAGATATTATAGGGTTTCCAGAGGATTTTCCAACCAAGGCTTCGAGGAACTAGTAACTCAAACCACAACCATAAAGAACATGAACACCAATAAAAAAAAAAGGTAAGCCCACAACGAAATGTCTATCTAGGAAATGGAAAGGCTAGAAAAAAACATTGTCAATCAAGGAAATGATCCATGTCAATGACATATCATAACCAAGAAACTGAATGCATGTTTCATGCATGCCAAAACTAGGGAATAAATCATATATGCAACTTGATACTTACAATCAAAACTCGTTATAGCTAACAATCTTGATGTCCTCTTGCTCTTTCCTCCATTCCCTTTTCTTTCTTTCTCCAAATACAAATTATGCCACACTCCTCCAAGAGTTCTCCAATAAACTCTAAGTGCCCAAAATTCAAATCACAAAAGCAATGAAGTAATTGTGGGAAGGCTTTTTATTATTGATGCCTCTATTTTCTTCCTTTTCCTTCATTTTTCCTTCAATTTTACACACGTGCAATTTTGTGACCTTTCACCTTCATTTTCTCGTATTTTCATTTATTTTAATAAATAAATACCATTTATTGTCTCTATTCCTTTTCCAAAGCTTTTGCAAATTCCTTTGTGATTTTTCTTAGCCACAATAAACCATTAGGATGTTTTTTTCAACATTCAACTCTGAATACATGTCCCACAACCTTGGTCTTATTTTTTCCTTTATTAACTTTATTTACATGGATTTTTAACAAGGGATGTTACATTGTGCAACCTAATATGATATAAATTGTTATTATTTCTATAACAAGGCATACCTACAATCCATCTATGAGAGTATCTCTTTTAACATTTTTACTACAAGAAAATTCATATATGTTGAAGACCTTAGATTATTAATACTCCTCACTATCATCAAGTAATATCAATTTCTTTAGGGATCCAAATTAACATGGGATCTTTTCTCCATCGATAGTTAGGATTATTTGGATACATGATTTAGTGTATACCAAATTTTTTATTTATTATTATCCTTTTAATCTCTATTCATAATAATATATTTTTTTGTCATTAATTATTACACATTTTGCTTCCATATTGGTTTCTTTTACCTTTTTAACTTCCTTCTTTAACTCAACTAGATATTTACTATTGAAATTTTTATTTATAATATTATGATCATTTAGGTTTGGATTTTTCCTAAGAATTCTATATTTATGGGAAAAAAATCTTACCTTAACATGGAATAACCTATTTCTATGATAAATTATTTTACCATTTTTCTTCTATGAAACATGTTCATTCAAAAGCTAAAATCTCTTCTTCCTCTTCTTTCAAAACTATATTGATATGGCTAAGGTTGTTTTTATAAACTCATAGTGTAATTCCATAACTTATTCATTTTCTCATTGATGTGGTTGATATCTAATTTATCTTGTGGACTATTTAGGAACAAAATATCATTTATCTTTTCTTCAAAATGTTTAATATTTATTTATTTTCTTCATTTTATTTTATTTTAGGTCATTAATTTCTCCTTCTTGAGTTAGTTATTTCATTTCTTGAATTTTATTTTCCATCTCTTGCAACTTTAGTATTTTTTTTCTCCAACATTATTATTTTATTGTTTATCTATTTTTGGATATTTCATTCAAATGTTGCAAACTTATTATCAAACACTACCTCTAAGACTCTTTGAAGATGGAATTCTCCTCTTTCCTTTCCTCTCTACAACAAATATACTTTAACTATACTTAGTTGAGCCCCCTCTCAAAAAAGTTTATATAAATAAGGAAATTTTTTTATATGGAAATAATCAAATAAAGTAAAACAAATTATAACCAAAGCTAAGTAAATGAACTTGTGCATTTAATTTTCAAGTTTTGTGACCATTGTTGTCTCAACATTTATCTTAATAACCACACAAAATTTATATATCCTCCTAATGATAAATAAACAATACTTATTAAATTTCAGCAAAAAAATATCTAATATTATTTATTGAGATATCCTTAATAAATTTCACCAAAAAAATATCTAATATATTGCTTAAAAAATATCTAATATATTGTTTCTTTTGTTGATAAGAGATGATTCAATTGAATTATTCTATATTCATTCAAAATATGGAATAAATATCTTCTGCTAACTAATTGAAGTGAGATTTCCTATTTCCATTTATAAAAATATAAATTCAATACCATACACTAAAAACTAATTAAATTTGACCTGGAAGCTCTCAATTCTGAACTCCGCAAAAGACAAATCAGAAGCACAGATGAACCTGATATACTAAGATGGGGCAATTCTACCAAAGGCATGTTCACTACAAAAGAAGCCTACACCATTATGCATCCCACGCCTCTCCCCCGTGATCCTCTTTGGGCGACGATCTGGAACAAGCTCACCTCGCCTAAGGTCTCCACTTTTCTATGGCTTCTTATCCATAAACGAATTCTCACTTGGGACAATCTTGTTAAACGAGGTTTCTTCGGACCCTCCCAATGCCCCAACTGCCTTCAACTTGAGGAAACTACCCAGCATCTTTTACTGCTTTGCCCTTTGGCCAACTCCTTTTGGGAGAAATGCAGCTTCCGGTGTCAGAAGAACAAACCCATGGGAGATATCACCAACATTCTCCGCAGATGGCCTCCCCGCCCTTTCCTCTCTCCCCTCCTCAATGCTCTGTGGTCACTCCTCCCTGGTCTTGTGTTCTGGTCTCTTTGGAAAGAAAGAAATAAACAGATTTTCAAAAATCATGTTTCTGCTCTGGACCATATGTGGATCTCTTTCTGCAGCAATCTTCAGGAATCTCTGGCTCTCCGTTCATGGACTGAAGAGGACTATCCTAACAACCCTAAGGAAATATCCATTTGGAAAAATTGGAATATCTGTATTGCTTTCATCCCTACCCTTAAAATTAATCCCCTTCCCACTCCTCCCTTAAGCTGGTCCCCCCCCACTGAAGGTGTCCTCAAGCTAAATTTCGATGGCGCCTCCAGAGGGAATCCTGGGCCAGCTGGCTTTGGAGGCATCATAAGAAATTTCAAAGGAGAAACTCAGATCATCTATTATGGCTCTATCGGATGGGACTCTAACAACTCAGCTGAATTAGAGGGCCTCTGGCAAGGTCTCTGTCTGATACAACATCATAATTTTCTCCCCATCATCATTGAGGGAGACTCCCAAATTCTGATCAATATCGCCAAGAGGCTTCTCTGGGGCACCAATCTGGAAAAAGTGGCCCATAGCTGGCGTCTGGAGGCAAGAATAAAGCGGTTAAGCAGATGGTTAATGCAGCACAGAGCAGTCTCCTTCAACCACATAAAGAGGGAAGGCAACAAAGTTGCTGATCTTTTGGCTAATTTTGGTACTGAGAGTATTAGCACCCTCACTCATGGCTCTTTACACAGTATCCCTGATGCAGCACTGTTACAGCAATGTATCACGCAGGTGCACAGCGACAGCACCACACCGGATGCGGGTGATTAATGGCCATCTGGGAACGTGGCACATCGTGCACTTCCCGATGGACTTCGCCGGTGTAGCCCATGTGGCTCTCGGTACAGATATTAACTATAGCCTTTACTCACCACCCTGCGTGAGACTTCATTATCTCGGTCGGCTCATTCGGCTTCTGGATATGGCGGTCATTCTCGGCATGGAGTGTTTCTGCAGAGGTTTGGATGGTGGAGTGGGCGGCTACAGCTCTCCTACTCCTTTGCACGCGAATTGTTCGCCTGCAAGCATTGAAGCCAGTATTAAAACTAATACGGGGAAGCGCTGTTGGATAGTTGCTTGTTTCGAGCCGGCTCCGAATTGCCACTTCTCCAATAGTCCATGGTGTAATCGACGTGTTTGTGATCCTGCTTCTCCTGCTCAGTTCGGTAATTTTGCTACCACCTCTGCTGATCTGCTTAGTGGTCACAGTGGTCTTGCTCCAGCTTCCTTTGTTCAGCCCAGTGGCGCCCAGAATTCTCATTCTCCTCCTATCCGTTTTGTGAGTCTTGCTGAGCCCAGCCCTGATTTGATCATCATGCCTCGCCTCGCCTCCGCGAACGCATGAGAAGCAGAAGGGGTTCCAGCCATGGGCGTCTTAATCAACAGCGCCCGCCTCCCGTTCCTGCTCCTGCGTTTGAGGTTGGCTCTGTCTTCTCTCCCGACGCTTTCTCTGCCCCTCCGCCCTCCTATCATGAGTCTCATCCCGTTGCCCCTCGTCCCCTTCGGCCCTCCATTCGTCAAACTTCTCAGCGCGCTGAGCTCAGGTTTGACTGCACTTCCTGCAATGCCACTCTTACAACTTTTATTACTGTTACTCTTCGGGAAGAGGTCCCTAATATAGCTCCGCCCAGCTCTTCGATTTCGCCAGCTCCCCCTCTCAGCTCCAGTTCCCCTCGAGCTGCCCCTGCCTCCTTTGCTCCTCAGCACGGGTCCAACATGGAGACAGAGCGCGTGGGTGGCGGATGTGCTCTTAGCGACACCCAGGCGGATAGAAGCGAGATGTTCACCTGCAGAATTGTTGAAGAGTCTCCCTCTCCTACTCATGGATAACAACTGCTTTGGCTTTCAGGTTTTTCTGTTCTGCTCTTGTAGAAATCATAAGCTTCTTAGTTATACTGCTTTGCTGTACAGGCAGTTCACTTATTTCAGCTTTAGTGTCATTTTGCTTTTTGTAAACTTAAAACCGGTTTCCCTCTCATGGGCGGTTCAGACGTTATGGTTTAAAAGACTGGTTTCCCATCCTGGGCAGTCCAGACTATGCATGCCTTGCTTGACTATCAAGCCCAGCGTTCAGGCTTTCCTAGCTAACGCTGGTGCAGTTTTGTATCAGTACTTTTATACATAATAGAAATTAGTCATACTTAGAAAAAAAAAAAAACTAATTAAATTTAATTGATCTCACACAGTCGTACAAAAAAATACTTTTCTCTACTAAAATGTTTGAAACTGAGTGTCCTTGCACTCCTGGGAAGCATTTTAACGTTGCCACAAAGAGCAATGTTTATCTTCAATAGGGTTTGTAAGGGCATCGATCTCTGCCTTTCTCAATCTAAGAATCCCCCAATTAATAATGGTATGTCGGCTTTTCCAATCTAAGAATAAACCCAATTAGTAATGACAGGGAATGTAATATTGTCGGCTTTCAAGAAATGAGAACTACTCATTGAGTCGGTGAACATATATATTATAATAATGACAGTTAATCATCGAGCGAGCTGCTAACATATGTATGCATGGTTATAAAGACGAAATTTACTTGTTCAATGTTTCCATAGCGTTGAAAAATCGAAGTTTCTTTCAATTCTATCAAATTAGGGTTTTGAATTCAAGCTTCTTTTAAATGGTATCAAATTAGGATTTTGAAGCACATTTAGAAATGGAGCAATTAAATGGAAGCAACGATCCTAAATTGTATGACGGGAGAAATATGCTTCTCAACATATTGAAAATGTTGAAGCAGAGCTCAAGAATGGTGTTGAGATTCCTTCTTTGCAGAGTTCCTCTATTATGACAGGAACACAAACAAATGGAAGAAAAGAGAAACACAAAGAACGCGAACCTCATTTGACAAATAGTAGGGAAGATAAATACGTGGAAAAACATTGGTTTCCAGTGTGACAGTTAGGTTAGTGAGCCGGGACATACTCGTTGCAGTCTGAAAACACTATCTACTCAAAGTACGATTGGGCTTTTGACCATTTATAGGAAAACATTGAAATAAGTCAGACGGAAGATGAAATATTTGATGACAACATTCGTCCCGTGAGATTCAATTAGAATGGTACTGAAAGGCATAGCGAAAACTACTTTCCAACAGAATTCACTCACAACATTATCTTGGTTCACATGATATGGGATTTCAGGGATTGGGAGTGGAAATCGGGCAAGCATGCAATTTATATGGAATTCAAACTTCAATTGGCTTGAATTAATGCACCATTTATACCATAATACGTATGATTTCGAGTTCAGCTATTACACGATTGGGGTATTTTGCAACAATGATCGTCATTTTACTGATTACTTAACAGAACATGATCCTACCCAAGGACTACTAACAGTACATAGTTTACCCATAGTTGTAATTACAAACGAACATTATCTTCACAAAGATGATCCATCCATATGCCCAATTTGTCAAGAAAATTTAACCATGGGAGATTTGTTTTTCCTTGCAAACATCTCTATTATCGTTGATTAACTTCAGCCATTAAATATGTGTATATATTTTCTATTTTAGTTTTTAGAATATGATCACCTTGCAATAAGTATACATCTTTATAATTGTGAACAATTAAGTATTATTTTGCTGGTTGACTGCTGGCCTATTCTCATTTTCTATCTTGTTATGGCTATAATTTTGAGGTCATTATCATGATTAAAAGGGAATTGTTAGTCTATGAATCTTTAGAGAATCACAAATTCTGATTTTTTTTTATTTTTTATGATTTGAAATCTTTATGTATTGATGAATTGCTATTGTATGGTCATTCTTTATTATTTGTCAAAATAGTTTCTAACAAAATTTTTATGTTCATTATTCATGTTTCATTTAGCCTTGTGAATTCTCAACATATGTGTAATTATTTTATTTCATTAACTATGTTATCTAGGATTGTTCATGTTACACAACATCACTTTTTAAGACTTACATTTTAAACTTTTAAAGGAAATTGTTTTTTCTTCATTAAAAGTGAGAAGTAGAGGTAGTTCAAATAAATCAATATTATTAGTATAATCTTAAATAGTGCCTTTTGGG
Source organism: Pinus albicaulis (assembly GCA_034641835.2). NCBI lineage: Eukaryota > Viridiplantae > Streptophyta > Pinopsida > Pinales > Pinaceae > Pinus > Pinus albicaulis. The sequence goes on from CM076584.1 coordinate 1,472,648,525, forward strand.
ATGTTTAAATCTTACCATAAAGACACTCTTTTACTACTAGTCCAGGAGGCTAGTTGGGAAGGTTGTTGGTGTGATATCTCTATAATAGAAATGTAAATGTATATCATAAGAAAGTAATGTAATATTTAAATATACATTGAATAATAATATTGTACATCATATAATGCATAAAAATAATGATGGAAGATATGGTGGCTATGATTTTATAAGAGAGCAAAGAAAAAAAGTTTAGTTGTCTAACTGGCCAAAGCTAAATACTATTATTTTATTTCTAATATTAAGTCTTTTTTTATACTTTATTAAGTCATGCAAACCTTAGATTTAGTGGGGTAATTGAGATACATTTTCTTGTTATGAAGTCACATGGAATCTCCACTTTATGTAAATATATTCTATGCATTTTCATTATACAATCGAATCAATCGATCAATTTTCCCTTTATGGTTGTCTTAGAGATCCTAAGTTTTTATCTTATGACTTTCATGTAATCATATGGAGTATAGCTATTTTAAAATATGGAAGTGAGATATCCTAATTGATTATGTGATAGAGAATTGGATACTATTCCTTGTTTTGTGGATATTAAAGACTAAAGAGAACAATTGGATTGTGATAAATATAATGTTTAACATAATATGAAATGCTAGGAAGTTGGTTTATGTGAGTGTATTAGATATATCCACTCTTATAATTATCTTGGGGTTGTCCCTATTAAGAAAGATGAGAGGAAACAATGAATCTATGGTTAGGGTGAGACATCTTTTATTTGTATAAGTTTGTGAATTATTATCGAGACAATCATTTATTGTCTATATGTATATATTTTGAACTATCACTTCTTTTAATATGAAATAAACTATGTTTTTCTTCTATTCATACAGTTGCATTTTTTAATTCATTATTAGTAGGGAAATAATGAAATACCATACCAATATTTTCACATTGTAATATCAAATTAATTAATTTTAATTAGTCAAAAATATGATTTAACACACTTGACAAGACAATAGAATGCATCTTAAGAAAACATATACTATCTCTTAGTCATAATATAGAATCCTTCAAATTCCTCCTTAAATCATCATTTCAACTAATTAATTCCTCACTCCAACAAATCCCAACAATTTTGGGATTGGAGATTCAAGGTTTGAATTTCAGTTGATGTGCCTCATGAATCAAGCTTCCCTAATCATAGCAGGATTGAAGCTACATGGATTTTAACTATGGAAAATATTTCCTCAAATCTTAGGATCTCATGAATCAGGCTTCCCTAATCATAGCAGGAGTGAAGCTACATGCATTTTAATTATGGAAAATCTTTCCTCAAATCTTAGGATCTAACACTTTGGGGGCCCATACTAAGAGAAACACATGTTCTTTCTATAGATGCATTCTGGTGAACGAATAACTATTATCAAAGAATTTTAATTAATATATTACTCATTTTTCTCAATTATTATAAACATGTGGTCTCTATTTAGTCAACCTGTTTCATCATATTGATTAAAAAAATTCTTAAAAATATCTCTTTTAAATACACCTTTTTTTTAATATAACACTCAATTTCTATAATTATGTTTAGTCCACACCTTCTCACATCTGCAACATATTTTATAATTAAAAATAATTCTTTGAAATTTTTCTTAATTGTTAGAGTCAAGCAACAAAAAAACAATTAAACACACACACAACATATTAATGAAGACAAGAAGATTTAATGTGGTTCACCCAACCAATTTGGGCTATGTCCACCAAACAGAGGCATTGGTAATCTCATTTCTAAATAGGAGATTTACAACAACAGAGTTTCTCATCTGCACTTCTCTTCCTCTCACCTCACATCCCTCATTCTCAGAAACATCTACGGGCTTACATTTTATAGCCGGGAGTAGAAACTGAATCATAAATTCAATCACAACAAAATAGGATGCAATAACTCCACATCACGATTAGATGCAGTCAATTTAGCAACAAATCCTATTGTTGTCATATTCATGAGATTTTCTCCAAATTTAATTTAATAAATGTCAACAATATCCACCTTGACAACAATTAGCCTGATACCCTGTTCCATTATTATTTTATCTTTTCTGCAAGCCAAGAGAAGCCAGACACCATCGTAGCTTCTCTAATAAAACTAGTTTCGTGAACATGTCTGCACAATTTTCTTTTGTATGCACTTTTTCAAGAGAGACTCCCCGTTCAGTGATAACCTGTCTTACAAAATGGTACTTGATAGGTATATGATTTGATTTACCATGATAGGCCTGATTTTTAGCCAAGTGAATTGCACTTTGACTATCACAAAATAAATTTATGTTTTCTTGCAACCTACCAAACTCACCAAACAAACCTTTCAACCAAACCGCTTCTTTGCAAGCATGTGAAGCAACTATGTATTCTGCTTCAGTAGTGGATAAAGCAACAATGTTTTGTAGCTTTGACATCTAGCTTATAGCTCCACCTGCAAGAGTAAAGACATATCCTGAAGTTGACCTTCTCTTATCCAAATCACCTGCAAAAACGGAATCAACATATCCGCAAACAAATTCACTACTTCTGTTATAAGTGATACAATAATCACTTGTGCCTCTCAGATACTGAAGCACCCATTTCACTGCTGACCAGTGTTCTTTTCCTGGATTTTCCATATACCTGCTGACAACCTCAACTGCATGTGAAATATCTAGTCATGTACAAACCATCGCATACATCAAACAACCTACTACATTGGCATAAGGTATTCGAGACATATATTCCTTTTCTTCATTTGTATTAGGACATAAACTTGAAGAAAGCTTAAAATGGGAAGCTAAAGGGACTGAAACAGGCTTCACATTATTCATACCAAACCTTAAGAGTATTTTCTCAATATACTTCTTTTGTGATAGCCACAGCTTACCATTGCTCCTGTCTCTGAAAATCTCCATGCCCAAAATCTTTCTTGCTGCTCCTACATCTTTCATATCAAACGTCCTAGCCATTTGAGCCTTTAACTTGTTGATCTCTGTTATGATTTTGCTTGCTAAAAACATATCGTCAACATATAACACTAAGATAATGAACATGCCATTACTCAATTTCTTAAAGTAAACAAAATGATCATATTAACTTCTTATATAATTTTGACTCATCATGAAAGAATCAAATTTCTTGTACCATTGTCGAGGTGACTGCTTCAAACCATACAATGATTTCTTGAGCTTGCAGACAAATTTCTTGTTGTGATTTTGAACAAACCCTTTAGGTTGTTCCATATAAATCTCTTCATCTAGATATCCATGTAAAAATGCAGTCTTAACATCTAGTTGTTGTAATTCTAAATCAAGTAAAGCAACTAATGCTAAGACAATCCGAATTGAAACAATTTTAACAACTGGTGAAAATATCTCATGAAAGTCAATTCCTGCTTTCCGAGAAAAACCTTTTGCAACCAGCCTCGCTTTGTACCTATCTTCTGTATCATCAACACCTATTTTCAATTTGTAAACCCATTTACATCCCATAGTTTTTCTGTCTTTAGGAATTTCCACCAGATCCCATGTGGCATTCTTGTCTAATGCCTTCATCTCATCCTTTATAGCCTCTTTCCACTTATCACTGTTAGAACCTTCTACAGCTTCCTGATAGCACAAAGGTTCATCATCATTAGCGGTTAAAGCAACTAAAGTAACATAATCATCATACCTTTTAGGAGGACGTCTAATTCTCGTGGACCTCCTTAAAGATGTTTCTGATAATTCCACAATTTGCTGATTATTATATGTAGGGACTTCTTCATGATCTACATCTGAAACTTGTTCATGATCTGCATCTGAAACTTGTTCATCTGGACTATCATCAGTATTTGAACTGGTTTCAAATTGAATATGTTGAAATTTAGGTACATTTCCCTGTTTCAATTTCATATCTACATTTGGATTATCGAGTGAAAATTCATTGAATTTAACATCTCTGTTAATGATGATCTTGTGAGTAGTAGGATCCCACAACCTATATCCCTTAGTCCCATCACCATATCCAACAAAGATATATCTTTTTGATTTAGGATCTAATTTAGAATGCAGATGTTTCGGAATTAGAGCATATGCATCACAACCAAAAGCTTTTAGTTTAGAATAATCACATGGATGACCTTTCCATACCTCTTGAGGAATTTTGCATCCTATTGCAGTTGATGGTGATCGATTTATCAAGTAACAAGCTGTAGATACCACTTCTGTCCACAATTCCTTTTGCAAATTGGTGTTACTAAGCATACTTTTTGCTCTTTCTAAAAGAGTCCTGTTCATGCATTCAACAACTCCGTTTTGCTGAGGAGTATATACAATATTTTTATGTCTTTCGATCCAATCTTCCTTGCAATAATTATTAAATTCCTTTAAAGTAAACTCACCACCATTGTCAGTTCTTAAACATTTAATTGTTCTTCCAGTGATGTTTTCTACTAATGCTCTAAACTTTTTGAAAACTATGAATACATCAGACTTTTTCTTTAACATATAGACCCACACTTTTCTAGAGTAATCATCAATAAAATATACAAAATATGACGATCCTCCATATGAGGTTGTAGGAGATGGACCCCAAACATTAGAATGGATATAATCAAGGATTCACTTACTCGTATGTTTTCCAGTTTTAAAATTTTTCTTGCTTTGTTTCCCATATAGACAATGTTTGCAGAAATCTAACTTAGAAGATTTTAAACTAGGAAGTAACTTACGATCAGATAAAATTTTTAATCCTCTTTCACTCATATGGCCCAAACATTGATGTCATAGACGAATATAATCACTGTCGTTTTCAGATACAATAGAAGCATGATCTGACTATGTTCTTCCTTCTAACTGATAAAGATTTCCAATCTTCTTTGCTTTCATTACTAGTAAAATTCCTTTATAAAATTTCATTACTCCACCTTGAATAAGGGTTTTATATCCATTTGTGTCTAGTACTCCTAGAGAAATGAGGTTTTTTCTGAGTTCAGGCACGTGTCTTACATCAGTTAAAATTTTATTTGTTCCATCAAAATTTTTAATCTGGATGCTTCCAATTCCCACAATATTACATGAGACATCATTTCCCATGTAAACAACTCCATCATTGATTGATTTATAAGGTTTAAACAACTCTCTATGAATGCACATGTGATTTGACGCACCAGAATCTAACAACCAATGTTGATCATGATTAGACAAACTAACTGTTAACACTTCATCACACATACCTGAAATGGATGTCGAACCTGTATCTGTCGTGTTTTCTTCTTTCTTCTCTATCGAAGAGTCTCCTTTGGATGTTTTCTGTCTCTTCCAACAGTCTTTCTTCAAATGTCCTGATTTGCCACAAAACCAACACTTTACCTTACTCTTCTTCCCTTTCGATTTTGACCGAGAGTTGTTCTGCTTACTGAAGCGTATTTCTTTAGAACGACCTCTGACCATCATTACTTTTGATGTAGAGATTTCTGAATTTGACCTCTTTCTGGTTTCTTCAGACATCAAAGCTCCAACAACATCATCAAACTCAATGGTTTCTGATGAACTAAGACTTATAGAAGTAACAAAATGATCCCATGACTCGAGCAACAAGCATAATAAAGTTACAGCTTTATCTTCTGAATCAAATTTTACATCTATACTATCTAACTGCACCAAAAGAGTATTAAAGGTATTCAAATGATCAGTTATTGATATACCTTCCTTCATGCGCAAACTGTACAACTATCTCTTCAGAATAATCCTATTGGTTAAAGATTTTGTCATGTACAAATTTTGAAGCTTTGTCCACAAACTAGCAATAGTTTTCTCTGACATGATGTTAAATAACACATCATTCGCCAAACACAACCGTATGCCACTCAGTGCTCTATCATCAATGTCACTCCATTCGTCATCTGTCATTGCGAGAGGTTGTTTGGCTTTTCCCAAAAGCGCCTTTGCCACACCTTGTTGTATGAGTAGATCGTGCATCTTCACTTTCCAGATCTCGAAGTTGTTTTTTCCATTGAACTTTTCGATCTCAAATTGAGCACTTTGAGTTTTTGACATATTGAGTAGATCGTGTCAAAAAATCTCCAATCACAAATCTTAATAAATGAAGATTTTTATTTTTAATAAAAAATATCAATTTTGATTAAAAATGCACTTTATTTTTAAAAAATGCCCTTCATAAAAAATGCCTTAGGCCCTAGGCCCTACCCAAGTGCATATTACAATATAAATCGATATACAATTGATATACCATATGCATTTCATATACAAATCGATTTAAATGAAAATTGATTTTATATGGTAATTTCAATAAATATATATAAAAAACAAAGGCATTTCATATCTTTGTTTAGCCTTTCGATTTAAAATGGCATACGTTCTGATTTTTGAAGGCATGTCAATACAAAACTTTATTTAGCCGTTCAATAAAAATCGATTTAACATTAATGCACCTTCTATCAATGTCGACCTGCGTTCATATGTACATACCAACTCACGGTTCAACGCACATACTAGCTCACAGTTCACGAAATTTTGTTTACGCGCTTCAACAACTCTGCTCCACAGAGAATGGTCCTATTTCATCCCTTACATGAAATGAAGGGCACGGTTTCAAGTTCCATGCAGGCAAATGTAAAATCGGCTCTAGTCTTGCGCTTCGGCTCTCTGCACCCACGGTTTGGGAGCTCACAGCCCTCGGCTCTCAATGCCATTTCATAGCCAAAGCCACGAAATTGAAACAACTCCGCTCCACCAGATCAGCAGCTCTATCACATGAGCCACACAGAACATGAATCGATGTGTTAGTCGCTTGTCGATGTAGCCACACAGCCGCAACAATAGTTCTGCTCTACGCACCAGCTCACGACACTTTTAACCTCCATCATTCATAGTATTTTATTTACCAATTTACGCACTCCTCAGCATCAGGTCACGCATAGTGGATCTGCAACTACAAGTGCACAACAATCACGCAGTGGATCTGCATAGTCCACGGCTTTGGGAAATCGGCCACTTGATTCTTCAATTTCCAATCGAGAGTTTACACAGCTAAATTCACACGCACAACTCCATGCTATCAGTCTCCAAATTAATCTCAGAAGACTAATTCATGCGCATAGACTCAACCTAAAAGCTCCGATACCAATTGTTAGAGTCAAGCAGTGGAAAAAAAATTAAACACACACACAACATATTAATGAAGACAAGAAGATTTAACATGGTTCACCCAACCAATCTAGGCTACGTCCACCAAACAGAGGCATCAACAATCTCATTTCTAAACAGGAGATTTTCAACAATAGAGTTTCTCATCTGCACTTCTCTTCCTCTCACCTCACATCCCTCATGCTCAGAAACCTCTACGGGCTTACATTTTATATTTGGGAGTAGAAACTGAATCATAAATTCAATTATAACAAAATATGATGCAATAACTCCACTTCAGGATTAGATGCAGTCAATTTAACAACAAATCCTATTGTTGTCATATTCATGAGATTTTCTCCAAATTTAATTTAAGAAATCTCAACATTAATTAAATGACAAGTGGATAAACAAAACAAATGTCAACTTATCCCATACAACATTTAATAAAACATAATGAAAAATACATTACAAAACTAATAAACATTTAAACATTTAAAGAAACAATGTTTTCTGTCAATAGTCTAACATAAAAAGGATTAACAAAATTGAAAATTTGCATACCCATTATTCTTTTTAATGAGAGAGTCAATCTTGTATGGAATTTGTTAACATACTAATAAATAAGAGAACAAGCATTGTTTCCACACGTGAAATTTTGGACCTTTTAATATAAGTTTATGCGGGTCATCAACATATTAATTTAGGGCAAACAATTTGTAATTATATTTTTATTTAACTATATCATTAGTGTAAAAATTTAAATATTTATTTAGTTTTGATATTAACCGGGGCAATGGTAAGGCAACGGTAAGCCCTAAGTTCTCTTCAAATTCATATCATTTTTCCTTTAATATGTTACTAAAAATAAAAGCCTTCCACTTAAATAATTGTTTGAATCTTTTTCTTTGTTACAATTTGGTGGATAATGTGAAAGATTACATTGGTGGAGATCAAAATGCTTACTATCATTCATGTCATTATCAAAATTATGAATCAACTTCCATAATTTATATATGTAATGTTTATTGAGATTCTTCATTGAATTTGTAGTTAGGGATTTACTAAAATTCTACTAAAAATTGTGAGATATCTTCTAATTATATAGATTTTTTATATTTTATTTTTTTATCATTTTAATTATGATATATTTTTATTTAAAAATTCCTAGTTGTGGAAAAAGCAAGACTATACATAATTCTTTGGTTCTCATATATTATTTAATCTATGAGTTTTTAAATTTAATTTCAATGTGAGATTGTCCTCCCAAATTTCCTTTACATCTCTGAAATATTGAGATTTTTTATTAAAAAATAGAAATTGTAATTCTGGAAAATGAAATAAAACTAACCAATACATCCATTTCTCTCACACATATATATATTTGTGAATCACATGAATAAATGAGAACTTTCTTACTTTAAAGAATGGTAACTTCATACAAAAGGCCAGCTTAACAGATGTCTCCAAAACAAAACTTGAACCCAAATAACCAGGCCACTAAATTTAAAAAAATAATTGAAAAATACCACTTTGTTCTTATAGGATAGAAATTGTATCTCCTGAAATTGGTACAATATGATTTTCTAGTACATAATACCATCTACATTAATGCTGGTATATGTTGTATCTCTTGCAGATTTGTACAATGTGATTTTCTAATCAAATCTATTATACAAGTCCCGAAATTTTGTATAATGTGCAAACATTTGTTCGCTTTGAACTTTTGTCCGCTTTGAAGATTGACGTTGTAAACTAATATAATATAAATATAAACGCTTTCATTCCATAACCCGAATCATACATGCCCCCAGTTTTCTGAATATGAGTTGAAGATGGATTGTGGAACCAGAGACGCCAATATCAACCAACCGACAGCTAAAAAAAAAAAAAAATTCGAATGCCTAGCGAGAGACAATTAGAAGCCGAGCATAGAGCACATTTAGTTGCTTGTTCAGAAAACCCAGAAGCGATTCGCATATAGTCGCTTGTTCAGAGAACCCAGATGCGATTCACTATCTCCAATTTCAGTTCTATGGCGTTATGCAGTGAATGAAGTAAAGTTTGGGTTTTCTGAAGACAATAGCATAATTTCACTGGGGAGAATACTATTCTGCTTAGCCGTATGTCGGATTTCGGTCAACAATCAGATGGGCATCACTTGAGTCTGCAAATTATACATGAAGCTATGGCTCTCAACATAAGACATAGAACTGTGGTCATGATTATATATATATATATATATATATATATATATATATATATATATATAGATATCATTTTATTGCATAATAATTTTATAAATATCTTCTTCAAATTATTTGCCAAAGATTAAATAAATATTTTCTTCAAGATTATTTGGCAAAGATTAAGCTGCATGCAAGGTTGAATAATATAATATAATAGGCAGATGGGTTCACATTTATGGTTTTTTTTTTTTAAAATATTAAATAATATATTAATAAATGATATATTTCAGTTTAACTTTTTAATTGTGTTAGGGCTGGAATGAGTATTTGGACTCTTCAAGTGCTTGACCAGTCATATCCTAAGCTCTAAGGCAATTTAATGGTTTTGATTATATAATTGGTAGGTGGTTTAAGCTTTCAATCACTACAAATTCAATGTCACACACCAATGAGGGTATTGAGACCTGATATGGTAGCAAAAGATAAGTTTGTAGTCTATGGCAAGAAGAAGTGTGGCTGTGCAAGTCAAAAATCCACTACTTTAATGAAAAACAACTCGAGAATCAGTGTGATAATATATCAATAAGAGAAAGCTATCACAAGACTTACAATAATATTATTGAATATCATGAAAAATCACTGTCATAAGGAATGCTCTTTAATGCGTCATTATGCAGATCTCATCAAGAAAGTCCACTAAGTAAGACTAATAAAAGTTGATAAGATACATAAACACATCAATAGACTCACAAAAACATATAACAGCATTTGGAATTACAAAGTGAAACTAAAAAAATTTAGGTATGGAAACACATAAGAGAGATCAACAATAGCATATCAAGATGGTAATAAGTCCTCAAAAGTCTTCTTCAATATCATTAACTGAAAGCAGTACACTAATCACATGAGTATAAGATTCACAAACCACGAACCTTTTCTCCATTGAGTTTCATCATATATACACAAGAGATATTATGTTGATATTTCCACAAAAAAGGTGAATCTGTTCTAGGAGAGTTATTACATTCCTATACATAAGGTGAATCTTATCCTTAACCATAAAGAAAAGTAGTGAAAAATAATAAAAGTAAACAACATGATGGCATATAGTTCGAAGTGGCTAGATTGATGTGGCAAACTGGTCATGCTGCAATAGTTTCTTCTATTGATATTGCATGCATGCAATTACTCCTCAATAGCACCCTTCGAAATTTGAACAAAAACTGCCTCCACTTCATTTATACAAAAATTCAGGAGATAATAGCTACCCTTCAGAAACAGGTAGCTATAATTGGAAATTATGTAAATAGTTGCATTTGTTGATGAAACCAAAATGTGTGTATCTCTCCTTCTTTGACTTGCCTTAAATGTTTAAATAAAATCAAGTATAGAAGAAAATATTTTGAGGGACTTTGCCTTAGTAAGCCTTTTAGCTTTTCTTTTTCCTCCATGCTTTTGTTTCAGAGCTCTAGTCTTCTTGGCTTCCTTTCTTGGCTTTCATCAACATTTATGATTTCATCTCTCAATATAGGATTAACAATGAGTTTGCTGTTCAGTCTTAGCTTGTTTTCAGGCCTAGTGTGAAGCTTTTTGAGGTATGAATTGGGAATATAAGAAACCCCTCTTCTTCTCCGCATCATACTGCTAGACTCACCTACCTCATATTCTGTCTCTGAGAAATCCTCATCAATATTGTCTTCTTCGAAAGATGAATAGAAGTGGATGATGTATTTGTCCTTTCTTCTGGTAGATGTCTTGGATTTCTTAAGAGAAGAAAATAATTGAGCTAACCTTGGTTCTCCTTTTGAAGGGGTGTCCATGTTTTCTTCTTGCTCTTCTGTAACTACTGGAGAAGAGCGTTGAACTGGTACTTCAGGGCTGGCTTCCTCTAAAGTTTCTTCTGCTATGATCAAATTACTTATGCCTTTATGTCTTGAGGAAGAGGCCATGTTTTCCTCACCTGTAGACTTAACTTCTTTATTAGGCTCGGTTTTCCCTTGTTTGAATTTAATGGAATTTTCTCTTATGAATGATGCTAAAGTTTGGGGTTCCTTTGAATATTTCCTTGTATAAACCCTTTCTGCTGGTTGTACCATTGTTATGGGAGTCACACGTTCAGTTCTGGCTCTCTTAGCTGAACTTATAGTTTGTCTACTCGTGGATGGAACAGACTGAGCTACTTGTGAACTATTTGACACAGGTGTTGATCTAGTTTTTTCTTGGAAATTTTGCTTCTTAGGTCGCCCTACCCTCCTCCACGAATTGATACCACCAAATCCTTCATCTGTTAGGATTTTTTCCTAGGTTGTTCTCTTTTTATTAAGGTGATAGACCACCAACATCTTTATTAAACCTCTATGGTAGAGGTTATGCATGGAATAATTAGGGATATTCTACAACTTTAAAGACATTTTAAGCAAGGATTTGTAGAGAAAGAAAGGTAAATTTATAGTTCTGACACATGAGATATGAGAGAGAAATATCACTTGATACGGATGAACAGTTGAGAATCTTTCCTCACAAGTGATATAGCGTTACACCGTAGTTATCACATGATTCCATTATGGCCTAAAGAAGGAAATATGCACAGTATGAGTCCAATTGACATTTACATGATCATGTTTGAGGAAGGCACTTAAATCTTCTTGCAACATTTTCTTCTTGAACTAACATTCTCCAGTGGTTGAAGTCTGAGTAGCCTTGGCTATAATGGTCTCGGTGATTTTGAAAGTTTTGCTTCGAAGCTTGAATTTATCTCCATCAAAACTTTCTGCAAAGGCTTGTGCAACAACTACATTTTCTCCCGAGAATTAAAAACTTGTACCAGCTTGCTCTTTGAAATTGTGGCTTTACTCTAGCATTGAAAAACCTGGTATTTGTTGGCTCAGAGCAGTTAAACTTTCAACCTTTACCCATTTTTCTCAACACCTAGGCTTTTTTTATGCATAAATGTTCAAACTAGAGGTAAAAAACCTACATGCATATCTAATTTCTTTCTTTGGGATGATAAGATGGTTGCTCAAAAATGTAACTCTGTTAGCTGTAATCTTCACGGAGAATTCGGTCATGAAAACAACAAACCTAATCCTCTCGAGTATATGCCTTCAATCACGGTATGGTTTTAATTGAACCGATTTGAAATGATTTAAATCTGAGTGCCAAGTCACCCCATACAATACGTCAATCTTGCGCATCATTAAAAAATTGATACCTTGTACCTTATTTTACGCTCCAGCCTTAATGAGTAGCTATAGGTTAGCTCCACCAATAATATAATGATTATCTAATAATATTTCTTCTAAGTTAGAAATAATTTCCCTTTTAAAAAGAATAATATGTCATAACATAGAATATATTCAATTAATTTCAAAGGAGAATGATATTTTCTCTAAAAAATGCTCATTGTATCTCCTTATGGAGTTTCAGGGAAATAACTATTTTTATGTCCGTGTCACCAATGAAACCAAAACCAAACTCCTTAAGAAGTAGCTGCCTTTTCAAAAGAGTAGCTATTATTTCAGAAAGAGTAGTTATTATTTTGTTACTAAAATGACCAATAAATTTTACTCTAACCAAGTTAGAATAATGGTTTTAACTTTTATGTGGACCTAAGACACAATACCACCTATAAAATTGAAAATATTTTTGGTTTTGAGACTCTTTTTGGATTTTATTGAAGATGATTAAAACTTTGAAATAGGCTAGGGAACAAGCAATAATTCAAAACTAGTAATATAATGGTGGTCAGACTATTAAAATTTATAGTGCTAATAGTGGCTCCTATTGGGGATGAAGTCCTCCCTGTGAGGCTTCAAGGATTGTAGACTCAGTGCCTAAAAACTTTCAGGACTCAGAAAAATTTAGGAACTTATGACTAGAAATGACCTTTCATTGATTCGACTCAACACTGACCATATTTATAAACACAAGTACCATTGGGCATGGATTTTTATTGACACATCACTCTGAATATTTACAATTGAAATGACTAAATAACTTATCAAACATGGAACTTTTTAAGAAAATGACCATTAATTAGACCTCCATTCAGCTGATCATCATCTAAATGCCTGAGCAGAAATGTATTGTTTTCAAAAACTTGAGAAATTCTGAATGGCCCAAACCATAAATTATCAAACTTACCCGCTTTACATGGTCTTCCCTTCTGACATCCCAGTGCAACACCAAATCATTTTCCTAGAATAATTGACGATTTTCTCTTTTGTAAAAAATAGATTTGACTTTGGTCTGATATTTCTATACTTTTTCCATTAGTGATTTCCCGATTTGATGAGCTTCTATCAATTGCAACATTCTCCTTTGAATTGGATTTGCATCATCAATTTCATCTTGCAGAAAATTCATAACATGAAGGGACAATTGTAATGCCATTACAACATCAGTACCATAAACAAGTTGTAAGGGAGAAATTCCAATTGATCTTTGCTACTTACCGTATCTGACCAAAGAACATGAACTAGCTGAGTGTCCCAATTTATCTTAATTTCAAGAAACATCTTCTTAATGATTCTCATCAAGATTTTATTGGATGACTCGGCTAACCCATTACCTTGAGGGTAATAAGGTGTATAATGAGTCAAATCAATACCATATTTCTAACATAAACTAATCATCTTAGTAGATTTAAAAGCCATTGCATTGTCAGTCACCAACTTCTAAGGAAAACCAAATATTGACATAATATTTTCTAGCAAAAATTTGGTTATTACCATTTCAGTGGCATTCCTGGTTGGAATAACTTCAATCCACTTAGTAAAATAGTATATAGCTGTAAGAATCCACCTATGTTGCCCTGATGAAGGCGGATGCAGTTCACTAATGAAGTATAATGCCCATTGTTGGAAAGGAACATCTTCTGAGATAGGAATAAGAGGTAATGGAAGTAGCTTCTTCTTACCAACAAAATTTTGACATTGAACACAAGTCCTGAATTTTGCAAAAAAATTAGAGAAAAGAGTTGGCCAATAATAACCAGCTCTTAAGATTTTGTTTGCAGTAGATTTCCAATACAAATGTCCACCACACACTCCTGCATGTATCTCTAACATGATTTTCTATGACTCAGCTTCATCTTCACATCTTAATAAGACTCCCATAGGGTCTTTCCAGTAAATATGGTCTTCCAATATGCAATACTTAACAACTTTCAATTTAAAAGCCCTTCTTTCTGATTTCTCCATTTTAGGGGGACAACTGAAATTTAACAAAAAGTACACTATATCCTTACCAATTTGAATGAAATATTCCAGGATAATAAGATATACCTTCTCCATATTTTTCCTCAGCTACCTCCATGTTCATATCTAGAGCTTTGCAATTAGATTCAGCCATCAAGTGAGCTAAGACTTGTCCTTTTATCAATTTAGTAGGTATGATCTCAATATCAAATTCCAGAATCTTGGTTAACCATCTTCCCCTCCTGCCATCTGTGTCTAGATGCATAAATACATCTTTGACAGTAATATTTGGTAAAAAAACAAAATTTTTTGAATGTAACACATAAACTTGAAAAGACTTTAAAGCCTTAACTAGTGCATATGCTTGTTTTTCAATAAAGTTGTACTTTAATTCAACATCTCTTAAAGCATGGCTGAAAATGAAATAGGTTGTTCTAAACCTTCTTTTTTCTTTTGTAAGAAAAAAACTACAATTGTTTCTTCTCAAGCATATGAAAAATCAGAAAATATTTTGTAGATAATGAATTAACTCAGAAAAAGATTGCAGAAAAAAAAGATATAGAACCAGACAAAACAATGGCGGAAAAGAGGCTTCAGCCACATGGCATTCTCGTCATTCTCTCTTATTAAAATAATTTAGTTTAAAATTTAAATAGACGAGATACAATGTCTAAGATAGTCTGTGCTATCTTAAACTCCTTTGGTTGAGATAATTTCTCACCAAAAACCCACCAAGATAGGTGTTACTAAACAAACTCCAATATTTGAGGAATAACCCAAGAGTTAGGCACATATTCCTAACTTGGAATATTTAATTAATTAATTAATTATTTTCGATTTATTATTGTTATTTGAGAGAGAGGATAAAATTCCCCCCTTCAATGAAAAATCCAAAATAAGAACGAGGAACCATCTTCCAAGTTCTCATGCTGATCCTAAAAAAATATTGTTTGAAAAACTGCCAAAGCTCGATGCTGAAAAACTACAATCTGAAGAGACCATGAGTCAGCTGTATGTCTGATTCATCTCTGAATTTTTCTTGACAACTCCATCAAGTGCCAAGTTACAAAAGGATCCATCTGTCCTTTGCATGAAATCAACATCCTTTTTCCACTGACAAAATTTGTTCAAAGCCCACTGGCTGATGATGTCAAAAAAAACCTCACTATTGCTTTTGTTGTGTTGAAAATTGTTCACTGCTTCTTTGCTCTCGATTGCCCACTGGAAAATTGTTGATTCCCACTAGAAAATTTGTTGATGCTCACTGGCTGTTGAAGATGCCCACTGGCTGCTTTTGCTAGTTTTGTCGAGACTCTCAGTCTGACAACCACTGTTAATGTCATTGAAATTTCCCCCCCTTTGTCAACTGAAAGAAGAGACGCTTCTTTTGAACTCCCCCCCTTCAGGTGTAGGATTTTTATACTGATGTATGCCCGTGTTCAACTGCAAGAGAGTACTATCATCTTTTCACTATTGGTTGCACTATGTGTGATTGTATTCGGTTGTAGAATTGAGACAATCTTTTGACTGTGAATGACCATTTCCAAGGTTTGATCGATTCATAATGTATCTTCAATCTCGCTATTTTTTGTTGTTTGTGACATTTCTCTGAGGAATGATTGGGCTTGCCACAATGGCGACAAGGATGGAAATCAAAACAATGATCTTCCATATGACCGATTATTTGACAATGAGAACATTTCAGTTGGACGTCAACTTCAGGTTGCATGCAATTCTGTTTGGCTGCAACTTTGGGTTGCGTGCATTGTTGGTTGTTTGCAACTTTCTCAGAATCTGCTGAGGTGAGTTGTGCAAGAAATCCTGCACTGAAGAACTTAATTGGCTTGGAATAATCTGGGATATGCAGGTTGGTGTCATTGTTGACATATCCTAAGCCTCATCGATTCTTGTTATTGTGAATTTCTTCCCAAGGCTTGATGATGGGATTGGAAGAAATTGGAACTGGAACAACTTCGACACTTGAAGTTGTTTGAATGAATGACTTATCATCTGGATGGTTGAAAGTATCACACTTTTCTTGCAATTCAATCCTTTGAAGTTGCAACTCTAGTTGAAGAAACTCAATGGTTTCATGTGTTTGTTGTAGATGCTGTGAAAGATCAACAAGAGTTTCTTTGCTGATGTGCACCATCTCTTCATCACTAGAGATGATCAAACTGTGAAGAATGTTCAACAACTGAATATGTTGCACCATTTTAACTTGCGCTCTTGAAATCAGGCTCTCTTGTTGTAGATGTCATACTTTGTACTGTTTCAGTTGAATGATAGGCTCACTTGAATGTGGCTTGAATGGCACGCTCGCTTGATTTGTAGCTTATTGCGCTTGCTTGGAACACTTGCTATAATTGTAGAATTTTCTTGCTTAAACTCTGGAATTCACGCTCGCTTGATGATCACGTTTGTTTAAGCACTCACTTGACTTATTTGATGACTTCACGCTCACTTGAATGAATAGCCACGCTCACTTGATGTCGATATCAACTTTCTTGATTGTTTTAACTTGTTTGGTTGCTTTGATAATGGCTGCAATGAACTTCACACTGGCTCGGTTGAAGGTTTGAAATTTGTGCTGTCTTGATGCAAATTGCTTGAATGAATAGTCATGCTCGCTTGCAGGAGATGTAAACTTGTTTCTTGTTTGTTTTAGAGGTAAAAACTCATGCATTCACTTGATTTTTATTAAAGGAAGGGTGTCGAACATTGTCGAAAATGCACCCAAGAAAGCTTACAATGATTTTAATGATTCACTTGTTCTCTGAAAAATTTGTTAACAATGAATTTTTAATGATTCACTTAAAACAATGAATTTGATTACAAGTTCTGAAATGGATTTGCAAGAACGTTGATGTAGAATTTTCTTTGAAATGCATTAACTTGACTAAGTGAATTTGATTGTTGATGTAGAATGCTAATGTAAACAATATTTGATTATATATTGTAGTGGAATAAATGCATGTGTTGATCTTGCAGCTATTTTGTTACATGTGTTGTGCTTGCTGATATTGAAATTTATGTATGCGATATTAAATGAAATTATTGATGTGTCACAAATAGACAAAAATCAAAAGGCAACAACATGAAGCCATAAAAAAACATGTGCCATCACAAACACACATGGTCTACCTAAGATCCCCTTAGTCAATTTCGGGCGGATCTAGGACACAATCACCAAAAAATGATATCTTTATTAAGTATTCAGTACATAAGAAATCTCCACCTTCAAGTAATGAATATGCCAAGCTCACAACCCTTGGAAGAAATTCGTCTTCAATATCTGGATATTCACCGACTCAATCTCTCTCAAAGTAAAAACAATACTTTGAATTACAATAAGAAATTTCTCTTAAAAATTGCACATATCACTCCAAATACAACACACTTATCCCTCCAAATTTACAATAAATCACCTTATCTCTCCAAATACAAATGGAAACACACCTTATTTCTCCACAAAAGCCTCACTTTACTACCCTTTTCAATTTTCCAATTTTCCAATTTTCAGTAAAGCACTCTATCACTCAAAATGAAAAATTTCATTCATCTCTTATAACTTCAAAATTGTTCATATATAAAAAAAATCACCTTATTACTTAATTCCTTTAAAAAAAAATAATTCACATCCCTCCACTTATTCTCTCTCACAAACTAAAAATTGTAGCACACCTTTTTAATCCACCTTATCCCTCCGTTACAAAATTTTCAATTTTTTTTCTTTTTTTTCAACTTCCATAAAAAAAAACTTTATAAAAAATGAGTTGTTGTTTCAAATGTGAATTCTCGTGATATTCTTAGGCATGCATGTAATTGGTTTAGCGGTTTTTGAGATGGCTTACGAACCATAAAAAAAAATCAAACTCATTGAAGACATACTCCATGAAAGTATTCGTTGATTCAACCTACAGGCCAATGACTTCAAGTGCATTCATGTTGTGAGAACTAGCAACTAGTCCAACATTGGCCTCCATTGCTATCAGTCTTTAGAAAAAAGGGAAATCCTGATCGCAGACTAGATATAAACTGAATTCTAGATTGCACAGCAGATCTGATTTTCTTTTCAGCACAACCCAACAAACTCTTCCTTGTATAATCCTCATCCCATTATTAGCTCAAAATCCATTTTGGGGTACGTCTGCAATAGGAAAAACATGAATTTTATCAAGTTCCCTGGTGTTTTTCCGACAAGGAAACTTGTGGGTAGACGCCAAAAATGAACCTAGAATCATGTGCAATCTTCATGTAACAGTCTTCTTTTGCATGTATTTTTAATTATCTGTGCTGTAGATATGCAATCTGCATGATTGATTTAAAAAAAAAACTTAGAGCCAAAAGTCACTAACGCGTACAGAAATAAGGAAATTTAAGCCGAAATTGGCTCTATATGATTTGGAATTTGTCAGGTGGCAGGAGATACAGAAGTATGACGGTTGTTGTTTTTTTTTCTTAAATATTTGTAGAATACAAAAATTGATCCACACTCCTACACTCATACAACCCGCAGCGGCGATACCAACAATTGCTCAGGTAGGAACATAATTGCAAACAATGGCAACTAGCTTGGCAATCTGCCGTCTCTACTGGTGTTTGCAATCAACACTACCCGTGGTCAAGTGTTGTGTATAAAAACCTCCAATTTTAACTATGCTTGGAAAGGATTCATGGGTTTGAGAACCGTAAAGCTAATGGGCATGAGGTTATCAGAGAATTCATGGCCGAATTCGAAGAATTTCAGATGTAACAGCAGACCAAAACTACATTGCTTGTCATCTGACAAGGAGGAGACTGATTATATTGTGGGGGATCACATCTTCAGATTTATAAATAAATATGTTTACTCTCAACTACTGCGTTAATATCAAAATCGATTCGCTTCATACCTTCAGATCGATTCGCTTCATACCTTCAGACCTTCTGCACTAATTCACACAGCTTCAACGCTGCCTCAACGCTACTTCAACTTAGTTAATCGGTCTTGTCTGCTGTCTCAGTTGCCATACATATGAAATGAGCGATGGTCTGCTTCAATGCCAATGAGCTCTTAAGCTCTAGTCTTTGCTCTGCCTGGTATTCTCTATGTGGATAAGTTCACATGTGATGTCACCAGTTGATCAAGTCCTTAATGGAAAAATGCTCAAAAACTTAGTTGCTTAGAATTGGTCCAAACTAGAACGACTGGAAAGAGCTCAGAAAAAAAATCCTATAGACATGAACGGCACTGAAAACCGATGCTGTATGAGAAAGTTATTCAACTTTTAAGTTTGCCAATTTCAGTAAAAAAAATGGCTAAATTGAATTTACAAAATTTTTATTAAAAAGAAAATATTCCGCAAGTGGCCAATCAAGGGGCGCCACGTGGCCCCAAGATCCAAATGAAATGGCATTACAAAATTTTTATTGTTCGCAGTAGGGTTCGACCTCGGGTTGGGGCAGAGCCAACCGGGTAGCCTGACCGTTGGGTCACGACAGTAGTTCTTAATATATAACGGAACGAACTTATATTTGAATTTTAAAATTAGTTTGGGTAGGGCTCGAAAGGGGGCCAGCCCCCTCCTCTCCATATGATCTCTGCTCGAAATTGTGGCACAAACCCTTGGTGTGCAGGTGGCAGGGACGTGGTCCCATGGGTCTGCGGGTATGGTGCCATGCACCATAAATATTTCGTTATATATTAAAGTTCCCCGGATTAAACTCAAGGTTCGTTTGTGAACTCCATTCGGTGCGGTCATGAGGTGCTTATCCATCATCCCTCAAATTCGGTGGTACTTTCAGCGACGTGCCATCTTTGACGCCCGTCCCCAAATTTGTAGGGGCTATTTGGAGTTCCACTAGATTTGGTGGAGCTTTTCTAGCCCTAACTGGGCAAATGTTTGTTTTGACCATATCTGGAGCTAGGGAAGTCAAATGGGAACAAATTTTGTTTTTTTTTGGGGGTATTGGAACATTCTGAAGCTGTTGGAACAGGTTGCAAAGCCATCAGGGCACTCTGTCAAAGGTTTTATCAGCGGAATTTCTTGTGGAGCCACTAGGGCCTTGTGAATGATCAGCTGTATTGGGTTATTTTCATCTATTTGAGGTGAGTGAATAGTCAATTTTTACTATTTCCAGCACTCTGATTCTGATTATGTAGCTATTTTATCCTTTTGAGGATTTCTTCATGGTGTAATACTTAATTTGATCATTAATAAAAGAGGAAAAAGCCTATTTGGAGGCTTTTGGACCCAGCAGAGGTAGCCCAAGAGAGGGGTGAACTTCTTAAAAAAATGCTTAATGTTATGCTATGCATTATTGCTACTTATTTCCAGATTTTACTACATTAAACAGTAATTTTAAAAATTCCACTTTTCACAATGAGACTTATACAGTGATCAAAACACATTTGTTCCATTCCAAACCACATTAATTCCATTGCAAAACACCTTAACTTGCTTGTTCACACATAAAATTGGTTAATGAATACTTTTCAATCAGAAAACAAATACTTTCATTGCCAGATCGTTTTAGTGTTTACTTCATATTTATTTAGGCAGAGCTAGTAAGAGGGCCAAAAGCTTATGGTTTCATCCTTTCTAGTAAATGTGAAATAACCAGTAAAAGCCCATACTGTCTATCTCTGTATAAGAAATATTTAGTTCACACATTTCAGACCAGATTGGTATCAGAGCTTAGGTTGAACTCAGTTTTTGAGTGTTTCTTTTGTGCAAGATATTTTCCTGTTTTGCAAATTTGATTCTTGCTAGGCTGAAATTGAAAAGAGGGGAAGGAAAATTGGTTAGAGCACAAGATAATCCTCAACCAAGGAGAGCTAGAGTGCCATTATCTCCACCTTCCATTTCATCCTCATTAGCCTTAGAATCAGCCACAAACATGTCTTCAAGAGAAGGAGAAGTACATGAAGAAATGGATCCCAAGGAAGAAGAAAGAGTCTTTAGAAAAGCTTTCTTGGATATGACTGAGATAGTTAGGATCCTCTATCAGGAGAGAAATGATAGGATTACTGGAGAAGGGTCTAGAAAACAAAGAGAAGAAGGAGATTCTTCAAGAGGGAAGAAAGACAATGATAAGTCTAAGAAAGGGAATGGAGGAAATGGTGATCCACCATCTCCATCGACATCCTCTTCCTCAACATCTTCCTCTTCTACTTCTGTAAACCAGTCACATAAAACAAAAACAACTGTTAGAAATCCTTTGTTAAAGCTTGATGTAAAGTTTGAGTTGCCTATGTTTAATGGTGATGTGAATGTAGAGAAATTGGAAAACTGGATTAGACAACTGGAAGTCTATCTAAGAATTCAGAATTTGCATGATGATGACACACAAATCCAATTAGCCTCATTGAGAATGGATGGAGCAGCTTTGGTTTGGTGGGAAGCCAAGACCAGGGAGGAAATCAAGAAGAATGGTAAGATAACTCTAACATGGACTGATTTTATTACTGCTATCAAGAAACAATTTTATCCTCTTGCTCATATTCAGAAGGCAATTATGAATTGGCAAAATTTTAGGCAACTTAAGGGACAAAATGTGCAAGACTACACCCAAGAGTTTAGAAGGAGAGCACTCTTACTTGGGGTAGATTTACAAAGACATGATACTTTGTTAAAATACATAGGAGGTTTGCATAGTTACCTTCAACATACTATCCTAATGTTTAATCCTACCAGCTTAGATGAAGTCAGTGTCCAGGCTACACATTTAGAAGCTAGAGGAAAGAATGCTTTTGATGCTTTGAATGAGGATAGTAATTTCAAAAACAAAGGAAAGAAAAGAGTTGCAAATTCAAGAAAGGAAAAAGGAAAGTTATTTTGCAAGAACTGTTCAAAGACAAGTCATGATGAAGATCATTGTTGGAAGCTTCATCCTGAACTGAAACTAGAAAAATACAAGAACAAAAACAAGACCAAATAAAAGGAGAAAATTGTAGCAACACTTGAGCAAGACTTAGGGTCAGACTCAGGTGATGAGACAAAAAGCATCGCCATGGTTTTAAAGAACATTAAGGGGAAATAAATGGTGCAAGACACAATTCCCAGTTCTAGCTCTTTAAATTATCACAAAGATACTCATGAAGAAAAGAGGAGGATAGAGCTCTTCCATGTGAGGGTAATTTCAAAACATACCAAAATTGACACACTGTTTGACAGTGGGTCACAAGCTAATCTCATATCTGAAGACTTGGTCAAGCAGCTTAAACTTGAGACCATTCCACATCCGAAGCCTTATCCACTTGGGTGGATATGCAAGGATTCCAATTTGCAAGTCTCAAGAAAGTGCATATTGTGCTTTACAATAAATGCACATTTTATTGACACAGTTGAACTTAATGTGGTGCCGCTTGATATCTCAGGTATTGTTTTGGGAAGTCCTTACTTATTTGACAGGAAGGCCATCTTTCATCGCCATGAAAACAAGTATCACTTGTTCAAATATGGTAAAGAGTACATTGTGAGAGCACACAAGAAGAAGCTGGAATCTTCTTTACTCCATGCAAGTCAATTGAAAAGGCTGGTTAATGCAAGTCAAAGTCTAACTTTGTTAATGTTGAAACGACAAGATTTTGAGCATTCACCTTTTTATGATGTTGCTAATGATATGTCTCAGTTTAATAACAGTTTGTCTTTGAAAGAAGATGATGTTATGTTGCACAAATTACCTTTTGGGTCAGCCAATGCAGTGAATGAAGTGTCAAAGCAAAGCAGTGCAAGCAAGAAGGACACACAATTTAACATGGGACAAAGTTGGTTTCAGAATGGTAGAATTCGCCATGGGAACATTTTGCAAGGTGAAAGTTATTTTAAGTCTTCATGGAAGTTTGATCAACGTAGAAAAAATTTGTTTTCTGCAAATTACAGTTGCTGTTCTGCAAATTTTAATAATTTTCATCATGACTCCGTCAATCTTAGCAATGGTCGATCAGTTGATTCCAGAGACAGTTTATCATTTTCTCAAAAGCTTAATTTGATGAAATCGGGTAGATTTCAATTATTCAAGCGTGGAAGAGTGGAGAATCAGTCTCCACATTATCAGTTTCACTAGTCAGAGAGCTTTTGGGGTCCAAAAGCCTCCCATTTGCGAGGCGTGATCAGGTGATCAAGTCCTTAATGGAAAAATGCTCAAAAAATTAGTTGCTCAGAATTGGTCCAAACTAGAATGACTGGAAAGAGCTTGGAAAAAAAATCCTGTAGACGTGAACGACACTGAAAACCGACAATGTATGAGAAAGTTATTCATCTTTGAAGTTTGTTAATTTCAGTAAAAAAAATGGCCAAATTGAATTTACAAAATTTTTATTAAAAATAGAATATTCCGCAAGTGGCCAATCAGGGGGTGCCACGTGGCCAGCCCAGAGGCTGCCACGTGGCCCCAAGATCCAAATGAAATGGTGTTACAAAAAATTTATTGTTTGCGGCAGGGTTCTACCCTGGGTCGGGGCGGAGCCAACTGGGCGGCCCAACCATTGGGTCACGACAATAGTTCTTAATATATAATGGAACGAAATTATATTTGAATTTTCAAATTAGTTTGGGCGGGGCCCGAAAGGGGTCCAGCCCCTCCTCTCCATATGATCTCTGCTCAGAACCGTGGCACAAGCCCTTGGTGCACAGGTGGTGGGGACGTGGTCCCATGGGTTTGCGGGTATGGTGCTATGCACCATAAATATTTCGTTATATATTAAATTTCCCTGGATTAAACTCAAGGTTCCTCTGTGAACTCAGTTCGGCGCGGTCACAAGGTGCTTATCCATCAGCCCTCAAATTCGGCAGAACTTTCGGCGACGTGCCATCTTTGGCGCCCATCCCCAAATTTGTCAGGGCTATCTGGAGTTCCACCAGATTTGGTGGAGCTTTTCTAGCCCTAACTGGGAAAAAGTTTGTTTTTACCATATCTGGAGCTAGGGAAGTCAAATGGGAATGAATTTTTCTTTGTTTTGGGGTTATTGGAGCATTCTGAAGCTATTAGAATAGGTTGTAGAGCCATCAAGGCACTCTGTCAGAGGTTTTATCAGCGGAATTTCTTGTGGAGCCACCAGGGCCTTGTGAATGATCAACTGTATTGGGTTATGTTCATCTGTTTGAGGTGAATGAATAGTCAATTTTTACTGTTTCCAACACTCTAATTATGATTATGCAACTATTTTAGCCTTTTGAGGCTTTCTTAATGGTGTAATACTTAATTTAAGAATTAATAAAAGAGGGAAAAGCCTATTTGGAGGATTTTGGACCCAACAGAGGTAGCCCAAGAGAGGGGTGAACTGCTTAAACAAATGCTTACTGTTATGCTGTGCATTCTTGCTGCTTATTTCCAGAGTTTACTACATTAAAAATTAATTTTTAATAAGTCCACTTTTCACAATGAGACTTATACAGTGATCAAAACACATTTGTTCCATTCCAAACCACATTACTTCCATTGCAGAACACCTTAACTTGCTTGTTCACACATAGAATTGGTTAATGAATACTTTGCAATCAGAAAAAAAATAATTTCATTGCCAGATCATTTTAGTGTTTACTTCATATTTCTTTAGGAAGAGCCAATAAGAGGGCCAGAAGCTTCTGGTTTCATCCTTTCTAGTAAAGGTGAAATAACCAGTAAAAGCCCCTACTGTCTATCTCTGTATAAGAAATATTTAGTTCAAACATTTCAGATCACCAGTCCCTCAATTCAATACAAGATTTCTTGGAAAACTTCTCTCTAGTTCCCAAACGCATTTTTCCACAAGCTTTCCTCATCACCCAAATCGAATCAGCAATCACATCTGGTAGAGGGCCAACCAGGAGCACCACACATATTTTTGTGGCTGATGGAGCTGCTTCCAAAGATTTAGTCAATGACTTCCGGGGCATGCGGCTTTGTGCTCAACAAATCTTCACGGTTTATCATCCTTTCCACAATTAATCTCTAACATTCCTTTCTTCGATCCATGATTCAAAGTATCATAAGCATCAATTATTCCAGAAGGAAGATTTCAGGATTAAGAAAGAGGTGCAGGGATACGTGCTTCCCATAGATTCACAAAAAGACTCAATCAAGCCAAACTTTCATTAATTGGCCGTGGATTCAGTTTTGTCCAGACTTGGCCCTTCCTTCACTCCACTCCACTCCACGCAAATCTCAACAGAGGTCTCAGATTCTTCAGTACTTATTAGTGCACAGTTTCAAGGCATGACTCTGATACCACATGTAAATAATGAATTAAATCAGAAAAAGATTGCAGAAAACACAGATACAGAACCAGACAAAACAATGGTGGAAAAGAGGCTTCAGCCTCATGGCATTCTCGTCATTCTCTCTTATTAAAATAATTTAGTTTACAATTTAAATAGATGAGATACAATGTCTAAGATAGTCCGTGCTATCTTAAACTCCTTTGGTTGAGATAATTTCTCACCAAAAACCCACCAAGATAGGAGTTACTAAACAAACTCCAATATTTGAGGAACAACCCAAGAGTTAGGCACATATTCCTAACTTGGAATATTTAATTAATTAATTTATTATTTTGGATTTATTATTGTTATTTGAGAGAGAGGCTAACATATTTTTCAAAATCAGGGCTGATTAAAATTGGAGCTTTAGTCAAGGCATATTTGATTGTTGAAATTTTTTTTTTTTCTTCATCTCACCACTTGAATTCTGCATCTTTCTTCAGCAAGACATTTATGTGTTTGATCAGCTCTACAAAATTTGGAACAAAACGCCTTAGAAAATTATTTTTCGCCAAAAATGATTGTAGTTATTTTTTATTCCTTGGCAAACCAATCTTCTGAATAGCCTCAACTCTCCCTAGATCAATACAAATACCACTTTCTCTCACAATGTGTCCCAATAATTTTCCTTCTTGAACAACAAAGCATGAATTTTTTGTGTTCAAGGACAAACCAAATTTTCCGCATTTGTCAAAAAATTGCTTCAAATGTTTCAAACGATCTTAATCAGATTTTGAAAATACTGTAATGTCATCCAAGTAAATGACTACAAATTTTTCTTTTTCTCTTGCAAAGGCAATATCCATTGCCTGTTGAAAATGTTGCGCCTGCATTCATTAGACCAAATGGCATCTTGTTGTACATAATGTTCCTCAGGGTGTAGTAATTTTTGTCTTCTCTCTGTCTTGTTATCAACTGGGATTTGATTATACTATGAAAATCCATCTATCATTCATAATCTCTTGGATCCCACAAATTTCTGGAAAATATAATCCATCTTGGGTAATGGGTAGTTATCCTTTAATGAACACCGGTTCAAATAGTGAAAGTCAACACAAATTATAATTTTTCCATTCTTATTTCGAACTAGGACTATATTAGCTACCCAATTGGAAAATCTTAAAGGCAAAATTATTTTTGCTTCCCATAATTTTCTTATCTCTTTTTCAATAATAGGGAACAACATGGGATTGATATTCCTTATCTTCTATACTACAAGCTTATCTTCTTCTTTCAGAGAAATTTTATGCTCCATTATAACTCTATTATAGGTCTTCAAATCATTTTAGGACCATGAAAACATGTCTGCATATTATTTTAGTAGCTTGAAATACTTAGTTCTAGTTTCTAGAGAAAGAAATTTAGAAACTTTAACTAATTTAGGCTGATATTCTGTACCAATATTGCATTTAATTGTACTGTCTCCATATTTTTTACTTTCAAGCTTTAAAAATACATCATTATTATCAAACAATATTTCTAAACGAACTAGGTCTTTAGGAATGTAGTTAGTTTTTAGATCAATAATGTCTTTCCCAGCCATGGTCTTTTTGAAAGACTTGCTATTTTGATTTTCAACAATGTTCTACTTAATATCAATTTGGATATCTGCAAACTCTTCAACACATTCAATTTTTTTTTGAATTTATTTGTCATCTTCAAATAATTTCCAATATTTGATATTGTCAGGAATGGAAGGTCTGTTTTTTATTTGAACATCATAGGTGAGGAACTTTAAAATTACTAGCAGCTATAGCTAGTGAATCGGCCATTTTATTTTCCTCTCTAATGAAAAAATTTACATTGAATGCTGAAAAATAATGCTCAATCAAGTCCCACACCTCATTCCTACAATTTTTCAATTTGGATTTTTTCACTTGATATTTGTTTCTCACCTTCCTTATCACCAATTTTGAATCACCAAAAGAAATTAGCTATTCAGCTCTCAAATCTTTTTCTACCTTCATACCCAAAACAAGTGCCTCATATTCAACAGTGTTATTAGTGGTAGAAAATTGCAATTTATATGATAAATTTATCATTTTCTGAGTGGGAGAAATGAGAACTACACCAACTCCTGATCCTTCTCTTGATGAGGCTCCATCAAAGTATAATTTTCAGATCTGTCTTCCTTCTAAATGTTGCTCATTTGTATATGGAAAATTATTTTTTTCATTGATTTTAGGCTAGAAATTGGTGTCATCAGCAGCAAGATGTAATATGGATGACCCTAATTCCTTATCCTATGCATATATAGGATGATTTGAGGGATTATGGTGATCAATTATGATATAGGCCATTTTAGTCTCCCTATACAACCTCCTGAATTCCCCTCTAAACACTGGGATTGTGGCATATGACATATCCATTTGAAGAGTGCCTCCCAATTTTTTAGACCAATATCTGGAAAGAAGCATCCCAAATCTATCAGGTATGTCTGCAACTACTATGTCCATCACTAAACTTTTCATAGGAAGATAGGTAAGAGAAACAACCAAGTATTTAATCACTCCTAAACACTTGAATTTTTGGAAATAAAAAGTGTATAGGTCATGGTATTTATTAGTGATTTCTAATCCTAATTCATCCATTAATTTCTTTGGAATTAGATTGTGAGAAGCTCCAAAATCTAATAAACAATCATGCTGCAATTTTTCATGAATATTGAGTGAAATATAGAAATGTGGTGAATTATCATCAGTTTGGTCCTAGACATGGCTACTTAAGTAAATAGTAGGATGTTCATCCTCAAGATTGACTGAATAAGGAGTGAGAGATGGTTGTAACAGGATTTTAAATGACTCTTTGTATGGTAGATTTTTCAAAAATTGAAGAAGTGGGACAATGATCTTGATTTTATTCAGCTCTGATTTGAAACAGAAATAAAGAGGAGCTAATTATTTATTTTATGCAGAAATTTGATGATTGGGGTAGAATTATGAGGCGGAGGGACATCACTGAATTTCGCCTTTTGTTTAGCAACTGGTTTGTTAGAATCTGATTTTTGTTGAGATTGTTGGACAAGACCTTTATACCTTAGAGGATAATTTATGGTTTGAGTTTCTTGCTATTTTTTCTCATTCTGCACATGAATTTGAGCATTCTTATCATCTGAAAGGAGATTTATCCTTGACTGGTCTTCATATTATTGCAAAGTCAAACAAGTTTACTGTGATGTTTATCCTACAAGATTTATTTCTTCATTTTCTTCCTCATGTTCTTGCTACTCTTCTTCAAAAAAATTATTCAATGAAGGTTGAACATTTTGATCATCAACATTCCTCCTTGGTGTTGAGTTATGAAATGGGTACATATTTACTATTAAATTCATCATCATTTTCCTTGATTCTTATCTTTTTCATATCTTAATGCGCTAATATATTGAGGAATTATGGTAAGAAATGAAGGAATTAATTGCTGTTACGATTTAGCTAAAATTTACCCTTCTTTATGCAGGAAAGCAACAAAAGGAACGATTGTTGTTCCTTGACGTTGGGACAGCAGAATCCGACAAGAAAAGGAAGGAACGCATCAGTTGTAGACAAGGCTGAGAGCAAATTGGAGGGATTAGTGCGGAATAGAAAAGATGTCTTAAGTTAGAAATCAGTTGCGAATCCCTCAGGATCAGGAGATCCTGAGGGATCGCATTTACCATTTACTCTTTACCCCTTTCTTCTTATAAAAGAAAGCGATTGTAGGAAGAAAGGGGAGAATCTCTGTTATTTTCAAGTTGTAAGTTTAATTATAGACTGCGTCGTTGGAGAACACAATTATATTGTAATGCTACTCAAGTTTGATGATTAATATCTAATTGAAGTTGCTGTTCTCTAACATTATCTGAAGTAACTTAGTAGTTCTCGCTGGCGGCTAAGGGCCTAGCCTCTGGTGAAGTTAACTGCTTCCCTGTGTTATATTTATGATTCTTCTAGAGTTGGGTTGGTTTGATAATTCATTATTTATGTGA
The DNA here is from genome assembly GCA_034641835.2 of Pinus albicaulis. Classification (NCBI taxonomy): domain Eukaryota; kingdom Viridiplantae; phylum Streptophyta; class Pinopsida; order Pinales; family Pinaceae; genus Pinus; species Pinus albicaulis. Next base: position 1,472,678,243 of record CM076584.1, read on the forward strand.
GTTTATTTTATTAGTTGTTTGTTACTTTCTTGTATCGAAGCAGTGTATGTTCTGTTTACAATTTACATCGTTATCATTTTATTTGAGTCTTGTTCATTATAGCGTGGATTATCTAGAAGGTGCATTGCATTGATTCAATCACCTGTAAGAGTTTGATTATTGCTATTAGACTCTCATAAATGATATCATTCCTATCTTGATTGCTTTATAGAGATTTAGTATAGTTTATATTGAATTAGCTAAGTAGAGGTGAGTTATTATTACTATGCTCTCGGCTGATGATGTTGTTACTTGAATTGCTATAAGATTTGATTCCAGTAGAAGGTTGAGCTTTGATATTCCCTTTAATAATTGAAATTGGAGTTTATTAGATGCTTCCATTTATTCTTGTGTCAAGATCTATACTACAATTTAGGAAACATTACTCTCTGAATTAATAGCAGCCACATACTATGTACACTCTTGAAATAAGAGGAGTTGCCCGAATTTATGATTAATGTGGGATAATTATGAGTTTTAAAAGGCACCTTTTATCATCCAAAATTTTGGCGCCGTTGCCGCAGAGAGTGTAGCCATTTACAAAGAGTGATGTATATCTGATAATTGTTGTTGAGGAAGAACTAGGTATTCAAAACGGAAGGTAAGAACCTACGTAACGAGCAAGTAAAGTGCTTGCTCCTCTACCCTCTTTTTAGAACAATTACAGAAAATTGAAGTCGGTGTTTGATGCTTCTATGTTGAGAGAGAACTGGGTATTAAAAACAGAAGGTAAGAACCTGCGTACAGAGCAAGTAAAATGCCTGCTCCCATGCCTGCTTTCTAGAAAAATTGTTAGGAACTTAAGGTTGAAATAAAAATTTGAATTTTTTTGCATGAATGACTAAGAAAATTGACAAGGGCAAAATTCTTCCTCCTAAACCTGAAAAATCTAAGGGACTGGTGATCCTTGGAAAATTAATTTTTATTGATGAAATCTTAAGAAAAGTTGAGTCTCAGTCATCAGTAGGAGCCCGAATTATTGCTTCCAAACATTCTATTGACTTCCTTCAAACTACAAGATTACCATATATAGGTAACATTGAGATTCATAGCCAAACCCAAAGGGCTGAGCAGAGTTTTCAAGATACTAAGAACGTACAGGCCTGCCCTTCACAAGAAGGAAATTCTTGCAACCTCCATGAAGGAGAGGGAGAAACAGATAAACTTGAAATCGAATTACCAGAACCTAGATCTCCTGAAATAGTGACTGAGAAAAGGATACCGAGTATTCCAAATCAAGGTAGTGCTGTTAAAACTTTTCCAACCTCCGGTAGGCATCCTAGGGAAAACTCTCCAGCTCTGGAGATCCCTGAAGGATATTGGCATATTTTTGACAAAATGGCTCATAACCAACGAACTCAAAATTCGACATTGCAATACCCTATCATTGACACAACTGTCAATGCTCCCATGAAGGCTATCCCATTACAGAACATTCCTACCTTTCATGGGCTAACTTCAGAAGATCCTGACGCATTTCTTTTTGAATTTGATGTCTTATGTAGGGGTTATGATTACACTACCGACCCCCAAAAACTAAAGCTATTCCCCTCTACTTTGAAGTGAGCAGCTTTGTGTTGGTTCATGGGACTTGGTGGAGGCACCATCAATGATTAGGACCAAATGAAAACATCTTTCCTTAAAAAATACCAGGATGATTGCTGAACTAGAGAACTAAAAGATGAAATATTTCAAATGGTAGCTAAGCCTAGCGATAATTTGGAAGAATATGTAGAACTTTTCCAATATAATATGCAAAGATATCCTTATACAAATCTTCCTGATAATGTTCTAAAAAGCACACTGATTAGAGGTATGAAAGACCAATGGGTAGAGACACTAAATATAATGGGTAAAGGTGATATTTATCAAGAAAATTATAAAGATGTTGTAGATTTGTGCATCAAGTGTTCTAGGGGCAGTTCAAGGTTGAAACTAGTCGGACGTGATGCAAACCTCAGAGACAAAAAAGCTTTAGGAAAAAGCGTTACATGAAGTGAAATCGAAAATCTGTTAAAATATTTCAAGGGGACCCTGAAAACATAATTGGATTTCATGCAAGCTAAGAAAAAACAGGCTATAGTAGAATAGAACTTGGATATTTTCTGCCCCCGTTGGAGAAAAAAGCACAATCATAAAGAATTCCCTCTAGATGCGATATTAACATGTGCCATATGCACTAAAGAGATCTCTATGGAAAGCTGCCCATCACTCCCAGGATTAAAATTTGTCTTCAAGGAAGCGGAAGAAGAAGTAGAACCAGCGTATCTGTTGAACCAACGTCACCAATGGCAAGCATGTTAGATAGGTATGCCTACCGATCCATCTTTGTTTTTTCCTTCCTCGCAATATAGGTCTCAGCAATATTCAGGGGAAGCATGGCAGAATCAGCCACTTTTTTTGCCACATCAAGCATTTTTTATGCCACCGTGGCCCAATCAGTCAAATCCAAATAACAATAGTTGGCCAAATTTCCCTTACCCACCATCATTCTGGCATAACAACCCTTATTCTTCCCAATGGTCCCCTTCCACTTCACAAAATAAAAACTGGAAATAAAATTGGAAAAGAGCTACAAACCAGCTTATGGGAACAGTCCCTCTTCCTCAACCGACTTTACCAGCACCTTACACATTGTAGAAAAACCCTCAATCCAATCTACGACCATAGCTCCCAGCCCAGCACATCCCGAATCCCAACAATAGACCAGTCCAATCCATACAAATTATGGAAGGACCGGAGCCAGAAACTGAGTTGAGGGAGTGTAATGAACTAAAATTAAGGTCTGGAAAGATAATTGAATCAGAGGGCGATAAAAATATACAATTAGAAGATATGTTACCTCTAGAACAAACACCTCAAGTAGGGAATATGGTTAAACAGAAAATACACAATCAAACTATTACCTCTTCTCCACCATTCCCAGAGATATTGATTATACCCCGCTTAATAGAATATTCTGATTTTGATATTCTGGGAGAATTAAAAAATTTGTGCGTAAAAATAACTCTCCTCCAGGCTATTCAGGACATTCCAATTTATGCAAAAACTATTAAATAATTGTGTACGAAAATGCCAAAGAGGAAAATAAAAACAACCCCAACTGTCCATGTTGTCGGAACTTTGTCTGATTTATTATCAGGCAGAGAAACACCGGTGAAATATGAGGACCCAGGAAATCCTATAGTCACGGTACAAATAAATGGATGTTCCTTCCCCAGTGCATTAATTGATTTAGGAGTAGCCATTAATATTCTCACAACAACAACTTGTCAAAAACTTGGCATTACAGCCTTGGATCCAACCACGACCTTGCTGGAATTGGCAAAACGATCGGTTGTCAAACCAGAAGGGACATTATAGGATGTAGTGGTGTCTATAGATTCTTGGGAATACCCAGCAGATTTCTTGATCATCAATCCTAGAAACTGGCTAGATGGACATCCTTTAATATTAGGAAGGCCTTGGCTAGCGACTGCTGATGCTTATATCAGCTGCCGAATAGGTAGTATGACTATAACCAGGGGGAATGATGTGAAAAATTTAGCTTTATACCCCCCTGCTCAACCAAGCTTGACTATTATAAAAACTAGGAAACAACATGCATCATACTTCACAGAAAATATTCGGTCACCATTAACTATGGGAGATTCCCTTGAATTCAAAAACCAAACTGAAGACGATATTATTAATACTTTTATCAATCATCTTGCCACAATATCAAGTTTGAAATGCCACATGATTAAAGCAGTCCTTGAAAATGAAATCGAAGAAGATCCCCTGAGAGAAATCAATGACCAAACAATACCAACAACCACTATTTATAATAGCAAACCTATCGAAATCGAGCCAGGGAAAATCCTAAACATTAACAGTAATATGAGTGATGACCAGCAACAAAAACTTACTCAAGTTCTTAGAAAAAATAAAGAGGCTTTTGCTTGGGACTACTCAGATATGAAAGGGATTGACCCTCAGCTATGCATGCATCACATATACACTGAAAAGGATGCAAAAACCATTTGAAAACCTTAGCGTAGATTAAACCCTCACCTAAAAGAAATTGTTAAAGAAGAACTTCAAAAACTGTTAGATGTCAATTTTATTTATTCTATATATAACAGTAAATGGGTTTCTCCATTAGTTGTGGTTCCCAAAAATAATGGGAAGTGGCGAATATGTGTTGACTATAGGGAACTCAATAAGGAAATGCAAAAAGACCACTTTCCCCTTCCATTTATTGATCAGGTCCTAGATACACTGGTAGGGAAGAATTTTTTCTCTTTCCTAGATGGCTTTAGTGGCTATAACCAAATTCAAATTGCCCCTAAAGACCAGGATAAGACTACCTTTACCTGTCCGTGGGGAACATTCGCCTATAGGGTATTACCTTTTGGATTGTGTAATGCACCTGCCACATTCCAACGAGCCATACTCAGTATTTTCGCAGACTTGATAACTGAAGGATTAGAAGTATACATGGATGATTTCACACCATATGGAGATGACTTTGAGAAAGCATTATAGACATTGGAAAAAGATCTGGAATGATGATTGCTACCAGCCTATGTTTAAGTCACAAAAAGTGCCATATGATGATGACAGAAGGCCTGATCTTGGGCCATTACATTTCAGCAGCTGAAATTTAGGTAGATCTAGAAAAAATACAGGTGATTCTCTTACTAGCTACTCCCTGCACTCAATCAGAGGTACGTGGTTTTTTGGGATTTGCTGGATATTACGTAGATTTATCAAGTTTTTTTCACAAATTTCTGCACCATTATATGCCTTAACAGGAAATAGTGATTTCATATGGACTGAAAAATGTGACACTGCCTTTATAGATCTAAAACAACTAGTATCAACAACACCAGTTCTACGAGGACCAAACTGGGTTATACCATTCCGGATTTCATCAGATGCATCTGATACGACCATTGGAGCAGTTCTTGTCCAAGAAGAAGAAAAGAAGCCCTACGCTATATATTACATTAGCAAAAACTTATCCCCTGCTAAATTGAATTACACAGTAATAAAGAAGGAGTTTTTAGCAGTTATTTATGCTATTAACAAATTCATACATTATATAATAGGATACCTTGTGGTTTTGTATACTGATCACTCTGCTATTAAATATTTAGCTAATAAACCTATTACGAATGGAAGAGTGACATGATGGTTGATCCTTTTGTAGGAATTCGACATAACAATCAAAGATCGACCAGGAAAGGACAATCCATTAGCGAACTTCCTCTCACGTGTGCCAAAGACAGACGACTCGGCAACAGTAGAAGACCAGTTCCCTGATGAGCACTTATTTGCTATAACCATGAAAACACCGTGGTACACGGATGTCGTGAACTACCTAGCAGTGGGAAAATTACCCAAGCACCTGACACCCAGTGAAAGAAAAATAATAGTACAACATAGCACTCAGTTCTCCTGGATTGGAGGATATCTCTTTCATACGAGAACCGATATGCATATTCGAAGGTGTGTTAGGGAAGATGAAATATTTGACATCTTAAACGATTACCACGATGAACCTTGTGGTGGACATTTTGAATACCGCGGGACTGGACATAAAGTCTTACAGATGGGCTATTATTGACCCACCATTTTTAAGGATGCTAAGAAGTTTGTCCAGGCACGCGACAGCTGCCAAAGAATGGGCCACCTTGGATAGTCTGATGAGATGCCCCTGCATCCACAGTTAGTCATTGAACCTTTTGAACGATGGGCATTAGATTTCATTGGCCCAATAAACCCATCATCTAATCAACAGACATATATACTGGTTGCAACAAAATATGTGACTAAATGGGTGGAGGCAGAAGCATTACCAAGGGCAATGGAGGACTCAGTAATCCAATTTATTTTCCAAATTTTCGTGCGGTATGGCTTGCCTAGAGAAATAATCACAGATGGAGGGCCATAATTTGCAGGCCATAATATTGTTGTAACATTAAAAAATCATCATATCATGCATAGAATCACATCTCCATACCACCTGCAGGAAAACATCCAGGTAGAAAGTACCAGTGAAGTAATCGAGGCAATACTAACAAAGACAGTCGCATCTCATAGACGTGACTGGGCTAGCCGATTGCCAGAAGCCCTGTGGGCATATCACACGACATGGAGAAATGCCACAGGATACTCCCCATATCAGCTAGTATTTGGAAAAGAACCTATCTTCCCAATAGAATTTCAAATTTAGACATTGAGGATAGCTCAAGAAGTAGGCTTGGACTTGAAAGAAGCACAGATCAACAGGCTACGTCAAATCAATGAATTGGATGAAATCCGGCTATCAGCTCTTCAACATACTACACTAATCCAACAACAAAGAGTGAAATGGCATGATGCCCTCATCAAGAAGATCTTCCATGAAGGTGATTGGGAACTTTTGTATGATTCTAGGTTCCAATATTTCTCAGGCAAACTCCAGACCAGATGGTTAGGCCCCTATGATTAGGTGCATGATAATGGCACCCTTACATTAGCCACCATTGATGGGTTTGGCTACTATTTTAAAGCAACAGAAATCGAGTACGCCTCTATCACAAACTGTTTACAAGGGAATCCTTTTGCCAACAAATACGGGAAGATTCCACAATACAAATTCTTACTGAGGAGGAAAACCTTTCCACAGTGCCAGTCCAGTGAAGAAATGTACTTTTTCTTAAAACCTGTACATAAATTTGCCTTTCTGTTTGATTGGATTTGCTTGACAATAGATTGTACATTAGTTTTTTTCTTTCCTCTATTTTTACTTTGCTGTTCCCTATAGGGAACAACTGCTATTCCCTAGACTAAGGAACAACACTGATCGTGTGTATTTTTTCTTGCTGTTCCTTACAGGGAACAACTGCTGTTCCCTACAGGGAACAACAATTTCTATGTGCATTTTTCTTTGCTGTTCCCTACAGGGAACAACTGCTGTTCCTTACAAGGAAAAAAAATGTTTGTGTCTATTTCGCTCTACTGTTCCCTACAGGGAACAATAATTTTCGTGTGAATTTTGTTTTGCTGTTCCCTATAGGGAACAACTGCTATTCCCTATAAGGAACAACAATTTTTGCGTGCGTTTTCTCTTACTGTTCCCTATAAGGAACATCACATTTTTTTGTGTATTTTATTTTTCTGTTCCTTACACAGAACAACTGTTGTTCCTTACAGAGAACAACTGTTGTTCCCTATAAGGAACAATAATTTTTGCGTGCATTTTCTCTTACTGTTCCCTATAAGGAACATCAAATTTTTTTGCGTATTTTCTTTTGTTGTTCCCTTTAAGGAACAACAATTATTGTGTGGGTTTTTCTTTTTCTATTCCTTTCAAAGAACATCACTTTGTGAATATTTTTGAGAACATCCTCTTTCTCTTCCTTGCATAATCATCCCTAGACCACCCCAGTTTCACTCTTTATGATCTTCTTAATGGCATGAAGGGTACAATATGTATTTACAGACAAAAATTATGGAGGTATAGTGGAACAGGAAAATACTGTATCATCTTTAACAATATTTCTTTGTGATGATCCAAAAAAATGAGAGAAAAGGACACAGTTATCTATCTCACTTTACTGTCCTCATTTCCACTATAAATCAAACTGATTGATTATCTATACCATGCTAGTTCCCCCTTGCCTGTATAACTCTCTCTATATATTATCAATAATATTATGGGTATATTTTTTATATATATTAATATGTCAAACTTCTTCCACCATCCCTACTCTTAAGGAGTGATGAGCCACCCTCTATGTATAAAATGGGGACTTAAAAAAAATAAAAAATAAAAATAAAATAAATATATATATATATATATATATATATATATTCACTAACGATTTTATGATTTTTTTCCACAGATGGAGGATAGGGGGTCTCATCATGAGCCAGCCTACCATGATCATAAGGAAGGAGCGAAGTGGCATTCCCACTATGGCCACCACACCAGGGATATGATCCAATGGATGCAATAAAAATCCTTGGAAACAAGAGGTCTCAGCACGAACCGGCCTAACCACTTTCACTACTTCCTAGTGAATGGTAATGTGTTCACCTGGTCACCAAGCCAGCACATTGGTCTCTACTATGGACATCATAAAACACTTCCCCAATTATACACAGAGGACCATGGTTCCCATGGGTTAAAAGCAACTCTGTCGAGGCTATGGACGCCTGCAGGCAACAGAAGCTCTGCTGATGGTATTGAAGCTTTATTTTACATCAATAACTATTATAATACCCTCTTCTTATAATTTTTTTTACAGAGAGATTATGGTCCTAACATACCTTGAACCTTTATGCATTAATATATTTTTTAATCAATAAAAATTGTTTAAATGGAATAATGGCACTAAAGTATTATTTATTGCGCATGTTGTCCCTTTTTCTTTATCATATCACATCATGACAGCCTATCATTTATTCATAATTCTCGGTACAAGCCTTGATTTCACCACTCCAATATCCTTTATGATCCTGTCATTAATAAGTGTACCTTGCCAATCCATTACCCCTGTACTTCGCCGCCAAACGCCTTACCCTTTATTTCATTCAGTCGTAGGCGACCTATTAATTCAAAGGGGGGCGAGGACCTCCAGTGTAATTATGAATGCGCTGTCATTTTTTCATTTGATTTTGCAGAATGATATGACATTCCATGATTGCAGAGAATGTGGTATGATAACAACCCTCAATAATGGTATCACTTGATAAAGTAATCACAATCATTTGCTGTTTCATTACTCAGCTCTGTTCGTCGCGGTGTTTTCCCTGCTACACTTATCATTTTCAGAATTCCAGCACTATGGGAGGAAGAGCAGTACGCAAAGAACCGCTAATATTGGCTATTTCTGATGTAGCTAGGGAAATCTTAGCTCAAGTCGGGTGGATAACATACTTTACGAGATTTCAACCACTCAATGAGGAAATTTCCATCGAGTTCTTATGAAATCTACAGAATGGACAATCTATGGTAAGGGGCAGGAAAATCACTGTATCAGACGCGATGATAGCAGAAGTATCCAGGTTACTGGCATAAGGACCTGTGTGGGCCGATAAGTGGTTGAAGTTGTAGGATGCTATCGAGGCTTTCAGAGACGAAGAACAAGAACTGGTCAAAAAGGGAAAAGGTGTTCGGCCATCTTCTCTTGGAGAACCATGGGGAGAACTAGCAAGAATCGTCTAGAATTACATTACATGCGATGGGCGAAAAGACGTGGTAAGGCTGCGTCAACTTAAACTATTAGTAGTTCTAAAACAAAAGTTCTCTGTTAATTTAACTGCATTATTGAAATATTTACTATATGACACCACTGAGAGTCTAAGACGGTCCCAAAACATAGAAGCCGTAGTAAACCACCACTATCTGATTAGGCTAATAGTCAACTATAACCTCGCCCAGTAGCAATCAAGCTAGGGTGATCTAATATTAGCTCTTGAAGGAGGTTTAGTCCCGCCCGGACCTAACCCGGTTCACAAAAGGAAGAGGACTACCCTTTCAAGGAGCATAACTAAAAGGCGCAGACGATCCACAAGGTTGAGGTAAAGATTAGGAGTGGCTGAAAATCCTCCAGGCAGTACCAGTCAACCTATAGAATTATCTAGCCTAGTAAGTGAACAAAACTTGCAGCTAGATTCAGAAGGCCAGGATAAACCTGAATCAAACCATGAGGAAGAAATAGGGCATTCTGGAGATGAACAAAGAAATGAATCGGGACTTCCCTCAATACCAAGCATGAGCCCCCAAGGTGATTTGTTGCATGATTTCGAACTTGCCCAGGTCCTGACCAACATGAATGATTACATGCAGCCTGAAATCTCGCTCAATATCAATTTAGGAGCAACCCAATCTCTTGAGAATAATGGCGATACCAAAAGTCTATCTCCTTTAAAAGATGCAACCCATGAGGTAGAAACCAATGTAGAGGCCATTTGGGAAGCAGTGCATCAATTCAGTGACATGCTTCCAGTAGAAAATAGCCAGGTAGGCCTAAATACAAAAAATATAGGCCAAGGAGAAGAAGTAGAGACAGAGATGCTTCGGGAAGCCGATATTCAATAAGGAGACAAGGTCCTCTTAGAACAGAGCCAGGATGAGAAACCAGGCTCTTTAGAGGCAAAAAATATTAATGAGACTGTCAGCAGAATAGTTGCTCCTCTAAAAAGGTATAGATCCAAATTGAAAAATCTTAGGAAAGAACAACATAAGCTGCACAAAATAGTAAAAAGGCTCAAAAGAAAAATAAAGGAAATCACAGCGGGAAAGGTCCCGGAAAAAACCCTAGAGACAAAAAATGTAGCTGCGCAAACATAATCACATGAAGGGAGGGCTATAGGGACTCAAATCGAGCCCATACCCACTCAACCAGTCATCATTCAAGAAGAACAACATGCAATTTTCATAGATATAGCTACTCAGACAGAGGATGTACCCTCTCACATCATGGCTACTCAGACAGAGGCTTGGACCTCCCATAATAAAGAGACTTAGTCAGAACACATCCTTTCCCACAACATGAGCACTCAGAAAAGCATACAAGCTAAAGACATCATGAAACAAAATTACCCCATTATTCTGAATCTTCAGAAAGGATTAGCACAAGCTCGACTCGCGTTAGAATGGCTTGAACAAGAAACTGTTCCCCAGCCAAGATATCAATAGTTGCAGTGGCAGCTTCAGGAAATGAATGCGACAGAGAGCGAGACCTTCGACAGATACATAAAAGAAGAAGAGAAAATAGAGAGAATCAAGCTCAGATTAGATAGGGTCATAGCTTGGTCAGACACCATCTGCTCATTATATACAGACGTCTTGGCATGCAGGGCTCCTGCCACTAACTATGCCTTGTTTTTGTTAGAACGATACTTGCTGTTGAAAATTAATGCCGTGAGAGTTGGAAAACCAATTGAATTAAAAACAGTTGAAGATTTTATAAATTGCTGCAAATAGCATGGTGTAAAGGTTCAAAGGTTGCTTTGTGAATTTTACCTGCACAATTTTGTATTAGCAGATGAGGTGGAAAAGAACCCCAACCATTTTGTGGGAGATGTTCAATTCTAGGCCTTTATCTCATTTGTGGTCAATCAAATTAAATGGTTCAAAGCTCATAATGCCTTCCAAAGAGAAGAGCATGGGTTGGATCTTTGGGTAAGAAGTGAACCCAAGCACCCTTTGCAAATTCTTGCCAACCACATGAGTCTGATGAAAAGGGAAGGGGTGATTAAAATTTTAGGGTCTATTCGTAAAGAGATTGTACAAAATGGAGTACCATATTTTCAATCCATTCAAAAAATCTCTCTGGCTGCATCCAAGCTTAGGTGGACGTCTCTACTAGTAGTGTGCAGGATAGGGAACCATTTAATTACAGAAATTTTAAAGCAGCTATAGCTCGTTTTGTCAAATATAGCAACCTCATTTTAAGAGAAGGACACTATTGGTTAGGATGTTAGTTTCATAGCCCCATCATTTGGTATCCTCCTGAAGGTTACAAGGCCATATATGAATTTCCTGAAGGAAAGGAAGGGCCCGCTTTTGCACTCTTAGCTCAACATCATGGTTTCAGACCAATTTTGGTGCCCCTTCTCCAGCCTACTCTTTAACTACACTCCATCAGAGTTAATTTTTTTTCATGAGGACATGAAATAGGGTATGCAGGGGAGTATGTTGAGCTACGAAATGGGTATGTATTTACTATTAAGTTCATCATCGTTTTCCTTGATTCTTATCTTTTTTCATATCTTAATGTGCCAATATATTGAGGAATTATGGTAAGAAATGAAGGAATTATTTGAAGTTGCGATTTAGCTAACTTTTACCCTTATTTATGTAGGAAAGTGAAAAAAGGAATGATTGCTGTTCCCTGACTTTGGGATAGAAGAATCCGAAAAGCAAAGGAAGGAACACGTCAGTTGCAGACAAGGCTGAGAGAAAATCAAACGGATCAACGCAAAACAGAAAAGATGTCTTAAGTTATAAATCGGTTGCGAATCCCTCAGGATCAGGAGATCCCGAGGGATCACATTTACCATTTACTCTTTACCCCTTTCTGATTATAAAAGAAAGTGATTGTAGGAAGAAAGGGGAGATTTTTTTTTTTTCAAGTTGTAAGCTTAATTATAGGCTGCGTCATTAGAGAACGCAATTATATTGTAATGCTACTCAAGTTTGATAATTAATATCTAACTGAAGTTGCTATTCTCTCACATTATCTGAAGTAACTTAGAAGTGCTCGCTGGTGGCTACGGGCCCGACCTCAGGTGAAGTTAACTGCGTCCCTCTATTATATTTATGATTCTTTTGGATTTGGGTTGGTTTGATAATTCCTTATTTCTGTGAGTTTATTTTATTAGCTGTTCGTTACTTTCTTGTATCGAAGCAGTGTATGTTCTGTTTACAATTTACATCGTTATCATTTGATTTGAGTCTTGTTCATTACATTGTGGATTATCTAGATAGTGCATTGCATTGATTCAATCACCTGTAAGAGTTTGATTATTGCTATTAGACTCTCATAAATGATATCATTCCTATCTTGATTGCTTTATAGAGATTTAGTATAGTTTATATTGAATCAGCTAAGTAGAGGTGAGTTATTATTACTGTGCTCTCGGCTAATGATGTTGTTACTTGAATTGCTGTAAGATTTGATTCCAGTAGAAGATTAAGCTTTGATATTCCCTTTAATAATTGCAATTGAAGTTTATTAGATGCTTCCATTTATTCTTGTGTCAAGATCTATACTACAATTTAGGAAACATTACTCTCTGAATTAATAGCAACCACATACTATGTACACTCTTGAAATGAGAGGACTTTCCTGGATTGATGATTAATGTGGGATAATTAGGAGTTTTAAAAGGCACCTTTTATCAGCGAACACTTGGGTGCTGTAAGATTTGTTGAGGCTGAAAAGGTATTCTGAAGTGAGCCTTATTTCTATTGGCTTCATTTTGATTGGCTCTAGCAACTGGTTTTTTCTCTAACTCTAGTTTTGTCATTTTAGAAGCAAGTTATTTAATCAAATTGGACATTTGATCAATCTTTTCTTCCGCTGTAAAAGTTTTGGAGGAAGAAGGTTTTTATTATTTCATTTTATTTTTGTCCTTTGTTGCCTTCTTCTCTTCCATTTTCAATTTATTTGATGCCATAAGACTATACTGCACTCCAATTGCAACCTCTTGCATATCCATCAATGTTTGTGATTTCTCAGCTCTTAACCATAATGAAAACTTAGAATATAAAGCATTGAAAAAAGTTATCATAGTTGTGGTTTCATGAGGCTTAATTTCTTCGGGATTTGTTTGATAAATTTTATTAAACCTCTTTGTAAAATCTACCAATGAATCATCAGTATTCTTTTTTAGAGTTCCAAACACTATAAACTAGTACACATAATCTTTTATATCACCCCATTGTTTCAAAAATACTTCCTCTAATTCATTTATTCCTGTTATTGAGTTTAGTGGCAGACTTCTAAACCATTTACGAGCTTCTCCATCCAAGCTCTGAACAAAGAGTTTTGACCAAACATCTTCATGTTCCATGTTTTGGTTATCATCATAACTATAGAAAGCAACCAAATTTTCCTCAACAGAAACTCCTTCTCCCTCTCGTGTGTATTTTGGAAAATATTCTAGATAATCCCCTTGAGGAAGAGGATGCAAAGGTTGAGGAAGAGAAAGTGGTGCATATATTGCAGTAACTATTTGCTACATCCTTGTAAGGGTAGGCTAAGCCATGGCTTGTTGATGTAAATTTGATGGATGACTGGTTGATGTAGTTGTTTGGGAACTAGGAATTACAATATGTGGAATTTGAATCTGATTTGGGACAACAGAAAATTGGAATTCTTGGGCTGGTTCTTCAAGTTTTGGGATTTAAAACAATGGATTTTCAAAGAGATGCACATAGGAGGTCTTTGTTTCACCTTCTATAGAGGAATCAGATTCAAATGTAGTCTCTTAAGGGGATGAAGTAACTTCAACTTTGTCTTGCTGAGCTAAGAATTCAGATAAATTGAAAGTCAGGCCTTCAGGAACATTCCCTTCTAGTTGATGAGAAGAAGATGAACCAAAAATTGGATTTAGAGACAAAGGAAAATACTCATATTGAGGGGTTTAAGAGGATTTATATTTAGGATGAGTTTGAATAAAATTTAGAATGATTTTAAACTATTCATCAGTTAAAACAACCATACCTAGAAAAGGTGCAATTTCCAATAATTTCTTTAGTTTCCTTTCTATCAAGACAAAGTCTTCCGATTCCTTATTTTCTGCACTCACACTTAAAACTTTTGTTTTTTCTTCTTTCATTGAAATAGTACTTATTTCTGATTTACTAAATGATGATTTAGAGATAGTTTCAATTGAGCTTAGGTTAACACAATTTACTTTATTTTCTAGCGAAATAATTTCAACTTGAGATATTTGAGTAGAATATTTTGAAAATGAAACTTCTTTTGATTCTAAAGTAGATGAGGATACATTTTTCTTTGGAATGTACTTTGTATGTACCTTCTTCACTGATTGATATGTAGCTTGAGTTAATTTCTGTTTCCCTTTTGCATCTTTAATGATATTCTCTGGGTCAACAACTAGAGTCACAATAGGTGATCTTTGATTTCTCCTTCTAGTAGGAGGTCTCAAAACCCCTCTTCCTCTTTGTGGATTTGCCAGGTGAAACAATTTGAAATCTTCTTCAAGTCACCAATTCTTTTTCACCATCAAGAATATATCATCAAAAATTTTAAACAAGAGACTCAGGAGAATACTTCATTTCAAGGCCTTCATCTCCCAACAGACACACTAGAAGATGTTAGCACTGGAATCATCACTTGGACTGCTTCAAGTGCTTGATTAGTTACATCCTAAGCTCTAGGGAAATTTAATGTTTTGAATTATATAATTGGTAGGTGGTTTAAGCTTTCAATCACTAAAAATGGATTTGAGACAAATTCACTATCACACCAATGAGGGTATTGAGATTTGATATGGTAGCAAAAGATAAAATTGTAGCATATGGAAGGAAGAAAGTGTGGAATAATAGAATGAAAAATGGGCCTGCAAGGCAGAAATGCACTACTTTCATGAAAAACAACACAAGAATGAGTCTGATAATATATCAATAAGAGAAGGCTATAACAAGACTTACAATAATCATATTAAATATCATGAAAAGTCACTGTCATGAGGAATGATATTTAACCATTCATTATGCACATCTCATCAAGAAAGCTCACTAAGTAAGGCCGATAAAAGTTGATAAGATACATAAACACATCAAGAGGCTCATAAAAAAATATAAAATCATTTGAAATTAAAAACTGGAACTGAAGAAATTTAGGTATGGAAACACATAAGAGATATCAACAATACACATATTAAGATGGTAATAAGTCCTCAAAAGTATTCTTCAATATCATTAAATGAAAATAGTACACTGATCACATGCGTATAAGATTCACAAACCACAAAAATTTTCTCCATTGAGTTTTATCATACATATACAAGATATATTATGCTGATATTTGCAAATAAAGTGTGAATCTGTTCTAGGGGAGTTCTTACATTCCTATACATAAACTGAAGCTTATCCTTAACCATAAAGCAACATAGTGCAACATAATAAAAATAAAAATTCATGATGGCATATATTTCTAAGTGGTTGGAGTGATGTGGCAACTTGCTTTGGTTTTCTGGTATAACCACTTCCTCAAAAAGAGCAACTAACAATTGAAGATGACATCCAGCTCTTTCCCCCCAAAAGTGAATTTTTTTTCAACTGAATCTACTATATTGAAGAGAAATTGATTAGTTGACACCTGGAAACAGCTTCTTCTATTGATATTGCATGCATTCAATTACTCCTCGGTAGCACCCTTAGAGACTTGAACCAAAACTACCTCCACTTCCTTTATACAAAAATTCAGGAAATAATAGCTGCCCTTCAGAAACAGGTAGCTATTATTGGAAATTCTATAAATAGTTGCATTTTTTTACTAAACCAAAATCTGTGTGCCTCTCCTTCTTTGAATTGCCTTAAATGTTTAAATAAAATCAAGTATAGAAGCAAATATTTTGAGGGACTTTGCCTTAGTAACCCTTTTAGCTTTTATTTTTCCTGCATACTCTTGTTTCTGAGCTCTGGTCTTCTTGGCTTCCTTTCCTCGGCTTTCATCAACATTTATTATTTCATTTCTCAGTCTAAGATTAGCAACAAGTTTTTTGTTTAGCCTTAGCTTATTTTTAGGCCTATTGTGAGGCCTTTTGAGGTATGGATTGGGAATATAAGAAACCCCTCTTCTTCTCTGCATCATACTGCTAGACTGACCTACCTCATATTCCGTGTCTGAGAAATCCTCATCAACACTGTCTTATTTGAAATATGAATAGGAGTGGATGATTTTATTTTCCTTTCTTCTGGTAGATGTCTTGGATGTCTTAAGAGAAGAAAAAATTGAGCTAATGTTGGTTCTCCTTTTGAATGGGTTTCCTTGTTTTCTTCTTGCTCTTCTGCAACTACTGGAACAGAGTGTTAAACTGGTTCTTCAGGTCTGGCTTCGTCTGAAGTTTCTTCTACTAGGATAAAATTCCTTATGCCTTTATGTCTTGAGGAAGAGGCTATGTTTTTCTCACCTATAGACTTAACTTCTTTATTAGGCTGGGTTTCCCCTTGATTGAATTTAATGGAATGTTCTCTTATGAATGATGTTAAATTTTGGGGTTCCTTTGAATATTTCCTTGTATAAACCCTTTCTGCTGGTTGTAACATTGGTGTGGGAGTCACAGGTTCAGTTATGGCTCTCTTAGCTGAAATTATAGTATCAGTTTGTTCATGGAAATTTTTCTTCTTAGGTCTCACTACGCTCCTCCTAGAATTGATACTACCAAACCCTTCATCTGTTAGGAATTTTTCCAAGGTAGTTCTCTTTTTCTTAAGGTGATATACCACCAACATCTTGATTAAACCTCTATGGTAGAGGTTATGCAGAGAATAGTTAGGAACATTATGAAACTTCAAAGAAATTTTAGGAAAGGATTTGTAGAGAAAGAAAGGTAAATTCATAGGTCTGACATGCCAGATGTGAGAGAGAAATCTCATTTGATACTGATGAACTGTTAAGAATCTTCCCTCTCAAGTGATATAGCATTACATCATAGTTATAACATGCTTCCATTCTGTCCTAAAACATGAAATATGCAAAGTGGGAGTCCCATTGACATTTACATGCTCAGGTTTGAGGAAGGCACTTACATCTCCTTGCAAAATTTTCTTCTTGAACAAACATAATCCAGTGGCTAAAGTCTAAGTAGCCCTATCTATAATGGTCTCGGTGATTTCGAAATTTTTGCTTCCAATCTTGACTTTCTCCCTGTCAAAACTTTCTGCAAAGGATTGTGAAACAACTACATTTTATCCTGAGAATTTCTATAAAAACCTGTAC
The DNA here is from genome assembly GCA_034641835.2 of Pinus albicaulis. NCBI lineage: Eukaryota > Viridiplantae > Streptophyta > Pinopsida > Pinales > Pinaceae > Pinus > Pinus albicaulis. The sequence continues at coordinate 1,472,695,738 of CM076584.1, forward strand.
CAACCTGTTGTTTGAAATTGTGGCTTTTATTTGGCATAGAAAAACCTGGTATTTTCTGGCTCAAAGTGGTTAAACTTTCCACCTTTAATCATTTTTCTCAACACCTAGGCTTCTGGTATGCACAACTGTTAAAACTGGAGGTAAAAACCCTACACATATCGCTAATTTCTTGCTTTGGTATGATAAGCTGGTTGTTGGAAAATGTAACTCTGTTAGCTATAACCTTCACGGAGAACTTGGTCATGAAAAAAAAACCTAATCCTCTGGAGTATGCGCCTTCAACCATGGTATGGTTTTAATTGACATGATTTGAAATGATTCAAATCTGAGTGCCAAGTCACCCCATACAATACATCATTCCTCCACATCATTAAAAATTTGATATCTTGTACCTAATTTTTCGCTTCAGCCTTAATGGGTAGCTATAGGTTAGCTCCACCAATAATATAACCATTCTCTAATAATATTTCTTCTAAGTTATAAATAATTACCCTTTTAAAAAGAATAATATATCATAACATAGAAGATCTTTAATTAATTTCAAAGGAGAATGATCTTTTCTTTGAAAAATGTTCATTGCAGCTCCTTATGCAGTTTTGGGTAAATAGCTACTTTTATCTCTGTGTCACCATTGAAACCAAAACCAGACTCCTGAAGAAATAGATGCCTTTTCAAAAGAGTAGCTATTATTTCAGAAAGAGAAGCTATTATTTTGTTACTAAAATGACCAATAAATTTGACTCTAACCTAAGTTAAAACAATGATTGTAACTTTTATATGGACCTAAGACACAATACTGCCTATAAAACTGAAAACATTTTTGGTTTTGAGACTCTTTTTGGATTTTATTGAAGATGATTAGAAATTTCACATAGGCTAGGGAACAAGCAAAATTTCAAAAACAATAATATAATGGTGGTCTGACTATTAACATTTATAGTGCTTACAGATTGGTTTCTCTAAAAAGTGTTCTAGAGAAAGTATGAGAGGTATTCTGATGTTATATTTAACATTTTGATTTGGTTTAAAAAAAATCAACTTAAAAAATAATAAAAATAATAATTATATTGGAAATATTCACCAACTATTGTCCTTGAGATACCTAGATTTTATTTGAATATGAACCTTTACTACATGAGGCTAAGAGTTCCATGTATACAACTTATAAATATATCTTAGTAACCAAAAATATGGCATTGGTTGTTAGGAAAGATCATCATTTCCATTGGAATAGTTGCCTAATTCACCTTACTAGATATTGCTCTTTTATATATTTAGTGGATTGAAGAGAATTTGGAAGGTATTTTTACTTTTGAGTGAAAGGAAATTAAAGTGATATGAAAACATATTTCCATTTTTTAAAACAATTGTGTGAAACCCCATGTACCCCAGTCCCCCACCACTCCACCTACATCAAAATGTAATTCATAATTTTAAATAAAATATAACAAAAAATGTTGCATAACATGCTAACATATTTTGTTTATTCATATTTTTTTTATTAGAACTTTGTTACATTAAGCATTATTTTAATGATTTTCCACTTGAACATCACAATTAATCAACACTAATAGGAACAAATATGAACCTTCATTCACCTCAACATTTTTATAGTTGTGGTGATATCCCTTAATACTAGAAGGTATTCTCCATAATTTTGTTTCAGTATTAGGATCAAATCTTCTTGGAACATATTTCACTAGATCATCTATCTCTGTATCACCTCTTAGAAGATCATCCACATTAGGTGTAGGCTCCCATATAATAGGTCCAATGGTAGGTATTACATCACCTCCATCCTTCCTCCAACAATACTTGGCCCATATTTTAAGTATCCTTCATTTTATGAAGCTAAAAATTACCCCATTTTACTTGAGACTCTTGGGTCATTTCCTTATGTATATTGTTTGATAGTATTAACTACACATACCAACAACCCCTATTGTAACCCATCCCTTTCTTGTAATAATTATTAAGGTAACCATTAATGTGGAGCCAACAACTCTCAACATGTTATTAGCATTTAAGATGGGAATAATAGTATCAATCACAAAAATCCCTCTAGCAAAAAAGGTGGGCCCAGTCCATCACATTGAGGATAAAGCATGCTCTCCTCTAGAGTATGCACTTTGTCACCCAAGAACCCTCACACAATAGTCAAAATTAGAATTGGTGCATCCACATCCTATAAATTTTAGGATATCCCCTAAGGGGAATTATTATTATCCATTCCCTATTCCTTCATCAACTTGTTCCACACCACCATATGCTTACTTCAATGTTTGTATTAATTTTTTTCAGCCCTAACTTGTTGAGTAAATCCAAGAATTTGAGCAAAAAAAATATAAGTAATTCACAAAAATATAGAATAAGGGGAGAAAAATTGAAAGAACAAGAAAAACCAAAACCAAGGACTAGGGAAAGGCCCCCAACCCACCAACAATACTATGTAAAATTCCAATATATGAAACTAGAATCAAATATTGGTAACAACAAAAATTACAGATAATGAAAGAGAAATAGTGTTACAAATATTGTCCCTTTTTCATTATGTGGTGAGTTTGACCACTACAATTGTCATTTTCCCCATGTTGTAAAACAAAAATGAATGAATGAAAGTGTCTCTAATTACGATCTTAACTCTGCAATAGTGATATATTATCTTTTGTATTAATTTCATGTACCACCACTAGTGATTTGATAGAAACCCTTATTTCAACAAGGAATTCTAGCCAACCAATAAAAAGCAAAAAAATCCTCCTAAAAATTAAGACTCAAGAGAATGAATTCCTGTAATTTTTTCTCCACCCAAAAACCATTCTTATTTGAATATATACACGAACCTAATATATATTCACCTCCAAAGTTGTAACTACCAATATAGCATACCATCCTATTTTTTTCTGATTGATAGAAATGCCATTGAACTACTTAATAGTTACCCTACACTACATATACCAAAGTTGACTCTATGACATATAACACATAACCCTAATGTAACAACCACTAATATTTATAATATCATTGAAAACTTGGATGGGTATCATATAGTCGTGTTAGCTCTTGATCTCCTTTAGGATTTTCCCTCTAAAGTAAATCCATTTCTGTAATAATTGGAGAGAGTGGATCCTTTTGATCATATATCTATAAAATTCAATTTGGATGAGTACTAGATGATTCTATCTCCACTCATATATTTCAAGATACCTATCTCAATGAGGGACATATCATTAAACTATAGATGTGGGAGCATGTAGTTGCATCATGTCCATCATGGAATAATATAATTTGGACTTGTTGTAGCTTTTACATTCCACCATCAACCATAAGACTTACATTGGTTAACCAACTCAACCAAAAGGCCTTTACCAATACAACTCTATTGAAAATATAGGTAAAATAGTCTTGATATATATTGAGTTCATATGTATACCTTTATAATGTAGGTGCTAATCCTATATAGTTAATTGTTGCAAACCTATTCTTAACAAAAATAAATGAAGCAATGACAAACAAAAAGACACCCATGAATATATATATTTTACCGAGACAATCAAAAGTAGGGAAACATGAAATAATTTTTTGTTACATCCTTATTTACATTATTACAATACCACACACACACACACACACACATATACCATAGAATCCATAAACGTCTTATCCATTTACCTTGGATTAGAATACAATTGTTGTTATTTACCCAAAACTACAAAAACATGGAATAAACCACCATGTACCACAAAATAACTAATGGTAAAAATAGTGTGTCAAAAACTACAAAAATTCGATGTAGAAAAAACCACCTAAATATTTTTCAAGGAACTTCCCTTAAAACCCTACACAAGGGTACTACTTCCCCTTTGCAACCCCACTGAATAAGGGGTTATTGTCCCACCTTTGACACCGCCTGTTTCTCGTGATGCAACACATAATCCATGAAAGTAGCCATGGAATAATCTAACACATAGCCAACATTCCCCCACATAATTTTTTCTTTGCACATAGGGGATCATAAAAGTACATGTTCGAAAATATAGAGAAATAACTCCCATTGTTTATCTACAACAATATAACTTCTTAGTGCACAAATTTTTTATTAATAAATATGAAATATTCTTCAAAATTTCCACCTTCACTAATAGTGCCTTCTTTTCTTCGACCATATCTCTCATAATGTGATTCTAAACATCATATACTTATATATGATATGTTGGGTTCTTCACTAAGAATATTTCTCTATAATTTATAAAATATATTCTTATATCACAATTCCCAAACATAATATTTGTAACCATGCTACTTCCCTATTGGCATAAGTGGCTCCCATGTATTAAATTTTTTAGTGGAGAGTACTATTACATACTATTCTTGCATATATACATATTGTTTAATACATATATCCACCCCATTCTACATCAACAGATCCATGCATTTTAAAAAATTTAAGCAATCATGGTCTTCCCTAGTAGGACAATCCATAGTAGGTAGTGCCAAAAAAATTCTTGAAAACCATATTTATTGTTGTCCAATTTTCCTTCCCTAGTTTTGAGATATACCTCCTCAATACTCCAACTACATTTGTACTGTCTAATCTAGTACATACTATTACATACATAAAACTTATAACTTCTTTGACATATGGAACATTAGATATCTACTCTTCCTCATTCCGAATCTTGGGACATTGATCTACATATTAATTTACAACTATAACAGTAAACACTATCGATTTACGTTCATGTGTATTAATACTTTGAAATATTACCTGAACATACTTCTTTTGATTGGACTAAAGTTTTTTTGCTCTCGATCTCTTCTAATTTCCATGCCCAAAATGAAATTTGAAACATCAATATCCTTCATGTAAATTTTATAAGACAACTAAATTTTCGCTTAGATGATTTTCATTTCATTTCCAACCAATAATATATCATCTGTAGGAATTTATAGGGTAAGTTCCATAGATCAAGAACCAAAGGTCACTGCTCACAAACAGATCACAAATAAGTACACCAGTATAATCACGTGGTTAAAACCATCAAAGAGGGAAACAGTCCACGCCCTGAGCCAACACAGCCACTTCAGGGAATTTATTAATATAAAAATAAAAGTTACATATGTTTCTCTCATAAATGGTTACGGGACAAATGACCCTCCATGCTCTTTAAATACAGATCATGGACCAATCGGGTGTTAAGCCATGGATCAAGTGCCGTTAATACCGAGGTGAGAGATAACCATTGGATCACTACAAATTGTGACTGTCGGATTATAAGTTACAAATGTACATGGTAAAGAAACACACTTTACCTAAATCTACACTAGACTAAGTTATTCTTAACTATTTTCTATGTGTCGGAATATCCTAACATCCCCCCTTAAGAACAACTTGGGATAGGATTGAAGGATTTACAAAGGTGACACAAAAGGAGCCTACTTCCTATGTGTCGAAATATCCTAACATCCCCCCTTAAGAACAAATTGGGATAGGATTGAAGGATTTATAGAAGTGACACAATAGGAGAAGGAAGGAGGCATTAGAGCCTATCCCCCCTTAATGAAAACTTTCATGAACTCCAAGCATGGATCGAATTTTGGTAAACTTCACTTCTGTGAGAGCCTTTGTAAAGATATCGACTACCTGATCATTGGTGGGATAGTACTGTACTTCAAGAACACGATCATGAATGAGCTTTCTGATGAAGTGTATGTGGAGTTCAATGTGTTTCATACGTTGATGATGAACTATATCTTTACATAGCTAAATGGAACTCTGATTATCATACCAAAGTGTAGTTGGATGCTGCTGATGAAGACCAAATTCAGACAGGATTTGATGAAGCCACATGGCTTCCTTGCTGGCTTCAATTGCATCATGATACTTTGCTTCTGCTGAAGAAAGGGATATGACACTTTGTTTCTTACAAGACCAAGTAATAGGTCCTGAACCAAGAGTGAATACAAATCCTGCAGTGGACTTTCGATCGTCAGGGTCACCAGCCCAATCAGAATCAGTGAAACCAATCAACAAGGGAGATGCTCCAAATTGATATTATGCTTCTTCATTGCTGCTTCTAAGGCTTCCATCTTCTTAAAACATTTGGACTCTATATGGCCATTTCCATTAAAAAAAAAATGAAGCTGAGAAAAGCTGAAAATAACTGATCCAATGGAAATATCTCGAAAAATTAGACCGTTTCAAAAAAGCAGCTCGAAAAATGCCTTCCGGATTAAGAAGTTATGCCTTTTGAAAAAACTGAGTTGTAGATGCCGAATAGTTATGGGAATGGGATGAAGTGCGGATTTTTTACAGGGTAAGTTCCGTAGATCAAGAACCAAAGGTCACTGCTCACAAACAGATCACAAATTAGTACACCAGTATAATCAGGTGGTTAAAATCCTCAAAGAGGGAAACAGTCCACGCCCTGAGCCAATGTGGCCACTTTTGGGAATTTATTAATATAAAAATAAAAGTTACCTATGTTTCTCTCATAAAAGGTTACCGGAAAAATGACCCTCCATGCTATTTAAATAGAGATCATGGACCAATCAGGTGTTAAGCCACGGATCAAGTTCCGTTAATACCGAGGTGAGAGATAACTGTTGGATCACTACAAATCGTGACTGCCAGATTATAAGTTACAAATGTACATGGTAAAGAAACACACTTTACCTAACTCTACAGTAGACTAAGTTATTCTTAACTATTTCCTATGTGTCGGAATATCCTAAAATCATCCACATATAGGACCAAATAAATACGATGATCACCAACTAATTTTAAATATTCACAATGATCCTCTTTTTTCCCTATGAATCCAAGTCCAAATATATAATTATCAAAATTTTGACACCACATCCTTTGTGATTTTTAAAATCCATATAATGAAATTTTCATCTTGCACACCAACTCTTTCTTTCCTTACATTTCAAATCCTTCCCATTTTTTCTTGTATATCTCTTCATCTTCTATATCCCCATGTAGGAATGTTATCTTTATATCCATTTATTCTACTTAAAAATTAAAATAAATAGAAATAAATAAGATAAATTTAATAGAATTTAACTTGGAAACAAGAAAAAATATCTCACTAAAGTGAATCCTCTATTTAGTAATAATGTTTTGATAATAATAGAGTTGTGATTTCTCCACTTTTCCTTATGCATTAAAATTCTTCTCAAACACCCATTTACTATTAATGGACTTTATTCCTGGTAGAAACTCCACTAGGTTTGAAACCTTATTCTTTTTCAAGGATGTCATTTCTTCAACCATGAACTTTTCACATAATTTTCCATCATACCTTTCTACTTTCCTTATTTCCTAAACTAATCTCCTCATTACTAAAGTGTGTGGTTTTTATTTTTCTTATTGAATTTTTTCTATAGAGTTTCATTCATCATCTTTCAAATCTAGCTTTGTAATTTCTGATTCTTTCTCTCTTAGTAGGACTTTGTTTTTGACAACATCTTGGATTTCCCTAAATAACACATATCTACTACATAAAATCTTCCTAATATTTTATTTCTAAGGATTGTAACCTTTTAGACCATATTTTATCCAATAAATATACACTTTTTAACTTTCTTATCGAAATTATTGTTATTTTCCTCTAGAATATGTGCATAAGAATCATGGACAAAAACCATGAGATGTTTAAGAGAGTATTTATTAATAGTCAATACCTCATGTGGAGTCTAGTAATTTAATTATAATGAGGGTGATCTATTTACTAGGTAATATGTAATGTTTGCTTCCATTTCCTAGCATTACTATCCTAACCCAACACCATTGAGCATGCTTCGTTCCTTCTCCATCAATTTCTTGTTCATCCTTTCTACAAATCCGTTCTACTAATATGCATATAAGTGAGTATTATACATTTCTATACCACACTTTTTACACAATTCCTTGACTTATTTCTCACATAATTCTCTACCATTGTGTAAAATATTGGGCAATGTTCTAATCATTCTACCCATGAGCTTCAACTTGAATTTTCATTGTCCTATGATTCTAGTTGTTGAGAAATCTCCTAAGAAAACATTTCCATCATCATATATTTCATACCCACATAACCACTCCTTGTGATGATTTATATGAAAGGTTGTGCTTGATTTGACTTGGCATGCCTCATGATATTCATGTGTAAATAACTTCTATTCTTCTACTAGTACATTGTTGGTATTATGATTTCTTGAGCATTCCTTATTGTATAATGGTGTTCATCATAAGTATATATCACTGGTGATATTTATGAGGGCACATATGATGTTTAAGTCTTGAACGATGACTATATATTGCTTCATCCTACGTAATACACTTGATGGAGAATATGTGCATGTTATGGTTGATAATTCACTCACTACTTGTTGAAATTTATATGTTGTTGTCATTCTGTCTTATATGATGGATAATTTGGATATGGTGTTTTCGATGATGCCTATATGTTTATTGAGCTACACAACTGATCAGATTTGGATCAAGGACCTAAGTGATAGCTCAAATTTCAAAGTGTTCAAAAGTGTGTCGAACCCGAGCGACCAGATAGATCTCATCTTCTTGACTCCGGTGCCATGAACGGTTCGAAAAAATCACACCGTATGAAGAAGTTATCATGATTTGAAAAGTCCAGTAAACTGCAAATTTTGGCATTTAACCAAGTTTGAATGGTCAAGGGTATAGTCAGAAAAAAGAATATTCTAGGGAATATTCTTGGAATATTCCTCAAAACATTTCTCGAAATATTCCTTAGAATAATCCTTCCAGGCGAGTCTTATTTGGACAAGTGTTAGGGTTTTATTTGTTGGTTGATTGTACAAGTTTTTAATGGCCAATCAGAGGTCGCCACATGGCCTAGGTTTGGTGTGACAAAATTTTGGTCAGACTTAATCAGATTCAATCACAATACCTCTTGCTTGCACGTGAACTGCTTTACCGCTCGAGCTATACAGTAGTTCTTAACATTATGGTGTTGCGTTGAATGTTTATGTATTTGGGGGAGTGGACGGTCCAGTCCCTCGGGCCAGCTCCTCCCCATGTGATCTAGCCCTTGCCCAAGGGCTTAACGCCAACGGCAAGCCCCTAACCGCCATCCGCAACCATCGCAAATAACTTGTCACGTGCAACATTTTTCATATTTTTAAGCCAATGGTTACACGAAGTTAACTCCAGTCTTCAGTTCGACTGCAGTTCCAACCGGAGGTTAAGGCTTGAAGACCGCGGGGGATGGGGGCCATGTGGTCACCCCAATGGTTAGCTGTAATGATAACAGCTAGCATTGGTGGGTTTTTAGCCATTAGAGGACTTTTGAGTGATATTTTGCATCATATAAGTACATGGGGCCACTAGGGCCACCATGTGCCATCAACAGAAAGAGGCTTAGCTAGGGAAGATAAAGGCCTTTCACAGTAATCCAACAGTCAATTTTGGATTTTTTAGAAATTATGGAACTATTGTTGTGGTTTTCAGAGCCTGTAGAGGAATTTTGAAGGCTGATATGCTTCAAATAATTTCCAGGGGCCACCAAGGCCATCAGGTGCCAACAGGAGAATGAGGCCTATCTAGAGTAGCCAGTATCCATTATCAGAAACCAATAGTCATTTATGACTGTAATGAATATTATAAATCCAATAAAGGGATTTGGAGAATATTTTGAAGACTTTTGAAGGCCGTGATGCTTCAGAGAAGTTTTCGATGAACCTAGAGCCAGGGGGTACCACCAGGTGTTGGAGGCGCAACCGGAGCAGCCGAAGGCCAATTTATGCAAGTGAATAGTCTATTATGACTATTTTTTACATTCTAAATCCAATGAAGGGATTTTAAGAGCCATTTGAAGACTTCTGAAGGTCAAAGATCCATAGGGAATTTTTGGGCTGTCTAGGGAAAAAAATGGATGGAGGCCTAGATTGGGGAGCCAGTGCTCATTTTGAGAAAATGATCTGACTATTTTGGATGTCTAATATGTGTTGGAGACTGTAGAAAATTTTTCAAGGACAGAAAACAATTTCTGATGGAGTTAGCGCCATAGAGAAACTCAGTGTATCTCAAGAGCACAAACTTAAGGAAAAAAGTCTAAGGGAGCTGAGGTTCATCTTTAGAAATATTTCAGCCATACCAGGGATATAAATGGTATTCTAAACCCATTGGTTTAGTTTAGATAACCATTGGAGTTGATTTTGTAACTTGTAAAAGAAATTTTCCATCCTAATCCCAAAGAGTCAGTTAGTTGAAAAAGGCTCAAGGAGACATAGCCCACGATATTTGGGTGAAATTCTTATTAAATTTTCTGTTGTGTGTTGATTCATATTTTCTACATTGTATGGTTGCTACACATGCTTAATATCAGAAAAAACAAATGTTCTTAAAACACTTAAATAGTTAAAAAAAAAACACCTGTTTCAAGTATAAATTTCCGCACAAGTCAACAATAAGAATGATCTTAATTGTTTAACTGAGTGGGAGGTTCTTGAAAAGAATAATAAGTTATCCAACCCATTTTTAGATCAGGTTGATATAAGAGCACTAGGTTTCTTGCTTGAAAGAGCACAAGGTTGCTTGTTTGACTTGAAAGGTGTTTAACAGTGCAAAGATTTTGACTCTTTGAAAATTGACTGTTGCTTACAAGTTTGAGTTTGCTAGAGGTGAAGGGAATGCTACAATTAGCTAAGTCTAGAAGAGGAAAAGAAGGAAGAAGTTTTAAATTATTCTCCTTAACCAAAGGACCTCAAGGCAACCCTTGAAGCATAATAGGGTTTGTTTGCAAAAGGTTTCTTGAAGAAGATCTTGACTCTACAACCATTTTGTTCAGATGCTTTGTCAATTGTTTTTGAAAGCTTTGTGAATTTTTTTTGAAGTTATTTAGTTCATTTTCATAATATGACAACTTCTTCAAGTGAGGTTTCAAAATCCTCCTTCACAAGATTCTTCGATGAAGACGTGAAGCAAGACTTCTACATCTTGAAGGATATGGTGCAAATTCTGTATGAAGATAGAAGAGAAAGCACTAGACTTCATGAGAAATTGGTTGCTATGAAGAAAGAGAAAGAAGGAATTCTTCAAAGAATGCATGAGATGTATATGCAACTCCATCAAGCCCAAGAGGGCTTAACCAAGAACATGCTTGAAGTAGAGGCAATTCACTCAAATTTGTCTTCAAATTCCTCTTCAGAAAGATGTGCAGGTTCATTTGAAAAGCACACTAGAGGTATAGGGTCCAAGTTGATGTTAAAAACGGGCTATGAAGGCAAAGGTATAGGAAAACATACACAAGGCATGATTGATTCTATTTTTGTTGAGGAGAGACCTAAGAAGTTTGGTCTAGGCTATATTCAATCTTATGGCGAAAAATCTACAGCCATGAAGGCATTTGAGACAACTTCAAAAATAAATTTTGTTACAAGTTCTAAACCACAAACATTTCAAGTTTTTTTTCAAGTTGATTTCCATTGTTTGAAGCCTGTGTTGCAGCAAGATGTGTGTATACTTGCAACTTATGGCGAGCATGAGAGTTTAGACAACTATCAAGACATGAACACTGATGTTAGTCTTCAAAAGAAAGCTGGAACCACTAAAAGTTTGTCTCCTCATGAAGGTGAAAAAGATGGACATGCAGAACAACATTTGAGGGATAATTATTCCCATAGTCAAGTTGATTATGTTTCTAATAATCATGACAAATCTACATGCTTGAATGGAAGAAAGAGTTGATGTGCATATTGTGGTTTGTGTAACCATGATGTTTCAAAATGTTGGAAGAGGATGAAGGCATATAGGAAACAGTTGAAGCGAAGACAACTTGCAAAGAAGGTGCAAAATACTTGCACACATTGCTAGAATAAGGGACATTTTGTTTCACAATGTTGGACATTGCATCCAACTAATCATCCCAAAAATTTGAAGCAATAGGATAGAAATACTGCCGAAATTGGAAACAAAGATTCCATAATTGATGTGAAAACAAATGTTTAACATGAAGAAGATTTTTAGCAGCAAAAATAGCCATGGAAGTGGCTTGGTAAGAAGTGGTTTGACTTCTTAACTTAGTAAGACATACATCCATTTGTACATATGCAAATTTCAGTTATGTATGCATGTTTTCTATTTTAATCTCATGTTTTTTTGAGCCATCTTGGATTGATGATCAAGGACATGATGTTCAACTACCTTCTATAAATTTCTCGCCAGAAATTTCTGAGTGAGTTCAAAGAAGACAATCCTTGACAGAAGGACAAGAGAATATAAGGAGGGGAAGTGTTGACTACCTTCGAGTTGGGTTCAAAGGCACTAAGACATGCAAGGAAAAGTGTATGAAGGCTAGAAAAGTGAGGGTGTTGTACTCTCATCTACTGAACAGATCATGTAATCAGTCTTTTGGGGTCCAACAGATTCCCAATGGAGAGGTGTGATCAGATTTGGGTCAAGGACCTAAGTGATAGCTAAAACTTCAAAGTGTTCTAAAGTGTGTTAAACCTGAGTGATCGGATAGATCTCGTCTTCCTGATTCTGATGCCATGAACAATTCGAAAAACTGACACTGTATGAAGAAGTTATTGTGATTTTAAAAGTCTAGTAAACTACAAATTTTGGCATATGACCAAGTTTGAATGGTCTAGGGTACAGTCAACAAAAAGAATATTCCAGGGAATATTCCCAACAATATTCCTTTCAGGCTAGTATTATTTGGAAAAATGATAGGTTTTTATTCGTTGGTTGATTGTATGAAGTTGTTAATGGCCAATCAGAGGCCACCACGTGGCAGGCCTAGAGGCCACCACATGGCCGAGGTTTGGTGTGACAAAATTTTGGTTGGACTCCACTGGAGTCGACCCCAAGACCTCTCGCCTGAACGTGCACCACCTTACCACTCAGGCTACATAGTATTTCTTAACATTATGGTGTTGTGGGTTTATAAATATGGTTGAATGATTATGTATTTGGGGGAATGGAGGTGCCAGCCTCTCGAGACAACCCCTCCGCATGTGATCTGGCCCTTTCCTAAGGGCTTAATGCCAAAAAAAGCCCCTAATCGCCATCCATAACCATCGCAAAGACCTTGTCACATGCAAAATTTTTCATAATTTTAAGCCAATGGTTATGTAGAGTTAACCCCAGTCTTCAGCTCGACCACAGTTCCAACCAGAGGTTAAGGTTTGAAGACCACCGGGGATGGGGGCCATGTGGTCACCCCGATGGTTAGATTTAATGATAACAATTAGCGCTGGCAGGTTTTTAGCCAGAGTGCCCAATTTTGCGGATTTTCCAAATTTATCTACAGTTAAGTGCAGTTCCTCCACATTTGGTGGAGCTGATTTAGGGGTCACTGGACAAAATTGGTTTAGGCTCTATCTTGAGTTAAATTGGTCCATTCTGGGAGTGAAAATAGTAAATTTCGACTATCTTAGATATTATATACTCAATGGCGAGGGCTACAGAGCCATATGAGGAATTATGAGTGAGATTTTATATCAGAGATGTTCAAGGGGCCACTAAGGCCACCATGGGCTAGCAATAGAAAGAGGCTTAACTAGGGCAGCTAGAGGCCTTTCTCAGTAATCCAATAGTCAATTTTGGATGTCTTAGAAATTATGGAACTAATGGTGTGGTTTTTAGATCTTTTAGAAGAATTTTGAAGGCTGAGATTCTTCAGATAAGTTCCAGGGGCCACGAGGGCCATCAGGTGCCACTAGGAGAATGAGGCATATCTAGAGCAACCAATATCTAGTCTCAACAAACCAATAGTCATTTGTGACTGTAATGAATATTATGAATCCAATGGAGGGATTTGTAGAATATTTTGAAGAATTTTTAAGGATGATATGCTTCAGAGAAGTTTTCAGTGAACCTAGAGGCAAGGGGTGCCACCAGGAGTTGGAGGCATAACCGGAGCAGCTGGAGGCAAATTTATGCAAGTGAATAGTCTATTCTAGCTATTTTGGAAATTATGAATCGAATGAAAGGATTTTTAGAGCCATTTAAAGACTTCTGAAGGTCGAAGATCCATAGGGAAGTTTTGGGCAGCCGAGGGCCAAGAGTGGATGGAGGCCTAGATTGGGGAGTCCGTGCTTATTTTGAGAAAATTATCAGCCTATTTTGGATGTATGATATATGATGGAAACTGTAGAAAAGGTCTCAGGGATAGAAAAGGATTTCTGTGGGAGTTAGGGCCATAGAGAAGCTCAGGGTAGCTCAAAAGCATCGACTCAAGGAAACAAGTCTAAGGGAGGCGAGGTTCATCTTCATAAATATTTCAGCCATAACAGGGATATAAATGGCATTCTAAACACATTGGTTCAGTTCAGATAGCCATTGGAGTTGACTTTGTAACTTGTAAAATAAATTTTCCATCCTAATCCCAAAGAGTCAGTTAGTTGACAAAGGCTCAAGGAGACATAGCCCACGATATTTGGGTGAAATCCTTTATTAAATTTTCTATTATGTGTTGATTTTTATTTGCTGCATTATATGGTTGATGGACATGCTTAATATCAACAAAAAAAAATGTTATTAAATCACTTAAACCGTTAAAAAAAATACACCTCTTTCATGTATAAATTTCCACACAAGTGAAGACTAAGCTAGATCTTAATTTTTTAATTGAGTGGGAGGTTCTTGAAAATCATAACAAGTTATCCATCTCATTTTTAGATCAACAAAGTTTTTTCACATTCCTATGTGATATTATTTATTATTACATATGTTGGTGATACATAGTGATGATGCATGAATATGTTTCCTATATGCTACATATAATGATGTCTATGATGCTTGAGGATTGTGGCTCTTCTAATACGTAGAAATACCAGGTTGATATTGATGATATGCTATTAAGGAGATGAGTTACGAGTTTGAACATGACTGCAAAATCACATGCTATGATTTATTGATTGTTGTCACTATGTCATTGTTTATCAATGATGGATGAATTACAAATAAGGATCTTATGGATGATTTCTCAAATTGAATTTTGGTGAAGTTGTTTATGATGTGATAATTCTACTTGATACACTTTATGAAGTATAGGTTATGGTCATAATTGATCTTACATGAAGTCAAGAGGATATTAATTGATATGTTGCCACTACGACAATTGCTTGGTGCTAATGACTACACTGTTCTACATATTGATGATAAGGATGTCCATGCTGATGTTTATGTTGTTGCAATTGAATGATCTCATTGTAGTATAAAATATGGTTTATTATGGTTTCTAATGACTATCAAGATCTTGCTACCTCAATCTTGAGGTATCTATTTTTGGTTATAAATTCGATATATGTCTCTTGATGTAAAGGTGACGAAAGGCCGATGTTGCAAATCATTGTAAAATTAAGTCAAGTAGGGATGACAACACCATGTGGTTCTAATTTTTTTTGTGATTGTTTACCATTCGCTGCAACATTGTTTCGAGGACGTTGATGACAACTTCTACCTAACCATCAAACTCAGGGTAGTATGGTGATGCAAACTCGTGAGAAAATCCAAGGTGTTGGGATAATTCCTGGAATATTTCATTTTTAAAATGTTTCCCGTTATCTCATACCAATTCCTTGGGGGCACCAAACCGTGTAAAGACATGGTTAAATAAAATCAGTGCGGTGGTTTTCGTGGTGTCTCTGTATGTGTTCATGATTATGCAAAATGCAATTAGGTATTGGAATTTAACGTACCACCTGATCATAGATTGGGCTAAACCAAGTATTTATTTCAACAAATCACACTCATGCCATATTTTAAGCATGAAGGTTGGATCTCATGGAAACAAACCAAATCGAAACCAATCTATGGCTTTGAGAGACCAAACCACCTCAACCCTCAACCAATGATTCCACCTCATGGTCACACATCACTAAGAATTACTAGATCGATATTTACCCAAGTTGTCTAGGGATCGAGAGTGTTTATTTAAACCAAGGCTTCTAGGGCTAGTAACGTAACCCACAGTTGATTCGAGGATTGAGAGTGTTCATCCAACAAATTTTTCTAGGAATAATAATTCAACCCAAGATGTTATAGGGATTTGAGAGCATTTGACCAACCAAGGCTTCGAGGAACTAGTAACTCAACCCACAACCATGAGGAACATGAAAAAAAATAAAAATTAAAGGTAAACCCACAACACAATGGCTATCTACAAAATGGAAAGGCTAGAAAAAAGCATTGTTAACCCACACAATCCTCCATGCCAATGACATATCATAACCAAGAATATATATGCATGTTCCATGCATGCGAAAACTAGCTAGTAAATTATACATGCAATTTGGTACTTTCAATCAAAACCCATTGTAGCTTTTAATATCGATGTCCTCTTGCACTTTCATGGTTTCCCTTTTCCTTCTTGCTTCAAATCCAAAATATGCCACACTCTTCCAAGAGTGATCCAATAAACTCTACGTGTCCAAGAGTATGAAAGAGTGAGAGAAAGAGTGAGAGAATAGAGAGAGCTCCCAAAAGTCAACTAAAAAAATCCATGAAGTGATGCTCATAAGCCATTCTATTATTGATGCCTCTATTTTATTTATTTTCCTTCACTTTTCCTTCAATTTTACTCACATGCAATTTTGTGACCTTTCACCTTCCTTTTCTTGTATTTTTATTTATTTTAATAAATAAATTCCATTTATTGTCACTTTTCCTTTCTAAATCTTTTTTCAGTTCCTTTGCCACTTTTCTTAGTTGTTTTTCTCAACATTCAACTTGGAATACATGTACCATAACCTTGGTCTTGTTTTTTCCTTTATTAACTTTATTACATGGATTTTTAAGGAGAGATGTTACATTGTGAAACCTAATATCATATAAATTGTTATTATTTCTATAACAATGAATACCAACAATCCATCTATGATATTATCTCTTTTAACATGTTTTCCACAAGATAATTCATATATGTTAAAGACCTTGGATTGTTAAGGCTCCTAAGTATCATCAAGTAATATCAATCTCTTTAGGGATCCAAATTAACATGAGATATTTTCTACATGGAGAGTTAGGATTATTTGGATAGATGATTTAGTGTGTACAAAAATTTCTATTTATTATTATCATTTTAATCTCTATTCATAATAATACATATTTTTTCTTTAATTATTAGACATTTTTCTTCCATATCCATTTCTTTTATCTTTTGAACTTCCTTCTTTATTTCAACTAATATTTACTATTGTTATTTTCATTTATAATATTTATGGTCATTTAGATTTGGAATTTTCCTAAGAGTTCTATATTTATGGGGAACAAATCTTACCTTAACATGGAATAGCCTATTTTTATGCTTAATTATTTTAGCCATTTTTCTTCTATGAAACATGTTGATTTATTTTGTAATTTACATTGTAGTTATTCTTCAACTAGAGCTAACATCTCTTCTTCCTCTTCTTTCAAAACTATATTTATATGGCTAAGTTTCTTTTTCTAAACTCATGGTGTAATTCTATAACTTATTCTTTTTCTCATTGATGTGGTTGATATCCAATTTATCAGGTGGACTATTTAGGAACACAATATCATTTAGCTTTTCTTCAAACTCTTTAATCTTTAATTTTTTTTCTTCATTTTATTTGATTTTAGGTCATTAACTTCTCCTTCTTGGGTTAGCTATTTCTTTTCTTGAATTTTATTTTCCATCTCTTACAACCTTTTATTTTTTGTATTTTTTTCTCCAACACTATTTTTTTACTGCTTATCTATTTTTAGATATTTCATTAAGACATAATTAATATATTACTCATTTTCATCCATTATTATAAACATGTTGTCTCTAATTAGTCAACTTGTTTCATAATATTGATTAAACATATTCTTAAAAATCTCACTTGTAAAGTACACCTTTTTTTAAATATAAATCTCAATTTATATAGTTATCTTTAGTCCACACCTTCCAATATTTGAAACATATTTTTTATAATTAAAAAGATTTCTTTGAAATTTTTGTTAATTAAGTGACAAGTGGATAGACAAAACCAATGTAAACTTATCCTATGCAAAATTTATTACAGCTACAACAATGTCACCAACATAAATGTCATATGAAATCAACAAAGTAATGACATACAATACCATTTAAAACAATATGAAGAATTATACTACAAACAGTTGGTAAAACATAATGAAAAATACATTACACAACTAATAAACATTTAAAGAAACCATGTTTTCTCTCAAGTTAATATTGTAACATAGGAAGGATTAACAAAATTGAAAAAATTGCTTGTTTGCATAGCCCTTTTTATGAGAGATTCAAAGTTACTTGTATGGGTTTTTTTAACATGCTATGACAATAATAATTTTTTCCACACATGAAAATTTGTATTAATATTGGAAACAATGTAATTTAAATATATTTAAATCCATGGGTTTAGGAGGCCAAGTGTAATTTTATTGGTCATGACCATTTACATGCAGAATTATAAAGCTATCATTGAAAATCCATACCAGAGTAAGATAGTGTACAACTTTCGATATCATCTACATTTTGCACATCAAGTGTGTAATGAAAAGTCTTAAAGGGAAGTTCTTTGAAAGCTGGATTATAAGTGTTTGATGAAGTAAATGAAATCCTCGTATATGAAATCCTTGTGAAGTAAATGAAATTATTATTTCTAAAGGATAATTTTGATAAAATCTTTTAAGGGGCTAATAAATTTTTAAGTATATTTAAAAGAAAATATGGACTTTTAATATAAGTTTATGTGAGTCATCAACATATCAATTTACTGTAAACAATTTGTAGTTAGATTTTTACTTAACTATATTCTTAGTGTACAAATTTAACTATCTATTTAGTCTTGATATTAACTAGGGAAATGGTCAGCCTTAAGCTCTCTTCCAATTCATATCATTTTACCTTCCATATGCTAATAAAAATTAAAAGCCTTTCACTTCAATAATTGTTGGAATCTTTTTCTTTGTTACAATTTGGTAGATAATGTGAAAGATTACAATTGGTGGAGATCAAAATGCTGAAGATCATTCATGTCATCATCAAAATTATCAATCAAGTGCCATAATTTATATATGTAATTCTTATTGAGATTATTCATGAAATTTGTAGCCATAAATTCACTCTAATTCTATTAAAAATTGTGAAATATCTTTTAATTCTATAAATTTTTATAGTTTACTTTTTATCATTTTAATTATGAAATATTTTTAGAGGAGAATTCCTAGTTTTCCTAAGTGTGAGACCATTATAAGTCCTTGATTTTCATATATTATTTAAATTATGAGTCTGTTACTCTAATTCAAATGTGAGTTAGTCTTCCCAATTTTTCATTACAATAGACATTTAGATTTTTTTGAGGAAACTAACAGATGCATCTTTTTTTACTTCTTAATTATATATATATATAAAACATGAAGAAATGACAACATTCTTACTTGAAGGAATGGTAACTTCATATAAAACAGGCCAGCTTAACAGGATGTCTCCCAAACTTGAACCCAGATAGAGAAGCCACTAAATTAAAACATAATAATTAAAAAATACCACTTTGTTCTTAGGATGGAAATTGTATCTCCTGAAATTTGCTACAATATGATTTTTCTAGCACTAATTATTATCATGTAATTTTATTCTTCTTGTAAATGTTGTATCTCTTGAAGATTTGTACAGTGATTTTTCTAATCAAATCTATTATACAAGTTTGGCACTTTTGTTTATCCCTATGATGGCTTATCATTCACGTTGTATCCAACATTTGTCCGCTTTGAAGATTGACGTTGTAAACTAATTGAACATAAATGCTTCTCATGTACATCTCCGTTAAATATTCTCCCCTTAATATAAAGGCTTTCATTCCATAACCCGAAAATTGAATCATATCTGCCCCCAGTTTTCTGAGTATCAGATGAAGATGGATCGTGGAACCAGAGACGCCAATATCAACCGACAGCAAAAAAAATATTCGAATGCCTAGCCAGAGACAATTAGAAGCCGAGCATTAGTTGCTTGTTCAGAAAACACAGAACCGATTCACATATAGTTACTTGTTCAGAAAACCCAGAACCGATTCACATATAGTTACTTGTTCAGAAAACCAAGATGCGATTCAGTATCTTCAATTTCAGTTCTACGGGTTTGTTCAGTGAATGAAGTAACGTCTGGGGAAGACAATAGCTTAACTGCACTAGGGGAGAATACTATTCTGCTTAGCCGTATGTGGGATTTCGGCACCAATCAGATGGGCATCACTTCAGTCTTCAAATTATACATGAAGCTATGGCTCTCAACATAATCCTTATAGACGACAAAGAATTGTGGTCTGTGATTTGTCACGATTATATATATATATTTTGTCATTATTTTAAATCCATATATCTATATAATTTTTTTTGCATAATAATTTTATAAATATCTTCAAGATTCTCGGGCAAAGATTAAGCTTCATGCAAGGTTTCCTAATATAGTATGTGGATGGGTTCACATTTATGGTTCTTTTTGGAAATCCAAATTTCTTAAATATTAAATGATATATTAAGAAATAATATATTTGAATTTTTTTTTTTTTTTTTTTAATTGGTGGCTCTAAAAAGTGTTTAAGGGCAAGTATGAGAGATATTTTGATGTCATATTTAACATTTTGATTTGGTTAAAAAAAATAATCAAAACAAAAAAAATAAAAAATTATGATTAGAATTAATTATAACTAATAATTAAAGTATGTGAGATCTATCTTAATTTTGGATCAAAGTAGAGGGATCAAATATTTTGAGATGCAAAGAGTGAAAAGAGATTTGATTTTTTGAGTGCTAGGTAGATCAATAGTTAAGATAATCAAGATTGGTTGAGATAATGATAAGGTCAAACAAATTAATATCATATACTAAAATATCAAACATTTATTATTTATGAACAATTTATATTGTTTTAAATATTTATTTAATGTTTAAATATAAAACAACAGACTAAACTTAGTATAGTCTGAAACATTCATACTATTGTCTAGAAAAAGGGAAGTGAATGAAATAACTTCATTTACATCATTTTAATTTTGTGATATGAAAATTTATTTGCAACCTCATTTTTAGAGTCATTTTAATAGTTCTAACAATTTACATGTATTTACAAAATTATTAAGAACAATTTATTTTCACATGCTTTATATGCTTGATCAAATTTCTTAAAATGTTGTAATCTAATGCTAAACAACTCTTGGATTAAACATCATCATTTCCACACGTTAAACACATATATCAAAGACTCAAAAATGTCTTATCCAAAGCATGTCTTGTGGTGTAACAATGTGGTTATGTTTTTTGATCCAGGTGGACATTGGTGGCCAGCCACCTATTCCACTTGGGGCCCCACCATTGTTTCTTTCAATTTTTCGGTTTCCCTAAACGAAGTTTTTTGGGAAAACCAAGAACAACATGGGCCGTAGACCAATGTTGTTCACTCAAAAATAGTAGTCCTTGGATAGATATTTCTAACGAGGTATTGAGCGCATCAAATATAGATCATATGCCAAAGTTACGTCCCTGGGAAGTTGATGTACCAATTTACTGAAATAGGGCCCATAGTTTGGCACTTCATCTTCTAGGAATAAGCGTTTGGATTTTTAGGGTTTTTCATTGTTTCTCAACAATAAATAGGCCTTCGAGCCTCATTGTAACACAATTCAGAGGCCTGTAGCCACCACATCCCTTATCAGAGATAAGCTACCAGTGTCGTAGCTAGTTTATTTCCATTCTGTCTATAAACAAATTTCAGTTCTTTGATATTAATCAAATGAAGTGTTATTTCTACTGCATCTTTGTATTTATGGTTATATGTGTATTTTGCTGCATTCCTACATAAATCGAGATCAGCGATATCAGAGCGGTCTTCTCTTTCTCGATCCTTGTTTGCATGTCCCCAACAAGGTCGGGGTATAAGGAGTTAGGGCTTGATCTAGTTGAACCTTTGCAAGATTAGTCTCACAAACCCCAACAACAGCCCATGGGAGACAAGAAGAAAGATGAGGGATAAGGAGATTCTTTCAAAATATTGCTCGAGGAGGCCCTTGAAAAAAAAGGAACACGGTGATGGATAACTTTTACTAGATCCTTCAACGACCGCCCATCGACGACGCATCTGCATTCAACAACCACTCTGGAGGCGCGACTCCCTTTAAGGTACAAGTAAACTTTGACATTCCCATATTTGAGGGACAAATAGATGCAGACATCGTAGATAGATGGTTGAATCTATTAAAGGATATTTCTCAATTCATGACTTTTCCAACCAGGAGAATATTATTTTTTCACTCCTCAAAGCTACCCCCCATGTCAAGGACTGGTTGGAAACCGAATGTGACAAAAAGGATGTGACAAAACCCTCTGTTCTCGGCCGTATCCACTTGGAATTATTTCCAAGACACGGGATAATATTCTCCCATGGGGAGATATGAGGAAAAATACATACAATGGACTACGCTACGGTAGTAAAGGGATCAAGATGTGCATGAGAAGACGAATTTGTTCCATACCCTGCATACAAAGCTGGGTATCAAAGATTTGGAGAAAAATTTGGTGTTGAAGTATTACAATTATATGCATAGATACATTTAGAAGGAAATGGAGTTCCTCGACATCTCCTCACTTGGTACGACATACCTGTATGCTGCCAAGATTGAGAAAAAATTAAAATAGAAGAAGCGAGACTTTGGATCTGCGAACCAAAACCATGGGAAAGGTGCCCCCAGACCGTAGAACAAAGAAAAACGCCAAGGCATGGAGACCCAAGACAACCTACCAAATACGCAAGTAAAAAAAAACACTGTGATGCCAAAAAAGGACACGGGAAAGTGGTGTGAGTTTCGTAAGAGCTCCACACACAACACATGTAAGTTTTGGGCCAATCAGTCGCTAGTGACCGAGATAAGGGCTTCTGAATATGATACATGCTCTGACTCTAAATCAGAACCCAAAAAGGTGAATGGAAAATGGAAGAAGATTATTGATGTGGAGCCCAACATCACCGTTGTCACTGCGAAGATCTAGAAGGAAGAACCAGAAGATCTAGCGGAGGAGGACCGTCTCTTCCACTCCCACATGTGGGTAAAGTGTTCCCCACTACAGTTCATTGTTGATAGTGGGAGCCAACAGATCCTCATTTCAACAGAGGTTGTGAAGTGGTTGGGCTTGTTGACCATAGCATAAATATAGTCATACACCATAAGAGAGCTTCATAAAGGATGAGATCTTTGTGTCAACTAGCAGTGCCGCCTTCCCTATAGCATCAAGCCCTTCACAAATGAGGTTTTATGTGACATTGATCCTTTCGATGTTTGTGATGTATTATTATTCCAACCATACTTGTGGAAGTGACATGTTGTGTATGAGTCCTAACCTCATGTTTTTATTGTTACTTTGGGCAATAAGTTGTATAGGATACCAAAGGTACCATCGCCTACAGCTATTTATTTTCTTACTGCAAAGTAATGCAGTAAGCTGATTTCTAAAATCAGGAAATTTGTTTTCCTAATGATCCTCCCCTAGGGAAAAAAGAAGACTACGGCCACGACCTCTAGATAGGGCTCCTACACACGACAAAAAAAAATGGATAAGGTCATGGAGGAGTACGGGGACATCTTCACCTAACCCATAGGGGTGCCTCTGCATTTCCAGGTCAAGCACCTCATTGATCTTACCCCAGGTGAATTGCTGCCTAATGGACCAATATATTAGTACTCTATTATGGAAAACATTGAAATCAAGAGGCAGATTCAGGAGTTTCTGTAGAAAGGTCACATCCGATTGATTTCATTGCCCTATGGGAGTCCGATCATGTTGGTACAGAAGAAGGATGGGACTCGGAGACTTTATTTTCTATGAGGCATTGAACAAGATCATTGTCTATAATAGGTACCCGATCCCATGTGTTGATGAACTTCTAGACCAACTCAAGGGGTGAAATATTTCAGCAAGATTGACTTGAAGTCTGGGTATCACCAGGTACTAATTGAATTCTCCGATGTGTGGAAGACTGCCTTCAAATCCAAGGAGGGCCTTTTTGAATGACTAGTCATGCCCTTCAGGTTGATGAATGCTCCCACAACCTTTATGAGGTTGATGGATGACATCTCGCGTCCATTCACTAACTCATTTGTAGTAGTGTACTTGGATGACATTCTGATCTTCTTCCAGACGTGGGAAGAGCGCCTCCACCACATCCAACGGGTCCTCCAAACACTGTGACAACTCAAGTTGTGTGCCAATTTGTAGAAGTGCACTTTTGGCATGACCTAGGTTCAGTATCTAAGATACATTATTGATGAATGAGGGGGTGCATGTGGATCCAACCAAGATTCTAGACATTCAAGATTGGCTAGCCCCAACCACTCTAACAGAGCTTCGTAGTTTTCCGGGTCTTGCTAATTTCTACCGCAGGTTCATGTTGGGATTCTCTCATATCACTTGGCCCTTGACTCAAGTCACCAAGGGAGGAGAGAAATCAAAATTATTTTGGTCGAAATATCAACATAAGGCATTCGTGGAATTGAAACATCGCCTCTCCTCTGCCCCAGTGCTCACATTACCATACTTGCAACAACCATTTGAGATCGAGACATATGCCTCTGACTATGCTATTGGGCCATTTCTTACCCAACAGGGGCATCCAGTGGCATATCACAGTGATAAATTGTCCAACAAAGGCCGCAAGTAGCCCAATTATGACAAAGAAATTTATTCCATTGTGCAAGCTTGTCGACAATGGAAGAATTACATTATGGGGATGAAAACAATCATCCGCATAGACCACCAACCCCTGTAGTGCATACAGACATAAGGGAAGTTGAAAAACGATCACCATCAGAAGTGGTCCATATATCTGCAACAATTTCATTTGAACATCAAGTATAAGAATGACAACACCAATAATGTTGCAGACTGCCTTAGTCAACCACCGATCGTGGTGCTAACCACCATTCTCATCTCTTGTGGGCATGAGATGTCTGATTGGCTACTTCTCTACAAGAGTGATCCAGAATTCGACTACACATACAAGAGGCTCTTGGAGGGTATGCAAGTTCTAAATTTTCATCTCAAAGATGCACTTCTATGTCACTTGGGACACCTTTGTGTTCCTTCAAGTGAGCATGCCAAGATGATTTGGGAAGCACACTACAGTCGAGTTGCTGGGAATTTTGGGGTTGAGAAAGCAGTGGTAGTACTGCAGAAGTATTTTGATTGGCCAAACCTTCGATAGGATGTCGAGAAGCAAATCAGATCCTGCACTACTTACGCCATTTCCAAACTGACCATCAAGAATCAAGCCCTCTATACATCGCTACCTACCCCATTCAACCTTGGGAATCCATCTCCATGGATTACATGTTGGGCCTTCCGTATATTGGGCATGGAAATGACTATGTTTTCATGGTCGTCGACATATTCTAGAAGATGGCCATTATGGCGGCCTATAAGAAGAATATCACAACAAAAGCCACTACTAAACTCTTCTTTGAACGAGTGTGGGTGCACTTTGGGATCTTGTAGTCTATTATCTCAGATCGGGATAGCAGGAACCTCAACACATTTTTGTCCAACCTCTGGTCAATGCTGGACACCAAGCTCACAAATTCCACAGCTTTCCATCCCCAAAATTATGGCCTAACAGAGGTCATCAACATGATGATTATACACATTCTGCACATGCACAATCAAAGCATCCACACACATGGGATGAGAGCCTCCCCTATGTACAACATAGTGATAACTGGGTTGTCCACAACTCAACCGGCCATAGCCCATTTCATTTGGGCTTGGGATTGCAGCCACTATGTCCCATTGACATAGCCATGCCATTTGCGGCTATTCAGGCCAACTCGGCTCATGTCCAGTCTGAAGTTGACAAAGATAACAGCTTCATCAAGCACATTCAACACATCCGCCAATAGGTTCATGAAATATTGGACAGAGCCAATGAAAAGTACAAGAAATGACATGAACAACATAGGGTGCTACAAAAATTCCACGTGGGTGACAAAGTGTGGCTACATTTGCAGAATGAACGCCTCACTGGACCTCATTGCAAGCTTCGCCCGCTCTGATATGCACTAGTAAAAAATGATGAAATTAATGACTAGGAGACTAAAAATGTTAGTCACCGCAATTATTTCAAGTGAATTACTACTAAATTTGAGCAATTTTAAGTGACCGAACTAAAAATGACTAACTTAAATGACTAATTTAGTCTTGGAATAAAATATACGACTAGATAATAAGTGACTAAACTAAAAGCGACTAACTTAAACGACTAATTTAGTCTAGGGATAAAATATATGACTAGATAATAAGTGACTAAAGTAAAAGTGACTAACTTAAATGACTAATTTAGTCTAGGATTAAAATATATGACTAGATAATCAATTAAAAAATTAATAATGATTAATATAAATGACTATTATAGTCCAAGAATAAAAATATGGCCAAATAACAAGTACAAAAAGTATATGAATTAGTCATTTATGTCGGTAATTTTCAATTGTGTCACTCCATATATGAAAATTTTAAATTTTGGTACCGAAGTGTTACATTTCACTATAGGTGTCTCTGAATCCATTTGCAGTGTTAAAATTTAGAGATGAAGGGGTCTCTGAATTTACAGTGTTAAAATTATGAATACCTTTTGCTCTCTAAAGTTTAACAATGTAGATGGATTCATCTACAATTAACATAATTGCATGTATCATCTATCAAATTTACACTAATTATGCCTTCATTATAATTTTAGTAAAGGTAATTATATTAATTAGATATCCAAATTAATATTTATATTTATATTTAATATTTGGCCATAAAGTTTAATTTTTAAACTTCATTGATTTATGTCAAAAGTGTGAATTGTTTTAAATCTAAGGTTAAATCTTCATATTTACATTTAATAACTAGAAAAATATAACATTTCTAATGTTAAACATGTGAGTTCATTTAAATCTAGTATATTAAATCATCATATTTACATTTGATAAATACTAAATAGCCAAACCTATAATATATATTTATAGACTTATTTAGTAAATAGGTATATTGAACATTTGTTAATTTAAGTATGAAACTTAATTAAAATTTTAATGATGTATGAACCTTTGTTTTTTTGTAAGTCAAAGTTATATTCGTGTAGGAAAAAAGGAGTACATATAGCCAGTTACAAAGTAGGTGATCTCAGCTTGACTTGGTTTGTTGAAAAAAATTTGCACCAGATGCAAAAAAATGCAAAAGAGGGACTAGGGACATTGTCCATAAATGGTTGAGCCAGAGGAACCAAAACACATATAAAACAAAAAGAACACCAAATAAAATACTAGTCGTCCAACGTGATGGATGCAGGGTTGTTCGGGGTTGTTCCTAGATGCGGTGGAGGACAGAAGTCACACTGAACATGCCATTCAAAGTGCGCCAACCAAGTCTC
This sequence comes from Pinus albicaulis, assembly GCA_034641835.2. Lineage (NCBI taxonomy): Eukaryota > Viridiplantae > Streptophyta > Pinopsida > Pinales > Pinaceae > Pinus > Pinus albicaulis. Next base: position 1,472,723,139 of record CM076584.1, read on the forward strand.
CAGCTATTCTACTTTCTCAGTGAGTTGATTTTGGCATCGCCAAATAACTACCAGTCTCTCCTAGACTTGGAACTGTAAATAGTGCATTCATTCCAATGTTTCCATCTGCTCTGCATGCTCCTCATGACATAATCTCTCAGTTGTGTCCACTCTTTCCATCAAGTTGTTGATAAGTGCACGACCGTTCTCTAGGCAAAATTTTTGGATAACCTGCCCCTCATTTACCTCAAATTAATCAAACCCATGATTCCCCTTGCCACCACGACCTCCTCTGCCCTGACGACTCTGCTTTTGATCCCTTAAACCCCCACCTCTGTTATCCCCCCACTTACCTCCTCCACCACCCCCATGCACACCCACACTAGCGAGTCGCGCACACCCCGTAGTATTTCCACCCTGGCGTGGAGCCACCATGATTATTTCTTAGTCTACCACCGGCCCACAAGGCCATGGATGAAAAGGGAAGGAGAACACCCACACCACACTATAGGCTTCATAATTCGCCAAGGTTGAGGAACCCCGCTGTGTGCAGAGTCGAGAGACCAGACCCCCCACTATAGAAAAGAAACACCAGCAGCGAAGGAGCCAAATTTCGTCTCCCACCACCACAAGGAAGCAAAAAGATACCTCCCACTACCAGATAAATACTTCCACCACCAACAAAACCAAACACCATCACCCACCAAACAAACACAAGAACTTGAACAACAAACAATGACAAAGTAGCCGATGCCTGAGCGTATAAACTTCCCCCAGGGCAGTGACCAGCCTCCAAATTCTCCACACAGAGACCACACACCAATCCACCAAACACCGTCACACCCATGCTGGAGGGCACAAAATTTGGAAAAGAAACTAGTTTTCTGCCACCACCCTCGAGGTTTCCTGGACTGCAAATTCTAGCTTCCTCTCTTATCACAAAAAAACAGGGTCACTAAAAGCCAACAAAAATGGAAACGAGTGATCTCACTTCCCTTTAAATTCCTATCCTCAACCCAGACATAGTCAATGGCTAAGAAACTAAGCAGCAGGGACCGATTGAACACACTACACAAACAAATTCCCACGACAAGCACACACAAGCCACTCCCTCCGTAAACCTCCTGCGACGTTTACGCTTCCTCTTTAGAGGCCACCATCAGGACCAACAACAAATCATATTTAGGAGTCTAATAATGTTGGGCTCCCTCATCTTCCCTTGCCTTATCCTTTCACCACCTCTGAACTCCAATGCACAATTATTTTTCACACAAATTTCCAACGTGAAGCCAGTAACTCTCAACCCATAACCCATTAACCCCTCACCCCTAATCCCTAAAATCCTTAAATGTTAAATACCCTAACCCCTAAGCCCCTAATCCCTAGTCCCTTAACCACTAACTTATTATTCACCTAACCCTTAACTGCGCCTAAATCCCCTAACCCATAAGCCCCCAATCCCTAATCCCTTAACCACTAACTTATTATTCCCCTAACCACTCAATCCCTAACCCCTTAATCACTAACTCATTATTCCCCTAACCCCAATCCCGATCCCTTAACCTCTTACTCATTATTCCACTAACCCTTAAATGTGCCTAAATCCCCTAATCCATGAATCCTTAACCCCTTAACCATTAACTCATTATTCCCATAATCCCTAACCCTAAGCCCTAAGCCCCTAATCCCTAATCCCTTAACCACTAACTCATTATTCCCCTAACCCTTATAACAGTCCTTAAAACTTGTTGGGATTATCTATTCCAAACGAGAGCAGGTCTAGTTGGGACCTACGATCGGGTTAATTCCCCCTTGTTGGAAAGATTAAAACGGTTAATCTTCGATATACAAAATGTAGATCAAATATTTCATTAAAAGAGTGAATCGAACGCTCTCTGCCAGGCTATTCCTATCGGTCGCTTTTCCTCTTCTTTCTCTCACATGAATGTAGTCTTACTTGACTAGTACAGAAGAAGGTTTCACATTATCAACTGTTTGTTTGGGAAAAATTTCAGTTATTTCACCATTGTTACATTCTTCAAGCTTATCCTTTAAATCATCCTAGTATTTTGTACGCTCTCCAACTTTGTAGTTCTTTCCATTCCTCTCAGTCTCATCTGTTTCCTTGGTTTGTTAAGGGACAAGGTCAACAACATTAGGATGTTTTTGCAACAAACAAGGGTATGTCCAAGACACAATCAGGTGGAGCAAGAGTATAATCGCCAACTTTCTCATGAATGTGGGACACTCGAACTTAATATTTTCTGTAGCAGTCATGAGGTGCAGTGTGGTTATTGAGACTTCATCAGATGTCCATTCTCCAGATCACTTAAATTGTGTGACAACACTATGGCTAAGTTTGAAACTGGAGATTGAACATACATTTGGTTTAATTGCAATAGACATTTTCATCGATAAATGTAAAGAAATGGCTAACAAATAATATAAATTAATAAATAGAGAAGACATGGCAACAAACAACGTTACCTACAAAATTGTTACATTGAGATACAAAGAATAAATAACTATTGTGCACAAACAGAGACCAACGAAACTATCATCTTAACCCCTAACCCCTTGAACACTAATTCCCAACCCCTAATCCATTCAACCCATAAACCCTAAACCTCTAAACCCTTAACCCCTAACCCCTAACCCATTTAACCCCCTAAACCCCTAAACCTCTAACCCATTTAACCCCCTCACCCCTTAAACCATAATTCCCAACTCCTAACCCATTTAACCCCCTAAACCCCTAAAACCCTAACCCATTTAACCCGCTAAACTTAACCCCATTATAAATCCCTATCCCCTAACCCGTAAAATCCTTAACTGCTAAATCCCCTAACCCCCTAAACCTCTAAACCCCTAACTCATTTAACCCCTAAACCCTAAACCTCTAAACCCTTAGCCCCTAACCCATTAAATCCCCTAATGCAACAAGCAGATGCCAAGCCAAACTGCATTACCTTTTTACTCACAATGATGTTATTCATTGACAAAATTTATTCAAACCAAAAATTTTGCCATGTCGTAGGGTAGGGATTAACTCGAAATCGATGGCCTTTTAGGTAGTGCTAATATGTTTTGGTTGATCATACCACGCTTGCCATGTGTTGATTTAGAGAGAAATCACTGCAAGTAATGAGATGGTCCCCAAAACACAGAAGGACCCATGAATGCGACTCTGTGTCTGCCATGAGAATGAAGGAAACCCTTTAAAACATGCAATAAGAAAATATGTGGAATTGAAATGTTAATTGAGGATAACATAAAAACGTGGTTGTAGAGAGTTTGATGAAAGGCACAGACAAAAATGCTACAGTAATGAGGCATCCTTGTTAGTCTTTAGGGAAAGAATAAGTTTAAGAAGCTCGAAACAACTCTTGGAGTCATGTTCAATGAGTGACCATAAACTTAGGGGTGTCAAAGTGGCTAATAATCATAGTTTATGGTGGATGATACTCACCATACATAACATTTGTTGTTTAGGTCATTTGTTTGGTGGTCAATGTTGGTGAATCAATATATTATATCATGGTACCATATATTTCTTTTTTAAAAGAAAAAATCTATTGAACATGAAATAAGTTGCATCTCGTGTAAATGTTTAATGTTGTGATGTTGTGAATGGTTTGCACATTATATTTATCATATATTTGTAATCATTTCTTTCAAGTTTACTTTAAGAAATAAAGGAAGAGGTGCAGGGCCTTACCATAAGAAGGACTTGCACTAACTCGTCTCCTCTTATCATTCAAACAGTAGCCCATAAATCAAATACATACCCTAATTTCTCTAGTATGGAAACCCTTGGATGAATATGATAATGAACTCCTCCCAACCGCTAGTTCTAACCCAACTATTGAATGTCTTTGGTTGGCATGTGTAAATGGATTTAATGGATCCATGGATATGTATGAAATCCAATTTTGCATTGAAATGATACAAATACCTAAATTAACACGAGGTATAGAAATTTCAACCTTACAACTCTCTCATCCAATATTAAATACTTCACTAATTAGTCAAGGGGTAATATACTTAACTGTATAGTAAATATTAAAATCACTCATATTAACAAAAGAAAGTAATAATAGTATTTAATATAAAGTTATAATATAGGAATATGCTAAATTGGCATGTGAGACCCTCTTGTTCGTGGGACAATGGATGCCCTTCATGCAATGATTTAACTATTTAATCCATGGAGGTATACATACCTTAATTTCCCTTGGATTCAAACCTCTGACATTTAAAGGGGAAACACTTTAACACAATTCTAACAAGTAAATACAAACTTAATTTGTATATGTATCAAAGTTAGTCTTATAAGAGTTGCATGACATGCTTAATTTTGCACGAAATCAACATAACTCGTGAAGGGTTGATCACAATAGGCATGTATGGTCGATTCTGATTATCATAAGTATGTTAGTTTGGTTTTCCCAATCCACATATTGCACACATTGTTACTATTGTTAAAAGTATGTCATGTTGGTTTACTTGTTCAACATCATGCACATTTGGTTGTGTTCATTAAAAACATTTTAGTTCATTGAAAAAACCAATATTTTGTCAAGGTGGTCAACTTTGGTGGGTGATATGTTAAATTGGTTATTAACATCTATTTTTTATTAATACTATCTTGGAGAAAACAAAATAACTTAAGAATACAATTGCCTTTCTTTTTGAAAAACATCCAAACATTTATAACTTTTAAAAAAATTAAAATATTTATTATATTCAAATAATATTTTTTTTCACATTAACCTTTTTCATTTGAAATTTCATTTTCCCGCCAAGGAATATTGCCATGAAAATGGCCACAAAACACATTGATTCAGAGTTGTCGCTGTCGACCTCGGTACCTGCATCATCAACATCTTGCAGCAAGTGCAAGCAAGGGCAGTGGAACGAAGCTCTGGGTGTACTCCATCAAATGCATCGGAAGGGAATCTCAGTCAATTTCAATACTTATGCATCTCTTTTGCAGGCCTGTGGTGATGCCAAAGCACTAACGTAAGGCTACACCCAACATGGGTTTCCTGTTCCTGTCACCGAATTGGTTAGTATTCTACATTTGTCTCCACTTTTGGTTTTTATTCATTAACATAGGGTCCTATCCATGCTGGGCTAGCTTTTATTAGCGCCCTCTCTGGTTTTCTTAGGTTTACATGGCGGTTGGTTGTTATAATTACAAAATCCAAATTTATATTCGTGGAAATCGCTTCTATTTTTATTTTGTTGCAGATCAGTTACATGTTAAATATATTCTAATGCATGGCACTCTGTTATAGTTTGGAATAAGGGGAAAATTTAATTAAGGTTTGATTAAATTATGCATTCTCAAAGAATGTTTCTCAAGCTGTCTTGAATGTCGCATGTTTGCATTTTTTCTTTTAATGATTTCCTGCTGATGGGATTATATGTGGAAACCCCTGCTACTTTTATTTTGTTGGAGATTAGTTATATTCTAATGCATAACATTCTGTCAGAGTTTATGATGAAGGGAAATTTACTAAAGCTTTGATTAAATTATGCACTCTCTAAGGGATTTTGTCAAGATTTCTAGAATGTCTTATGTTTGAGATTTTTTGTATAAAATGATTGTTAATCTGTCAGTATCATAAAGGACCATGTCTCTAATAAAGGTAGCTGGTTCTATCTTGGCTACACGGTCATATTTGGAGGCAGAGTATTTCCTGTGAACATTAGTAAGCTTCCCTTCCCCTGCCTTCTGATGATAATGCACCATCAGCTTGGCAGATTCCCAAAGTTGCATTCAATACTTCCATTCCAAAATGGAATTCTTTTCAGGGTACATTGTGCAATATAAACTGCAGCCGCCGCAAGCATGGAGTGTTGATATCTCAACATAGTGTACTCCACCAGGAAAAGCTCCATGAATAAAAAAGACAATCTCTCTGTCTCTTCATCATATTGAGCTACCTTCAGCAATCTCTTCATGAAGACATAAGGAGTTGGCACTGCCATATTGAAGTGCAGAGTACTAAGTATCAATCTCTCCATTTGTAAAACTTATCCATTAGTGTACCCATTGTCAGAGATAAGAACGAAGTTATCAACCACAGGAACAGAGGCCTCCTCATACTTGCATGCCAAAAGCATGCCGGTGACCCCTACAAGCATGCCAAAAGCATGTCGGTGACCCCTCAGGGTTCATAATATTTTGTTCAATTTGTTTATTGCCGAGGTTTATATATTTCCTGGTTTATTTGGTTATAGGTCAGTAGTACACTGGTGGAGTTTTCCAGCACTGGATCAAGTTTGATTCCCAACATTTTAGCCCATGAACATTGCACCTCTCTCACATACATGGGAATTCCCTGAGCGAAATCTCCCAAGTGTTTCATCATGGGAATTCCCGAAGCAACATGTCCTAAGTGTTTCATAGCAATACCCAAAGCGACAGATCCCAAGTGTTTTATGCCCACAAAAATTGGGCGGTTTTTGTTGAAGAAAAGAGTTTTTATAGATTTCTAGGTACATTAACAAAAATGTTGAAAATAATTAATTTATTTTTTCTTTTTTTACCAGAATGTGGAAAATAATTCTGATTTTTTTATTTATTTGGAAACGTCATTTTGCAGAGAATTATAAACCCCACAATGCACATCACATTACCAAAAAGTAAAACATTTTCTCCGCCTGATAACCTGCTCATGCACTTTGCTCCTACCCCAGTTGACATAATAAAATTAAGTGGGTTGAGAAAAATCCCGTGAAAATTGAATCATCAAGTTGATAAATGCTCTGGTCATCATATTCAATTGTCGTATTCAAAATTCAAATCTAGACAGCTTGTACTAGCAATGCATTAGCTCCAACCTAGTTGAGGAAGAAGTATCATTGTTGCACATGCTGGGGAAGAGATAGGAGGGAAATGAACCATTAACTCAAGTCTCAAAATAGCCTAGCGAGAGGATTGGGAAAGAAGAACCATTTTCTACACAGATGAATTAGAGCAACTACAACACCATTTTGAAGATAAGACTATGACTGGGTAAGAGAGAAAATGCTTGTCGCAGTGGAAAAAGTTGGGGGAATACTGTAAACAGGGGTGAAATGAAGTACAAGTATCATGAAAAACCATCCAAAAATTACATAACCAAGACCCACGAGGGCCAGAGAGAGCAGAAACATATTTTTGTTGGTAACATGGGCTAGCCTACAACTCAAACAGAAATTGGTTGGATTTGGAGTTTCAATGTTTAGAGAGAATATTGAACTCCATCACCAGTTTTTGAATGTGATTAAGAATCTAGATTAGTGGCATTTTTACTTGGAAACCAGCATAAAGTTTATAACTAAACCAGGGGAATGGATGAACAAGATGGAGAAGTCTGGCCAGATTGATAGTAGAATGAAAATCAGAATCCGATGATGGTAGTGCCATCATTAGGCCCATTGGAATTAAAACTGGGAACTCCACTTGAGGCAGCATCTAAGGAACCTACGTAATAGAAGGAGATTTGTTTTTTATTTGCAAATAATTTTTGTAACAGTTGTAACCTGGACCAAGAGTCATGGAATTTTGTGATGCTAAGTGTAAATGCCATAGCCAGTGTTAAAGAATTCAATTAGTTATCCAGACATGATAGTAGACATTATGAAAATGGTGGAGATAGGATGTAGAATGAAACGCAAATGGGCCGTGGATCCCTAATTTATCAGAGTGAAAAGGCCTATGATAATAGAATGCCAAACATTTCTGACCAAAAAATAAATGCATTAGCTCTGATGTACAAATATGAATCTCCAATAAAAGGGTTTGGGCACCTTCAATCTACAAGAATGTCAATCTTAAACTAGATTACTGCATAATTAAATGATCTAGTATAGCTCAGAGGGAAATACATGTAAGAAATTAATAACTTAATGAAACATTCTTTTCTCAATTGTTAGCTGAATGAAACACTCCAGGTCTTTGCTAAATATCTGCAAGACCTGAATTGCAGATATTGAAAAAGCTATCAATTGCATAAATACATGCGTATTTCAAACCTGATGTACATGATATAGCCTAACATGTGAAAAAAAATAAGTTGCACTTTCAAAATGATAGAGAAGCTTACTGACACTATCCCCTTCCCCCGCTCTACACAATAAGAACAAAATGCATCGAAAGCAATGGTACTATAGTGGACTGCTATCTCATACATGTATTTCTATGAGCTCAGTTGAACCATTCATGGTTCAATTTGAACTTTTAATAACACTAGGAGCCACAGGAAAGCTCGTCATAGGCTATGGTGCCAACTCAGAACATGATAAAATTTTGTCCTAAAAGATCGCCAGAGGTAATAGAAAATATGTCAAGGATAGGCCAATTCTGATTAGACTATACAATATGATCCCACGCAACTTGTAATAATTACAAAAACTCTATCTATTTACAGCCTCACTCATATAGAATCTATAGTTTATCTTTACTATGTTTCAAGACAGCTTCCCTGTGGAGTTTTTCTTATAATGTTGTGAACTCCAATGGCTGCTCAAAGGCTTTCTTTTCGTGGCTCCCTCAGGTACCGAAGAAGAGTCACAGCCTGCCATAACAAACATCCAGCAAGGCAAATGTGAGTGTTATTAGCCTAATACACAAAATAGTATAATAAACCTGCCCAGAACATGTACACACGATATTGGTGTGGAGCACAACTCGCATAAATATCATAATGATGACTTACACAATATCTCCTAACACATTAGGAGAACTCCCAGAAAACCTAAGTATATCTATAAATACAGACCATAAGTCTCTGAGGTTGATAATGACTCTATTGACCTTTATAATAAATATCCTCACTCATTCCCCATGTCCAACATTCTACATACATATACCATTGACCACATTAGGGTCATACCATAGAGCATGTGAATTCTTTATTACATATACATTTGACCACAAAAATACTCCCATTAGGGTCATAAGAGTGAGCATGAGTATTCTTTATCAAATAATCAGTATCCTTGATACTGCAATATAAAGCATACAAGCCCACTGCTAACAAAACTAAACTTTTATATACTATTCACATGAAGAATCCAAGTTTCAGCTTTGCTATGAACTTATGTACATCAAATAAAACAAGCCTCCTAGTATAAACTACATGATATGCTCAGTTTTTAGCCAAGTTGCATGCATTAAAATACTATCTTCCCATACTTTGAATTAAAAGTCACGAGAAACATGAAATTCCAGGAAGATCAAAGAAAACAAATATTAAAAGCAGTTGAGGAATACAAGTCGGAGTATCTCAACAATTTTTAACCTTGGGAAAATCCATGTAGAGAGAATTACAGTATACTGACTCGATGGTTAACAGTTTTACCTAATTATTGACTTCAGACTTTTGTAATCCATATTGTTGTAGATGAGTCTTTCGGATTAATCACATCATCAGATTAGGGTCGACGTTTCGAACCATCTAATGTGGTTCATCCTCAGGACAAATTTTGAACTATTGTTAGATTTTCTTTATTTCTTAGTAAAGATTAACTCAGAAACACTTTAATATTCAGCTGTTCAAGCACTAGCTTGTATATTTAAAGATCAATTAACATAACTAGTAGAAGATAGCAGAAGGTCTCTAAGTTTGGCATATATTTTTCCTTTTACACATCTTACTAGGGAACATGATAGAAAAGATAGCTGTTGGTAACTGTAATTAAGCTGAATATAATTGATTTGATTCCAACCTTTGAAGCCAGACTAATATGCATATGATTCTTGTAATTATGTTCAGACAAAATCATTGCTCGACAGTGATGCAATCAAAGGCAACGTTGGAAGGTAAGCTTCTTAATGTCTATGGCTCTACAAGAACCTTCCAGGGACTCAACTAAGAATTAGAAGTTCTGTAAGACAGAGAATTGGAACTGGAAAAATTAAAGTATTCCATCGTAGAACAAAATAAAAAGCCTAGACATTAAGAGTTCTCTAGTTTCCGCAGTCACTGTTTACATCATGAATCTGATTGAAGCCAAAAGATGTGCATGCTCAATAACTTTGATACTTCTGATAATAAACACCAGAACAAATACAATCCTCCAAGCAACACTGTTTGGCATAAAAAATTCCTTGGTTACTTATTACAATAGCAGACACCATGATACATTTTAAACTGATATGCAACTACTAGAACAAATCTGCAAGAAACAAGAACTCATTTATACAATAGAATTCTACATTGCCGTGACTTAATTTTTGCTACAGCCGTGACTTGACACTGATCAAAGGGTATGTAATTCACGTGCATATTTTAGGCAATGTAAGTATCACTGTGGGATCTTTGTGAGACATAATAGAAATTTGGTCAGACTTTGCTAAAAATTTGTAACTCTTCAAGATGTCAGAATACATGAAAAATTAATTATCAAAAGGACTCGTTTATCTTGTCTGTAGAAGATTTTTCTAGTAGCAGCTCTACAATGCCTCTTTCTGGTTGATGACAACCATCAAGACCTTTCTAACAGTCAAAATTTAAGTATTTGCATAACCTATATAGCATTATTATATGTTCTTATCCATGGTATCTAATATTCTTTCAAATGGTTTCAAACTTTAAGAAACATCACGTGGACGTTTTTAATTTTCGATTGATTAATGTTTATCTTGACACAAATCGATCAGGACTTTGACTTTAAAAGGCACATAAATCCACCTTTACCTTTGTAGTTGCATGTTTTTCTTTCCTAACAGAGATTAATGAATTCTTAAAATAATGCCTGATTTTTGGCCAACGACCTCATCAAAGAAAGTTTGTGTGATTGCTGCCAATATTTCAAATATTATTGCTTTTAGAAAAATGGAAGTGAAAATTTGAAAGTGAGCAAAGGACTCGAGAGCTTACTGAGAGGCTCTTATAGTTTAAATTTGCAGCATCTCCAAGCATATTGAAGGCAGTTTGGAACCCTATGTGAATTTCAGTAATTTCAAGTTGTAGACATTCTCAACCAATGAGATTCCCCAAATATTAGCATTGAGGGGCTTGTTGTTATATGTTGAACACCAAAGACACTAGAGAGTTCTAGAGTTAATTACTATGAATACATTATATTTTTCTACATTAACAGTAATTGTGCTCTTACAATAAAACTAAGTTGTTTCATTTGCAGAGGCTTCATGCTTTCTTACTAGTATTACACGGATAAGTCATTATGATTCTAGTGTAACTTTGTTTTGTATGTGTAAATCTAGGCTAATTGTTTTCTTAGATCAACTAGTTTACTAGTTTATATTCTCTGGTAAATACATTGGTTGCATTTTATTTTTGGGCACCTAATAGCTTTAGTTATTTCCTTTGCTTATATTAAATCTTATGCTCAACATGTTATGGATGAAAAATGGAAAATTCCAATCGATAGAAATTTTTTTGTTGCAGAGAACCAGGGAACTGGACATTCCTGAATTGCTAGAACAATTGCCACCTTTGAAGCAATATCTTTATCGTATAATGGGGTGTCAGGTATTACATAGGAGCCACCATTGTTGAATGAACAACAACTCTGAATTTGTAGGTTGGATACTTATTATATGTTCTTTAGACTTTTTGAGTTATATGTCATTTTAGTGTGTTTTTGGATTGAAAGCACTACATAATGTTGTGTATGGGTGAGCTCATGTAATTATCTAATTATGCGCAGCTGTAAAGGGCAGCAATATCATGTGATAGAGTATGCACTCACAGCAGTTTGTAGAATCTTCACTCTTTGGTGGTTAAAATTCCTTTGTTGTCTTGAATGAAGAAAGAGGTTTCACTTGCTAAAGTTGATGTTGTACTTTATGATGGGGATACTTATTTGTCTTTTGTACAATGTTGCAGGTTTCATGGGAGAGCATTAAACTTTATATTGCAATTAATGATGCCACCATCAACCTTGTTGACAAGGTAGAGAATGTTATGGTTTAGTATGTTCAATTAGCATCTTACTCATCTCTGATCTGTAGCTACTGATGACTGAAACTGTTTACCTGCAGTTCTTTGAAATGCAATGCCATGATGCTATTAAGGCTCTTCATATCTATAGGAAAGCTGGTAAACAGGTATAGTTGGAAATCTACTATTCCAGAAGTGTTTTAATTGATGTCTTTAGTTTCAAACCCTGTCAAAACAGTGGATATACCAGTACTTTTTTGTTTAAGGATGATTGTGATCCAACATTAATTTTTTCCAAAAACAAATGCTTCAGACTGAGACAACTGAGGCTATGGTTCATGACCTAGATTTCCTTATGTTCCTTTGGTTAGAGGCATGTGGTACAATTGTCTACATCCTAAACAAGTTTCCTCTCTAGGTATTGAAGGAAAAACCACCGAAGGAAGCTTTCATCGGTGAGAAATGCTAGGTATCACACTTTTCGTGTTGCTGTCCTGTATATATTCATATTTTTTAGGAGAAATGAACTAAATTGAAACACTCCAATTTGAAGGGTGTTTTTGTTGGATATAATGAGTCCTACAAGGCCTATGGAGTCTACATTCTGTCACAATGGAAAATAATAGTGGACTGAGATGTGAACCTTGTGATGATGCATGGTCCCTCGAGGTCTCAGGAGCCTTTTAGTAGAGGTTTAGGAGGGAGACACCTTTTCTGTCCTAAATATGATTAGCAAGGTTTTGGAGGTGGAAGTGATGCTTTAGTATTTTTTGGTTCAACAAGGAAGCCTAGGTGGTACTAAACATAGTAGGATGCATAGGAGCATGTTGGATATCTAAATCCATCCTTTGTTGCGAGTTATCTTTCTAAAAAGTTTCTGAATTATGTTGCACTGATGTCTTCCATCATTTTTGTAGAGCCTTTTAGTTATGGGGAGGTAGTTGGTTAATAGGTATGACAGAATGCTGTGGTGGACGTGGACAACTCGACACTGAAGAATGATGTTTGGGAGATTGTGCCAACACAAGTGGGGCAGTTTGTGATTTATTCTAGGTGGATCTTTGAGGTGAATCTTGCAGCAGATAAAAAAGTACAAAGGTTCGGTTCATAGTGAGAGTATTCTCTAGAGAGGAGTTGACTATAAGGACACATTTACTCTAGTTGCTAGTGTACTTGCATTAGGTTCGTTAATGTATTTAGCATCAATTCTTGGTTGGCATTGATATCAAATGGATGTAAGAACATTGTTTCTTAATGGTCTAATCAAGGAGGAAATATACATCAATCACAACTCTATAATGAAGAATGTTGTTTGGGATATTGTGCCAACACAAGTGGGGAAGTTTGTGATTTATTCTAGGGGGGTGTTTGAGGTGAAGCTTGCAGTAGATACCATAAAAATGTACTAAGGTTTAGTTCACAGTGAGATTATTCTCTAGAGAGGAGTTGATTATGAGGACACCTTTAGGATTTACTCTAGTTGCTAGTGTACTTGCATCAGGTTCATCATATCCTTAGCATCAATTTTTGGTTGGAATTTATATCAAATGGATGTAAAAACATTGTTTCTTAATTTTCTAATCGAGGAGGCAATATACATCAAATCAGTTGAGAGGGTTTTAGGTGCGTGGGTGAGAGATCCATGCATGCGAATTGAAGGAGGACTTTTATGGGATGAAGTTGGCATCACATGCTCAGTACTCTAAGATTGAAGAATAATTGGTAGGTTCAAGCTTTGCTATAGCTATTGCAAATCCTGATCTTTATTATTTATTTGGTAAATTTGATTTGCTTGTTTGTCTGAGATCCTAGGGAAATTTTCACCCTAGGATTTCAACAAATTATTTTCGGACAATGACACCAAGATTCATCCAATACAAATGAATGAAGTCTTCAATAAATAACATTGCTATCTTAACATTACAGTAAACAATACGATAGTTCAACCATGCAACAAAATTTCATAGTACCACTATATTCTCCATATTTAATAGTTTAGTATAGTTTCAAACAGTTGCAATATAATTTCGTATTGGACAAAGTTGTATTCTAACTAGAAATCTGTAGACCTGAATAAACCTTTGCGAATTCTGATCAGGGCTAATATCTGAATGGTTTCAGGGGTTAAGACGGAGGATAAAACTCTTCTTCTTCCTTGGACTTCCTTTAGAAAATTCTCTAAGAATCTATCCAATACCAATGCATCATATTAGAGAGTCTTGGATCTTCTTCGGTCCTAAATCAATTCCTCTATACTTGCGTCAGATATCCACTCCGAGCTTTATATAGGAGTAGGAAATTTCTTCAGAAGTTAAGACCTATTGCAGAGCACAAATAATCTCTGAGTGGCCTGAGGAAGGGGGTTGGCTAGGATTAGCCTCTTTTGATGCTAAAAAAATTTAGATTAATTTGCTACGAATAATTACATAAATAACCAGTCTCAGGGTTTTGTTTTCCTGGGAATTGTGATAATATCCCGCCTCAGATCGTTCTGCTTCTGGGATGGGAAAACTTTCCACAATCATCTTTTACAGATTCATTGGATGTTTGTTTGCCACCATCTGCATGCAACTGAATGTTGTTTTCAGTTATTTCCTTTTCAATAGCCAATGAATTTTTTGCATCCTTAAGCCAGGAGGATATTGAGATTGGATCAAGTGTTCCACGTACACGTCTTTGCTTCTTCTTTGATTCTACATCATTAGAATCATACACAGATTTAATGGGTGATCTTTCATAGCACTGCACCTTTCTTCTTGGTCTCTGCATTTGTCCAATACTACCATTTTTTTTTATACACCTTCCTTTAAGTAACTTTTTCTAGAAAATATTAGTAGGTATCTTCTCTACTGTCAATTGGTTGTCTGACTCACTAAGCAGTGGGACACCTTTTCCATACCTTCCTTCCCGTGGTACTTTTGCAATAATACCATTCTTTGGTGTATTATCAATCTCAGATATGTCACATGCACAGGTTAACATGTCTTGAGATAAAGACTTCAAGTTTTCATTTCTAGAAACAGATGTCAATTTGAAATCAAGATACGTTAACCAGACTTTAGCACAATGAAATCACACCACCATCTACCCTTTTCTATCTCAGCTCAAACAATTGTCTTTGGTTCAAAATCATTGCTTATGTTATTCTCATCTGACTCATAATCTCCATTAGCAGATTCTTGCCTCGCTCCTAAATTTCCACATATATCAGCAGAAGATTCATTTCTTTGAAAACAAGCACATGATTCCACATGGTCATTAGCATTTGTATTTGGTTCAATGTGCACGCAAGAATCATAAATACCCTGTTCAGTTTCCTCCTGTGAAGCAACACAAGTAGCATTCAATGCATGACATGCACTGTCATCACAACACCAAGACTGCCTACATACTTGAATATTCTCTATCCTCTTCCACTTTTTGCAGTTGATACATTGTGCCCATTCCCTGGTATGTTGATCCTCACTCATCCCATGTTGCTGCATTTCACCTTTGTCCCCAATAGGAACAGACACAACAAGATCCATGCCATAATCATCAAGAAGATTTCCTTCTTTCTTGTCCCTGTCGACATCTCCTTTCTTGCATATGCTCCTTTTTCTCGTCTTTTTATAACTCTTTTCTCTAGATGTTTCTTCAAGAAATTCATGTGAACCACCTTTTTGACTGCTATTTATATATTGGATACATCCTTTAACCTGATTCTGTACAACATCACGTTGTCCTTTTCTTGAAACCTTTAGACCTGTCAAATTTATTTCATGGTCTCTAACAACATATGTGAAACCTCCGGTTTCAACATCATCATCTGTAATAGTACCATTTGTGTCCTCCAAAACTTTACACTTGTGCATTTTCCCAGATCTTCTCTTAGACGCTGAGTAACTCTCTTTAACTAAATTTTGCTGTATATCTTTCTTGTTATGAATCCTACTGCTTCTGTGAACTTGCTCTTTTTTATGTTGACCATTCTCAACCTCTTGTTCGTCCTCCAAACCTTCTAATTCAGTGACGTTAAGCCCTGAAGTTTGATTGTGAGCACCAACAAATTTAGCTGGGGATTTGACAACTGTTTGAGTAGGCACATAATCCTGCTGCAATTCAGTTTGATGCTTTTGCTTTCTATTTATTCGAGTGAATTCCCTCTGTTCGTTACTTTTCTCAAACACAGTCAAACAATTATCTGCGCCATCTTGTCCTGAAACACCTAGCCCACTTTTCGTGTTTTGTTCCAAATTTTGCAATCTTCCATCATTGTCTAGCGACTCTAGTTGCAATGTTACATGCTCCCCCATTTCCCTATTCTTATTTCTTATTTCACTTCTATCAATGGTAGTGGAAGCATCACTTACTTAATTCTTTGTGCTTTCTCCTTCTTGTGGTTCCCTTATGATAACCTTAAACTTTGCTGACATAGATTGTCTGTACCTACGTGCATCTAATATTTTTGATGCAGAGAAATTATTTTGGTCACCATCCACCATAATGTCTATCATCTTAGTAATATTCACTTTTGCAACTTCTTCTATTGGAGGAACCTTGCAGGTTTTTCAGAGATCCCTGTCTTCCCATTCCCTGAATATGTAATACCAGGAGAACGGTTCCTCACCACATTCTCTCTTTTTGATATCCTCATGGTTGGTACCGACATTATAACACAATCACCATATCAGTCCAAATCGGAAGATATTCCAGGAACCTTTTTATCATTCCTTTCATTTAAATTCTACACAAATTTTCAACTCTCTCCTTCCAAGCCATGCCCAAAAGGAATGTTTGGGTGTTCTGAACAATGGAATTTTATAATAGTGCAACTTGAGGATCCAAGTTTCAAATTTATTTTCCTCAATAGACGACGCTGAAAGTAAATCTACTTGAGTCAACCTCTCCGCCCCCGAGCATTCAGTGGCACCAAACCCTTCGACACTATGCGGCCGTACAATGTGACAGTATCACATACGAAATGCCTGCCAACTGTCCAAAAGAGCGATGTTGACAACAACCTCATAAACAACAGAGCCACACATTCACAACACTTATTTATGGCTCCGGGAATCGAACTCATTTTAAATTGGAAAACTAGGTCCAAACTCCATGTTGTGATGCTCAGATGAAGACACCAATATGTTTATTGGGTTCCTCTTTCGGAGAGGTGCAAGATTGATCTAAAGATCATCTTGATTCGATGAGCAGAACATTTATTTTGAATTTATTTTTAATACTTTCAAAATATGTGCAAGTCGGCCTTAAGGTTTTACACCCCCAGCAAATGTGTCACACAGCCTCAGTGATGGATATAAATAAAGTCAACGTTGGAGGACATTTCACTCATCTCCTCATCACACATATTTCTCTCTCCACTTCTGATTGGTTCGAGCTACTTGGAGGAAAATCTGCGGTTCACACGTGGGAGAAGGAAGAAAATATTTTCTGCTGCACCTAGGGTTTCTACCACAGGTTTGACCAACGTTGAATTTGGTCAACGCATGGTCTAAAGGGGCTAAATTTTGGCATAGACTTCGATTTATGCAGTCCATACTTTTTGGCACAAGAACCGAGGTCAAAGGTTGACCGTAGACTGTGCTGCGTTGAATTTTACTTGTTGTTGTTCTGCTTTTCTAGGCAGCGTTGACTTTTTTGGGATTGACTTTGAGTTGACCGTTTCGCTGTTTTGAGGGTTTTTGTGACACATTCTGGGCTGGCTGGCCAAGGAGACTTTGCTGGTTGAAGCATCCTGCTGATCGCCGTAACGCACCAACAAATATATATTTTTTTGGCTTGTCTTCTGTTGATCCTCTGGTATGTTCTATCAGCATATTACTTAATGATTTACATGATTGCTGTCTAGTATTAAAGAGAAAGTAAAGTTGCATCAAGCATATAACATCTACATAAATTTACAACTCAGCACTTTCAAAATTTTCCAGATTTTGAGATCCCCCTCCCTCTTTCAGCGGAATACCATGGATGTCTGAAGAATCGAACCTTGGACCTTCCCGTTTCTGCGCTGGCTTGAAGCCACCCGACCTTCTTATTTTGAGATTTTTAACGGAAAATTATTTCGGTGAAAGAACAATCACTTTTCTTTTTGGTTCGCGGGCACTAGGAGAAGAAATGCATAAACTTCGTCGACTTTGGTGGGGGTCCAGATGGTCAAAAATAGTGAAGAAAAATGGTGCATAAGGGGCATTGTAGCCGATCGACAAAGGATTGGAGAACCTAAGCTGGAATGGTCCATTATTCAGTTTTGGATGACTAATCAACAAAAGATCATTCCACTAGGATGATTGCCGAAGGTTGTGGTGGACATTGCAAGAGTTAAAGTCTATGCGGATTTTGAAGTAATCTAGATTGTGGATGATGCGAACCCTTACCCTCTTAGGCCTGGACTGGGCTATTGACATGGGAGGTATCATCAATTTGAAAAAGAGAAGTATGATCTTTCAAAACGAGGGTACGCAAGTAATAGTCCCGTTGGATCCAGCAGAAGGTGAACGATATACCGAACTAGTGCGTGAAGAGGAGGATGTTGACCACATTTACAAACTAACTGCCCGGGACGATGATTGGATCAACCCCATGACTAATGGCATGCTATGTTGAGAAAAATACAGTGAATGCCTCTCAAACTCGGATGGAGAGATAGAAAATTGGCAGAACCGGTTACATGATGTATCTGCAATGCGGTGCCTTAAGATCACAAAGAGCTTCCGATGCATCTCCTCAAAGGTAAGAGAACTGCCCTACTTTGATGGTTCTGATAGTATTAAGGACTTTCTTAAAGCATTTGAAGTGGATGTCCCTGAAGAACGGAGGTTTTGGGCCCTTGACTTGGCTATGCGTGTGACCCCTGCGCGGTGGTGGGAAACTCATAAGGAAGCTTTTTTCAGGACTGGGAGGAATGCTGAAAAATGATGATCCTGCGATTTGATCCTCCAGTCAACCCACCCATGGAACTCTTCTCGGGTCGAGCAGATCCGCGCAAGCACTTGCCTATTAGGAAGGAAGTATGGAATGAAAAAACTTGGAATGAATGGGTACATATGTTTATTCATGCCTTAGGACCAATCCCCACCACCTGGTATTTGGATGCAGATCTACACCAGTGCACTTGTCACTGGGGTACAATGGCTGAAGATTTCATGATGACATTTGGTTCAGTAGGAGGAACTAAGAAACTCGATGAAGCCCTGCAAGATATAGGTGCTTTGGTCTTTGATGAGTCCTTATCTAGGCGATAATGTGTTGCGCCAACCTGGGATGCATAGATGCAGTATATACCAAGGGTGATAGGACCAAGGCAGATGCAATTAAGCTGAAGGACCCTACCCTTGAAGAACATAAATTCCTACCTTAAAAACTACCAGCAACTGAGGAGCTACAAGAATCAACACCATCTTTGATTTGAACCTAAACAGTCTTATTATATCCAAGTATTTCCCTAATCACAATGGCCAGTAGATTCTCCTCATGGATTATTTCTCTCATTCTATATATTAGTAAAATCCACAAAATGTATCCCTACATTTGAATCTTGGGAAATAAACATATAATTCTTATCATTTAAAATATCCATATCTCTTGGAGCCCAAAAATCCGTTTGCTTTGGATATGCTTTATCTCTAACCTCAAAAGCAACCCTATTATAAGTTGAAGGACCATTATGTCCTCTTGAGTCTTGACAAAGTATGATGGAATGAAATTGGGTGAGAACCAAATCCAGGTTTACCATGTCAAAACTTCATTGAGATGATGACCTTGGTTTGAAGACATCCACCATACAAACTAGGACCACCCATACTTATCGTTGCCATCTCTATTTTATCATCAATACTAACATACTGAGGACCTATAACCCGTGGATCCCCATGGTCGTCATTGCAATGTAATTGATTAGAATACATGCCATGTCCACAAGTTTTTATATTTAATATCTGCATCCAATGTGGCCATTTCTTATTATGAGATTTACCACATCCGAAAATGGCTTCATTCACATAATTTTGAAGAAGTCTACAAATTAGGTCAACATAATTTTTTTCACATTTAAAACTTCCCTCACTTTTGTTTGTTTGTGAAGCTCGAGCACTTTCATAACAAAAATTGGAAAATTCAAACAACAAAATATCCACTCTCTTTTCATTTTCTAATATTATAATGAAATTTTATTAGAGGGACTGTTTGTTTGTTTGTTTTGGTTAGAAAAGGGGTTGCTCTTGGTTTTATGTGTCTTTGAATTTATCATATGTAACATGTTAAGAAATGGGAAAGAATAATGTGACATTATCTTGCAGAAATTGATGTTGAATCAAAGGATACATAGTTTAACCAAGCTACAATTCTCTTTGGTAAAGACGGAGGAACATCTTAAAAAGATGCCTAAGAATACACCATATATAAAGTTTGAACATAAGTAATATATGCATTTTTCTTTTGTAGATATGTTCTTTTTTTTACCCAAGGTGTCACAACAAGAAAAATATTGATATTGTAAAAATTGTTTGAGGACCTCATTGAGGTAGATTTTTCTGATATCCTACATGATTGATACCTTCTCATATGTCAGGAAGGATTTAAATATGAATTAATATGTTCATGAAACAAATTAGATTCAATTTTTATAGGTATAAAAGATAAAAACAAATGTCAATGTCTTCGTTTGATTGTTACTTGACTCTGATGTGGGCAGGTTACATGAACTGTGATTGGAAACAGGATGGGGAGACAATGCATAACACGTCTTGGATATGATTAATTTGTTGTTAGAGATCCTTTAGGCACATGCGGCATCAACTTTGTAAATGTTTCTAGTAGGAATTCATGTCTTTTAATGTTCTAATTATTTCACCTCAGGGTTATTTTGGGAAAGCAAATGTTTTAGGAATGCCAGACACGACATCGGTGGACAGGTAAACAATTTTTTTTATAATTGCAATTTCCATTCCATGATATCCTCTCTTTATTGTTTGATTGTATTTTGGATGCTTCTTTTGATTGTGTTTTGTCGTTTAACTGTGAAATTGAAAATACTTGCTATCATGTCCATTTAAACAACAACCAAAACTTGAAGATGAAATTAGTATTACACGATATTTATTGGAATCCTTATAGCTATTTTGTGTTAAAATATTTTCATGTATATTAGAAAAGTTTACTTTCATGTTGTTATTTGAACACATGTTGTTTATATACTTGACCAAGTTCATGCGCTAGAAAATGAAATGTTTTTGTGAATAAAATGGCAAGGATTAAACATCACACCTCATATTATTTGTTTTCACAAGTTATCTACAACTTGAGCTTTTTAGCATATAACTTAGTTGACATGATTGTTCCTAAGCTTTCCCTGAAGGTTGAATACTAAGTTACTAAGGTGTTATTTTCTATATATGGTGACATTTTATTTTCTTTGTTTATACAGGTCATCTGGCCACTTTATAGTTGCCACTATCGCCCAACTGAAGAAAATTTGTTCGAGTTTCTTACTTGTATGGGGAAAAATGGCTTTGACATTGCTGATGTTAAGGTATATGTCGTATAAACTATTTATAGTCAAATTCACTTTATATTCTAGTGTTTATTGTCATTCATGTCTTACACTCTACATTGTATCTTCTTTTGTTTTCAGAAAAATGAACTCAGTATTGATGGTAAGAAGCAAAAATTAAAGAAAGAGGAGAGCAATAACATTGTAGTGACAAATGCAAAAAAAGAGAGAAGAGAACTGGTTTGGTGATAATCTTAGAGCCAATATCCCGCATAAGACACACATATAGATACTGATGGTTAGGTCTTCAGAGTTGGTGAATTCACCTACAATGCCTTGACAACACAATGATAATGTTTTGAAGTGATGAAACATCATTTCATGTGTAAATTGTAGTCCAACCAATATTAAGTTGGAAACTTATTGTAATAATTTAACATTTTATATAATATAATCTATGTGGTTGAAATTATTTATAATTGCACTTGATATTGTTTAGTATTGGAATTAACATATGCAACTTTATGTTTTCATATTAGATGAACATGCACATTGTATAATATTTTTTAAAATATACAAATTAATTTATGTTGATTAATAATGAACACATAAAATCAATTTAAAACTACTAAATTAGTAGTTTATATTGATAAATGATGAATACAAATAAAATAAATATACGACTAAATTAGTCATTTATAATGATTATTAATGAAAGTAAATGAAATGAATATAAACTACTAAATTAGTTGTTTATATAATGAATATGAAACTACCAAAAAAGATAAATGACCACTACAAATGATAAATTTGTGATTACAAATAATGACTAAATTTTGCATATATATGACTATTAGTAGCTAATTTACAGTATCTTATAACACGACTAAAAATTTAGTCATATTTATTTGGTCATTAATTAATTTCAAACGATGACTAAAATTTGCATATATATGACTATTAGTAGCTAATTTATAGTATCTTATAACACGACTAACATTTTGGTCATTAATTGGTTTTCTCGGGTGATTATATAGTAATATATTTTGTGGTATATTTGGTCATTAATTGTGACAATTAATGACCAAATCAATGACTAAATTATTGACCAAATAAGTGATTAAATTAATGACCAAATATACTACTAGAAAACAAAATTGAGATAACCAATTAATGACTAAGCTAAAAACGACTAAAAGTTGGTCGCGTTATAAGACACTGTAAATTAGCTACTATTGGTCACCGACCAAATAATAGTCGTTTATATGCAAATTTTAGTCATTTTTTTAGTAACTAATTAACTATTTTGTACTAGTGATGGGCCATACATCATCACCAAGGGTATAGGGACAAATGCCTTCAAGCTCAACATTCCACCATTCCTTGGTCTACAACTGGTATTCAATGTGGACCACCTTCAGCCCTACTTCTCATATCTACTGGACACATCCGACATTGCAAAACAACTCACACCAATAGAGTTAAACCCAAAATCAATGGAACATACCACCAAATATTGTACCATCGACATGAAAATAAATAAAAATAACCAGGAGAAGATCCAACTGTATTAGGTTGTCAAAGTTGGCCAACTCCTACACCACGGCAAGTGGGTCACTAGGGACCTATTTCAGAACAAGTTTCCTCATCTCATGGAGGAACTCAACACAATGGGGACCATTACTTCCTAAGGGGGGAGGAATGATCCAGGTGGATATTTGTGGCCACCCACCTACTCCACTTGGGGCCCTACCATTATTTCTTTCAGTTTTTAGGTTTCCTTAATTGTAGCACAATTTACTATTTTTAGCAGTTTTTCGGGTTGTGAACTTCCAGAGCCGTTTTGAGGCCCTAAAAAAAGTTTTTTAGGAAAATCAGGAGCAACATGGGTTGCAGTCCAATTTTTCTCACTCAAAATTTGTAGTCCTCGGATAGATATTTCTAACGATGTATTGAGCATGTCAAATGACGATCATATGCCAAACTTACATCCTCGTGAAGTTGATGTACCAATTTACCCAAACGAGGCCCATATTTTTTGCACTTCGTCTTCTAGGGTTAGGTTTTTGGATGTTTATGGTTTTCCATTGTTTCTCAACAATAAATAGGCCTTCGAGTCTCATTGTAATATAGTTCATAGGCCTGTAGCCACCACATCCATTCTCAAAGATAAGTTACCAGTGCCCTAGCTAGTTTATTTCCATTCTGTTTGTAAACAAATTTTAGTTCCTTGATATTAATGAAATGAAGTGTTATTTCTGTTGCATCTTTTTATTTATGGTTATATGTGTATTCTGTTGTGTTTCAACATAAATCTGGATCATTTTCTCTACTAATCTCCTTGAGCCACATAGATCTTGTTTGACTATGAACCTTTGTTACATGAGGCTAAGAGTTCCCTATCTACACCTTAAAAAGGTAGCTTAGTAACAAAAAATATGATTTATACCGAAGTGGAATTTCTAGGTTGTATTTACACTTAAAGAACATCATATATGGAATTGGTTGTTAGTAAAGGTCATCATTTCCATTGATATAGTTCCCCAATTCACCTTACTATAAATGACTCTTTTATATCTTTAGTGGATTCAAGAGCTTTTGGAAGGTACTTTTACATTGGAGTGAAATGAAATTCAAGTCATATGAAAACATATTTCCCTTTTTTAAAGCCATTATGTGAAACCCCATGTACCCCACTCACCCACCATCCCACCTACATCAAAATATAATTCATAATTTTAAATAAAATACAACAAAAATTGTTGCAAAATAGGCTGACATATTTTGTTTATTCAAATTTTCTTTTATTAGACCTTTGTTACATTAAGCATTATTTTAATGATTCTCCACTTGAACAACACAATTAATCAACACTAATAGGAACCAATATGAATATTCAATCACCTCGTCATTTTTTTATAGATTTGGTGATATCCTTAAATACTAGAAGGTATTCTCGGTAATTTTGGTTCACTAGATATATCATCACCTCAGAGTGAAACATTATTATGACCAAATATTCTTGGACCATCATTCACTAGATCATCTACTTCTATATCAACTCTCAAGATATCATCCCCTTTAGGTGTGGGTCCCCGTCTAATAGGCCCAATGGTAGGTATTATATCACCTCCATCTTTTCCCCCAAAAATCATAGGCCCATATTTTAAGTCCCCCTAATTTTATGAAGCTAAAAAATTACCTCAGTTTACTTGAGACTCTTGGGAGATTTCATTATGTAGATATTTTGATAGTATTCATTGCCCATATCAACAACAACTATTGGAACTCATCCCTTTCTTGTAATAGTTTTTAATGACGGTAGAAATATGCTACTGAGAATTTTGAAACATGTTGAAGAAAAGCTTGAGAATGGTGTTGAGATTCCTTCTTCGTAGAGTTCCTCAATTGTGATAGGAACACGAACAAATGGAACATAAGAGAAACACAAAGAACATCATTTGACAAATAGTAAGGAAGATGAACCAGTGTAACAAAAATTGGTTTCCGGTATGACAATTCAGTTAGTCAGTGGTTGCACTCTAAAAACACTATATACTTGGAGTACGAGTGGGAATTTGACCTTTTTTTGTAAAAAATTTAAATGAGTAGATAGAAGGATGAAATATTTGATGACAACATTCGTCGCTTGAGATTCAATTGAAATGGTACTGAAGATCATAGAGAAAACTACCTTCCAATAGAATTTGCACACAACATTATCTTGGTTCAAATGATATGGGAATTCATGGATTGGGAGAGTGGAAAGAGGGAAAGTGTGCAATTTATATGGAATTCGAACTTCAATGGGATTGATACATTGCACCATATACACCACAATACATATGATTTCTAATTTAGCTATTAAGCCATTTGTGTAATTTGTAACATTGATCATCATTTTACTGATTACTTAATAAAACATGATCTTGCCCAAGGAGGACTAGGAGTACATGGTTTACCCACAGTGTAATTACAAACAAAAATTATCTTGAAAAAGGCGATCCATCAATATGCAGAATTAGTCAAGAACGATTAACCATTGGAGATACTTCAAAACAATTGCCTTGCAAACATCTCTATCCAGTTGGTTGACTATTGGCCTGTTCTCATATTCAATCGAATTATAGTTATAATTTTGTGCTATCATGATTAAAAGAGAATTGGTAGCCTATGAATCTCTAGACAATCAAAAATTTTGATATCATACTTCTGTTTATGAATTGAAACCTTTATCTATTGACGAATTGCTAGTATATGGTCATTCTTTATTATTTTTCAAAATATTTTCTAACAAAATTTACATCTTCATGATGAATGTTTCAATTAGCCTTCTGAATTCTCAACATATGCGTAACTATTTTATTTCATCAACTATGCTATCTAGGATTGTTCATGTTCCACAACATCACCTTTTAAAACTATTACATCTTAAACATTTAATTGAAATTGTTTTTCTTCCTTAAAAGTCCGAAGTAGAGGTAGTTTGGGGAAAATTTCTTTGAATTAAATCAATATTATTAGTATCATAATAAATAATACCCTTTGGGTTGTTTAAATCTTACCCTAGAGACACTCTTTTAATACTAGTTGTGGAGGCGAATTGGGGAGATTTTTGGTGTGGAGGCTAATTAGGGAGGTTGTTGGTGTGAGATATCCATAATAGAAATGTAAATGTATATCTTATGAAAGTAATGTAATATTTAAATATACATTATAATAATATTATACGTCATATATTGCATAAAAAGAATGGTGGAAGATATGTGGGGGCTCTGATTACAGAAGAGTGAAAAGAAAAACTTTTAGTTGCCTAACTCACCAAAGCTAAATAATATTATTAGAGCTAAATAATATTATTTTATTGCTAATACAAAGTATTTTTCTTATATTGTATTAACTCATACAAACCTTATATTTAGTGGGGGAAGTGAGATACATTCTCTTCTTATGAAGACACATGGAATCTCCACTTTATGTAAATACAATCTATGCATTTTCAGTATATAATCAAATTAATTAATCATTTTTCCCTTTAAGGTTGTCTTATATATCCAAATTTTTTACCTATGAATTTCATGTGACTATGGATAGTATAACTATTATAAAATATGGAAGTTACTTTCATGAATATTGGAGGAAATTGTGATTTTGTGAGAGGGAAATGCTTTTCATTTAGAAAACTACTTTATATCCCTCATTGTAATATTTCATACTTAATATATGTTAGAGCCTATGAAGGAAGTGAGATATCCTAATTGATTATATGGTAGAGAAGGGGGTACAATTCTTTTCTTTGTGGATACTAAACAGGAAAGAGAACTAGTAGATTGTGTTAGCTATAATAGTTAACATAATATGAAATGCTAGGAAGTTGGGTTATGTAAAAGGATTAGATGTTTCACCCTTATCCACTCTTATTATTATCTTGGGGTTCACCATATTAAGAAAGATAAAGAGGAAACAATGATTCTATGGTTGGGGTGGGATATCCTTTATTTGTATAAGGTTTGTGAATTATTGTCAAGATAATCATATATGGTCTATATGAATATATTTTGAATTATCACTTCTTTTAATATAAAATAGGCTATATTTTGCCTCTTGCTTTATTAATTCATTAATAATTAAGCAATAATAAAATATCATACCAATATTTTCTCATTATAATATGAAATTAATTAATTCTAATGGATCAAAAAATACGATTTAATACACTTAAATGAATCTTAAGAAAACATATACTATATCCTATATACTATATCCTTAGTCATCATATAGATTCGTTTAAATTTCTCTTAAAAATCATCATTTCAACCAATTAGGTCTTCACTCCAACTAACTCCGAACAATTTTGGGATGAGAGATGTAGGGTTTGAATTTCAATTTATGTGCCTCATGAATAAGAGGGTATAATTCCCGAATAATATCACGAGTGAAGCTACATGGATTTTAATATTCTCAAAGATCTTTAATGAAAGGTTATTCCCTATGCATTCTCATGAACAAATTACTATTATAAAAGGAGTGTAATTAATATATTACTCATTTTCTTTCATTATTATGAACATGGAGTCTCTATTTACTATTTAGTCAACCTTTTTTATAATATTGATTAAAAATATGCTTAAAAATTACATTTTTTAATATAATTCTAAATTTTTGTAATTATCTTTAGTCCACGCCTTCCAATATTCGTAACATATTTTTTATAATTAAAAAAAATTCTTTTAAATTTTAGTAAAATTTAATTAAGTGACAAGTGGATAGAAAAAACCAATGTGAACTTATCCCATGCAACATTTATTATAGCTAGAACAATGTCACCAACATGGATGTGATATAAAATAAACATAACAACTAAAAGAATGTCACCAATATAAATGTCATATGAAATCAACACAACAATGATCTACAATTCTATTTCAAACAGTTAGACACCTAATTCGGTAAATCTTAGGGAGTGAGAAATAGACAGTCAAGAGAAATCCTAAAAACCTTGAAATGTGGAATCTAAAAGTCTCAATAAATATAATATAAGTATAAATCTATGTAAATAATAGATCATCCAGGTTTATCTTTCCTATCTTTTTCTTCACCATTTTTGTATACATAGTATTTGAGTGGGCGATTGCTGGCCCTACTCCAATAAGATAAATTATAGCTCGTCTCTCTACACTAGCCTAGCCCATCTTATCACCATTTTTTCTTCACCATTTTTGTATACATAGTATCTGAGTGGGCGATTGCTGGCCCTACTCCAATAAGATAAATTATAGCTCGTCTCTCTACACTAGCCCCTCTTATCACCATTTTTTCTCTGCGCATTGGTTTTGTGGTCTGCTAATATGGTATGATTACTCGGTTATTTTAAGAGGTTCCGTTTATTATGTGACCTTTTACAACCTGAAATAACGCCCCTTCCTGCTCAGATCTACACACGGGTCTGACTTTCTTGTAGTGTTAAATGTGTTTATTTCTCTACTTAGACCTGTACACCTAATGTTCTATTAAGCTGGCGTTATTTTTTTATTATCTTTGTCTTTTATCTAAAACAATGGATATATCTTGCTCTGTTGGAACGATGCTCAGAAACACCATATTTTTCCTGCTAGTGGTGAGATTCGTGACCATTACAGACATGGGTTCAGGCCACGCTGTCATAAAAAATGGTTAAAAATAAAAAAATACACTAAAAGAATGCTTCCACGGTGGGAGAAGAAGAACTGTTATTTGGTGTGGGAATTATATCGTGGTTGCGCGGAGAAGCGCAATCTACAGTCCAGTATGACTCGATGTTAGGTATGTCACGTTCTCAAACAATAATAATTTTTACTTTTTCTAATATTGGCCAAAGCATTAACCTAATCTTGAATTTGAATGGACCATAAATTTACTTTTAAACAAAAAAAATTACCACATTGAATTTCCAAATTAAGTAAAATTTTAAACATCTTTACTCTTTACTAAATTCAATACCATTTCCTAAATCTAAATCTAAATCAAAAGAAAAAATTTAATTCAACACAAACAATCAAAATCCAAAATCTTTTAATATTTCTTTTAATTAAATATTTGTAAAATGAATTTAAAAAAAAAAACCCATATTCTATGGATAAATTAAAATATTTAAAGACATAAATATTTCCCCATCAAAGTTGCAATATTTTAAAATTTAAATAAATAAAAATATAAACAAACATGAGATATGATAAATAAATAAAATCTATTTTTATACTTACTCCAGAGCTATGGTGATTAAAGAAAAATATATATAAACTAGATGTATGGTAAATAAATAAAAATTATTTTTATATTTACTTCAAGAACTTTTTTATATTTAAAAAAACTTAAAAAAGAGGTTTTATTTAGATGAAGCCTATGGGACGAATACCATGGGACAAATTAATATTGATATCATGGGCTAAATACCATGAGTCAAATACCATATTTATAAAATGAGTATGGTAAATAAATAAATAAATATAAAAGAGGTATAAACAGGTATGATAAATAAATAAATATAAAAGAAGTTTAAAGAGGTAAGGTAAATAAATAACAATATATTAAATAAGATTATAAATAAAAATCTAATTATATAACAAGCCTATGGGCCAAATACCATAGTAAATAAAAGAGGTATGGTAAATAAATAAAAATATAAATAAACCAGAGGTATGGTAAGTAAATAAAACCTCTTTTCATATTTACTCCATAATCTCCTTTATATTTACGGATATTTATGTTCATTAGTTTACATAACTAAGAAGAGAGAGAGAGAGAGAGAGGTGAAGAGAGAGAAAGTGATAAGGGAGAGATGGAGAGAGACTGTGTATGTTTAGGGGTGAGATAAAGAGACAAAGTAGGATGTATGGAAAGAAGAGGGGAGAGAAGGAGAGAGGGAGGGATATAGTAATGTAGTTGGAGAGAGAGAGGGGCAGAAAGAGAGAGAGAAATAAAGGGAGATGGGGGAAGAGAGAGAGAGAGAGAGAGTCAGGGAGAGAGAGGGAGAGAGAGATGGTGGAAGAGAGAGGATTGGAGGGAAAAGAGAGAGAGAGGGGTGGGAGAGAAAGGGAGAGAGAGGAAGGATGAGAGAGATGGGGGAAGAGAGAGGATTGGAGGGAAAAGAGAGAGAGAGGTAGGAGAGAAAGGGGGAGAGAGGAAGGATGAGAGAGAGGAGGACAGTGATGGGGGAAGATAGAGTATTGTAGGGAAGAGAGAGAGAGAGAGAGAGAGAGGATGAGAGAGAGGACTTCAGAGAGAGGAGGAGAGAGCGATTGATAGAGAGATGGAGTTGGAGGGGGAGAGATGTAGGAAATAAGAAATATAAAGAGTGAGAAGTGGAGAGAGAGAAGGAATGACAAGGGAGAGACAGAGAGAGCACATGTATGTTTGGGGCTGAGATAAAGAAACAAATAAAGAGAGATGGAGATAAGGGGGGGGGAGAAGGAGATATAAGAAGAGAGGGAGGGATATAGTAACATAGTTGGTGGGTGAATAAAGAGAGAGAGGGGGAGAGAGATGGGAGAGAAAGGGAAAGAGAGGAAGGAAGAGAGAGGATGTGAGAGAGTGGAAAGAGGGAGGGAAAGAGAGAAGGACTTGGAGGGAGAGGGAGAGGGAGGTAAGAAGAAACACATAGAGAGAGAAAGGTGGAGAGAGAGAGAGAGAGAGAGAGAGAGAGAGAGAGAGAGTGATAAGGAAGATGGAGAGAGAGGGAGAGAGGACAAAAGGAGGAAAGAGAGATATTATCGGGGGAGAGGGAGAAAAGGGGAAGATAGAGATATAGATGGAAGGTGAAGAGAGGGAAGAAGAGAGAGATGGAGATAGGAGAGGATTGACAAAGATATTGATATAGATGGAGTGCGAGAGCGTGTGTGTTTAGGGGGTGAGATAGAGAGACAGAAAAGAAGAGATGGAGGGGGATACATATATGGATGGAGGGTGGAGAGAGGGAAGAATATTTCTCACACTAGATGGATTGATATAAGTGGAGATGGTGATTTATAATCCTATTTGATTATTTGCACTATATGAATCGATTTTAGTGTAGATATTTATTAATTAATGATATTTGATTACTTGCACTAGATGCATTGATTTCAGTGTAGGTGGTGATTTCTAATAAAATTTGATTGCTTGCACTGAAAGTGTTGATTTCAATTTAGATGTCAATTTATTATTATATTTGATTACTTGCACTAGATGAATTGATTTCAATGTAGATGATTTCTAATCATATATTATTGTTTGCACTAAATGCATTGATTTCAGTGTAAATGGAGATTTCTAATCCTATTTGATTTCTTTGAGTAACAGCATTGATTTCAGTGTAGATATTGGTTTCTAGAGAGAGAGAGTGAGTGAAAAGGAAGATGGAGAGAGAGGGAGAGAGGAAAAAAGGAGGAAAGAGAGATATTAGCAGGGGAGAGGGAGAGAAGGGAAAGATAGAGATATAGATGGAAGGTGAAGAGAGGGAAGAAGAGAGAGATGGGGAAAGGTGGTGATTGACAAAGAGATTGATATATATGGAGTGCGAGAGCGTGTGTGTTTAGGGGGGTGAGATAGAGAGACAAAAAAGAATAGATGGAGGAGGATGTAGATATGGATGGAGGGTGGAGAGAGGGAGGAATATTTCTTGCACTAGATGGATTGATATAAGTGGAGATGGTGATTTCTAATCCTATTTGATTATTTGCACTAGATGCATTGACTTTAGTGTAGATATTTATTTCTAATGATATTTGGTTACTTGCACTAGATGCATTGATTTCAGTGTAAGTGGTGATTTCTAATGCAATTTGATTGCTTGAACTGGATGTGTTGATTTCAATTTAGACGTCGATTTATAATTATATTTGATTACTTGCACTAGATGAATTGATTTCTAATCCTATTTGATTGTTTGAACTAAATGCATTGATTTCAGTGTAGATGGCGATTTCTAATCCTATTTGATTTATTTGAGTAAATGCATTGATTTCAGTGTAGATGTTGGTTTCTAGAGAGAGAGAGAGTGTGTGTGATAAGGAAGATGGAGAGAGAGGGAGAGAGGACAAAAGGAGGAAAGAGAGATATTAATGGAGGAGAGGGAGAGAAGGGGAAGATAGAGATATAGATGGAAGGTGAAGAGAGGGAAGAAGAGAGAGACGGGGAGAGGGGGTGATTGGAAAAGAGAATGATATATATGGAGTGCGAGAGCGTGTGTGTTTAGGGGGGTGCGATAGACAGACGAAAAATAAGAGATGGAGGGGAATATAGATATGGATGTTGATTTCTAATCTTATTTGATTGCTTGCATTAGGTGCATTGATTTCAATGTAGAAGTTATTTTCTAATCTTATTTGATTGTTTGCATTAAATGCATTGATTTCAATGTATATGTTGATTTATGATTTGATGTAATTGGATATATGACGGTACATTAATTTTAAAGTGATTGGATTAACAATATGCATTGATTTTAGTGTAAGCACAAAACGTTATTGACAATATACATTGATTTTTGTGTTATAGTAATTTAACCTATTAATATTGGAGAGCAAGAGAGACAAGGTATCATGTTTACTATAATAGCTTGAGCTAAAGATTTAAATGGTTTATGATTTAAATTTTATTTTTCATATAATCGATATGAAAATATAACAAAACTAACAAGGGTGGCAATAAGAATACTAGAAGAAAATAGTTTGAGATTGATCATAATGAAGACTATTTGTAACATGAGTACATTTTTATTATTCACATTTTCTATCTTTCAATGCTATTATTGTCACTTTGCATTCAAAAAAAATATTTCATCATTTTTCATCATTATAGTTATTAACAATATTTATCATCTCAAGGAACTGAGGTAAGTCAGAAAATTTAAAATGAAAATGACCAAGTTAATCTCATAAATATTTAGCATATTTGAAACAATTATATTAATATTTGATATATTTACATATTCTTGATACAATCATTCATATCTTCCATAGATTTTTCTTGGCAGCACACCACTGAAACCAGGCTAGATCCATATTAACTCCAGATCTATCAAGCGCAGAGAAGGATCAAATCTCTCGAGGTGCAAACCTTTCCTCAAGT
This sequence comes from Pinus albicaulis, assembly GCA_034641835.2. Taxonomy (NCBI): domain Eukaryota; kingdom Viridiplantae; phylum Streptophyta; class Pinopsida; order Pinales; family Pinaceae; genus Pinus; species Pinus albicaulis. The sequence goes on from CM076584.1 coordinate 1,472,756,094, forward strand.
TTTACACTCATAAAAAAGTTTGCACCTCTAGAAATTTGATCCCTCTCCACGCTTGATAAATCCAAAGTTAAAATGAATCTAGACTGGTTAAAATAGATCTAGACTAGTTTATATTCATCGATTACAAGTTAGCCAAGGTTAGTGTGGCTCCCTCCACTGCCCACATGACACGCTGCCCACAACGTAACTCTACAGTGTAACCTTGGCCTCTCGTCCATCCATGAAGCTCCTCTCCCTCCATGAAAGAGTCCGCCAGCTCATCGACCTTGGCACCTCAACTCCTTGACTGTGTCTCTCTGCCTCTCTCCGGTGCCATCCTCCTCATAGTCACACGGTCATAACATACCGCATTTTGTCGATCTGGTGCACCTCTAGCCTAACCACGACCGCTAAGAACTAGAAGCGCTTCAACCAGACATTCCTGAACTTCACCACTGTGACACCCTTTCCATTTTCTGACGCCTTGCTACTCCTGTACGCAGTCGATATGCAGAGAACTCTCTTCAAGACACCACTTTGTTTTGAATTAGAAAGTGGACAACTAACCGAAGGAATTGGAATTGGAATTTTGTTGTGTTGGCCGAGACAAGAGGTTAACGACATGGTTCGCCTGTTTGTGTGACTCTGCTCCTTTCCCTCCCATTTATGATTAGAATCGAGAAAATGAGCATCAGAGGAGTATAGCTAAAGCCCCAAGGCACATATAAATTGTTGCAGCACGTGATACTGTGTTTTCTTTGGCCAATTCTGGTGTTTGTGCACCGTTTAGCGGGGAGGCTCAGATGAAGTGATACACAACCCTGTTGGTGTATTACCACTTAAATATTTGTGCACCAGTTCAATGCCTATTCCCACAACACCCATGCTGGAATTTTCGTGGACCAGAATAGGTGTCCGTCTGCATTGGAGAGCACAAGAGTCGATCACCCGTGCCTCTTGAATATTATGCGTTGAGTTGGCTTAAACGCTACGTTAAATATTTACAACGGTGTTGTTCATTGTGTGTTAATAAACCCTGCAAACCTGTGTGACATTTGAATTATAGAGTGGCTGCATTCTATATAATGCTCTTTGCGTTATTTGAATTAATGATGGCTGCGTTGAATTCCATGGTTGTTATGTTATACCACCCTTTCTTTCTTGCTGCTCATTCACGTGCGTTACTCTTCTTGGCCATGTGATGTATGTATGCATTAATTATCTGCATGACCGTAGACAGAAGGTCGTTTTATTTCATTGGATGAACACTGAACACAGTGTGTTGAAGAGAGTAGCGTATGTTGGAATGTCGTTGCACTTTCAAATTGGTGCATAGCCGTGAATGGCATGCTAGAGTATATATTGTTTTGATGGTCATATGATGTATGGAGGCGTATTTGAAGAACCATGATCCTTAAGTGATGATGTTTCCTCGAGGACATAGAGAGTGAGTATTTATTTTCTTCATTATTATGTGATTAGCTCATTGTTGAAGTGTAGGTTTACCAAAATACTAAGTTTTTTTTAATTTTTTTTTTAAATGGCTCAAATTTAATATCTGTTAGAGTTATTAAGAACTCTAATAATGTCTATCGCTGATAATAGAATCAAAATCATCAAAGCCTCTCTTTCAGACATTCAGAACACTTTTGAGAAAATTGATTTTCTACAACTTGAATCTCTACTACAACAAGAAGAGCTACAAAAGAGTAGTCATGATTCTGAACTTAATAAACCCATTTTTGAGACCAAAGTTGACTGTAATCATTGGGAAGAAATTATTTAGATCATTGAGCTGAGTACAAAAATAGTTTTGAATGCAGAAGCAAAAATTCATCATGCACTTCCCAAGCCCATCATCAAACCTTGGGAAGAGCTTGTCCATAGGAAGCACAGAACTGGTCTTGAATATGAAAAGGGCATGCCATTTATTATGTGAGATTGTTCCAAACCCATATAGTTTGAGAGTGCTGGATTTATTTAAGAAAAATCAGGTTCAGCTATTTCAGATACTGCTCCTGTTCCACAACAACCACAATAGATTGATAAATGACAACACTGTGATCGAGTTGGCCATATGAAATATCACTATTTTGATATTCAACCATGTAATAACTATGGAGAGCACACTCATTCTTCACACAGATGCTTTAGAAACAAGCCTCTTACAAGAAAAAATATTCATATTGGATGGATTGCTTCTTGGAAATGGGCATTAACAACCAAGAAGATGTTTTAGTCATATGTTAAAACTTGTTCAAGAGTATTGAATAGTCTTGCAGTTGAGTTTTCGCCATCATCTCACCTTGTATCTGACAAGTGGGGAAATGATGGTAATCTACAAGCTTCAAAGCCACATCAAGCGAGCCTGAGCCACAACTTTCCATTTTAGATTCAGAGTTGTAGTCAGAAACACAACAGTTCAAGCAAGCATGAGCTATAACCTTCCATTCCAGATTCATAGTTATAGCCAGAGACACAAATGCCCATGAAAATGCCTTTGGTTGGTGGTTATCCTTAAACCATCTATGTGAGGTTGATATTCTTCCTCTTCAAAGAATTAGGGACAAAACCTCTAGCATAAGACTTCAACTTCTTGCAAGTTTTGGTATAGTTCCAGGAATTGCATCAAGCATTCCAGAGTTGGTGGTCATCCTTAAACCATCACATGTTTTCTTCTAGGTTGAAGGTCTCCATCTTCAAAACATTAGGAGCACTTCCTCTAACAAAAGACCTCGACTTCTTTCCGGATTTGGAAGAGTTCTGGGAGTTGCGCTAAGCGTTCTAATGTTGGTGGTCATCTTTAAACCACCTCCTTATGACAACATTTGAGAGAGCTAATTCAGCCTAGTGCTTCCATGTATACTTTGCAGATTTATATTATAGCTCTCTTATTGGACTCATACATATGCTTCGAATTAAGAGGGGGAATGTTGGACACCTAATCCGCTAAGGGTTAAGGCATGGGAAATTGATAGTCAAAGGAATTCCAAGAGACCTTGGAATGTGGAATCCAAGTGTAATGTACATCTATGTCAATAATAGATAATCCATGCTTACCTTTCATATCCTTGTCTTCACTATTCATGTATTTAACCAAAACAATATGAAGAATTATATTAAAAGTATATAGTAAAACATAATAAAAAATACATTACAAAACTAATAAAAAAACATTTAAAGAAACCATGTTTTCTCTCATGTTAATAGTGTAACATAGAAAGTATTAAAAAAATTGCATGTTTTCATACCCTCTTTTTATGAGAGAGTTAATCTTGTATGGATTTTTTTAACATGCTAATAAAAAAGAGAATAAGTATTGTTTCGACAAATTAAATTTTTTATTAAGAAATATTGACAACAATGTAATGTAAATATATTTAAATACATGGGTTTAGGAGACTAACTACATTTTTATTGGTCATGGCCATTTACATGCATAATTATAAAGCTATCATTGAAAATCCATACAAGAGTAAGATATTATACAACTTTCAATATCATCTACAACTTGCACATAAAGTGTTTCATGAAAACTTTTAAAGTCGAGTTCCTTGGATGCTTGATGATCAAGTGTTTGATGAAGTACATGAGCTCCTCATATTTGTTGAAATTATTCTTCTTAAAAATAGCTTTGATAAAATGGTGAAGTCCCTTAAAGGGGTAGAAAATATTTAAGAATATTTAAAATTAAAATCTTGGACCTTTTAATATAAGTTTATGTGGGACATCAACATATCAATTTAGGGTAAACCATTTGTAGTTACATTTTTATTTAACTATATCATTAGTGTAAAAATTTAACTATCTATTTAGTCTTCATATTAATGAGGGAAATGGTAAGCCCTAAGATCTCTTCAAATTAATATCATTTTTCCTTCAATATGCTACTAACAATTAAAAGCCTTCCACTTCAATAATTGTTTGAATCTATTCCTTTGTTACAATTTGCTACATAATGTGAAAGATTACAATTGGTGGAGATCAAAATGCTTAAGATAATTCATGTCATCATCAAAATTATGAATCAACTTCCATAATTTATATATGTAATGTTTATTGAGATTCTTCATTGAATTTGTAGCCATGGATTTACTCAAATTCTACAAAAAATTGTGAGTTATTTTTTAATTCTCGAGATTTTTTATAGTTTATTTTTTTTATCGTTTTAATTATGAGATATTTTTAGAGGAGAATTCCGAATTGTGGGTAGTGTGAGACTATGTATAATTCCTTGGTTCTCTTACATTATTTAAACTATGAGTCTATCATTCTAATTTCAATGTGAGTTTGTCTTCCCAATTTTCCTTTACATTTTTGGTATTGAAATTTTTACAAAAGTAGAAGTTGTAACTATGGAAAATCTCATGAAACTAACACATATTTTTGCTTATTAATTTCATAATAATTTAATTTTTAAATATATATATATATATATATATATATATATATATATATATATATATATATATATATATATATATATATATATATATATATATATATATATAAGTTTTGGAGACATCATTTAAGCTGCCCCTTTTGCATGGAAGAAATGAGAATATTCTTACTAACTTCCATACAAAAGGGGCAACTTAAAGGATGTCTCCAGAACTTGAACCCAGAAAACCAATCCACTAAATTAAAAAATAATAATAATTGAAAATACCATTTTCTTCTTAGGATAGAAGTTGTATCTCCCGAAATTGGTACAATATGATTTTTCTAATACAATATAATACCATCTACATTAATTATTATGTACTTTTATCTACATTAATTATTATGTAATTTTAATCTTCTTGTAAATGTTGATCTCTTGCAGATTTGTACAATGTGACTTTTCTAATAAAACCTATTAAACAAGTCTAGAACTTGTGTTTTTCCATATGATAGCTTATCATTCACACTGCATCGAACAATTGTCTGCTTTCAAGATTGACATTTTAATCTAATTGAGTATAAATATTTCTCATGTACATCTCCCTTTAATTCATCTTTCACAGAAAGAAGGTATTGTTGGAATTAACTCCCAACCACTGCCATGAATAAGAAGTGGCAACAGCCCACGCTGTTAGAAGTGTTGTCATTGATGGAAAAGGACAACAACAGAAGCAAAGGAGAAGACAACATGTTTTTGGAAAATGGTATAATAACATTTACAGGGAGCATGAGAAGAATAGAGGGAGATTTTATTTACAGAGATAGGGCAGCAAAAAGAGAAGCAAAGTAGCGGAAAGGAGACAGAGAATACAGAGGAAAAGCTGAAACGGTTGAGTAGCAGAGGCGGAGACAGAGACTACAGAGGTAGAGCCGTTAACAAACCAACAGTGAAATGATTGTAGGAGATGCAGAACAGTGCAGCAAGGGCACAAAACTAAGAAAGGAACTGAAATTTCACAGCGAAAACCTAATGAGAACGCTAGAGGAAACAAGAGTGAAAGCAGAATTCCTTTAACAAGAATAAAAAATATGAAGACTGGAACCCAAAGTCAAAGGCGGAACCTTGAATGAACAATGAAACCAGAGTTGTTGAAAACTAGTGGGTTCGCGCGTTGGTTGAAGTGGTAAGCAATATTGCCAAAATGAATGCGATATATGTCATTGGTGGACACGTGTCCTTGGGTGGTATTTGGATACCACTTACATCGCGTAATTTTTGAGTGTTAACCCTCAGCCCAAAGAAAAACACGATATCAACAGTATTTGTCCGACTTCCAAGACTGGAATATCTACGGTGATTACACTTGCACGATGAAAAAAGATTAATGAAGAGGTAACCCAAACTTTAGACAGTGCATTATATCATTTTAAACAACTGTGGGACCCCCTACATAAAATTCCGAGAATCATAACCCAGGTTGGAGGATACATTAAAGCTGAAGCAGAAAGTTTATATATATGCAGTGCTTTATATATGTTGCGCTTTATATACAAAGGACCAAAGCATATATATATATATATCTCTCTCTCTCTCTCTCTCTCTCTATATATATATATATATATATATATATATATATATATATATATATATATATATATAGCGCTCTATGGTTTGAGTTAAAACAAACGAAGTACCACATGGTGGGACCCTCGAGTATCGCATCGGAGAAACTAATGGCAGAGGAACATATTAACAAAAGTTTCGATTGAAGCAGTGGACCCGATTCACGTATAAACGATGAAACTTATATCTATTTGAATTCCGATTTAAAGCACATTGGAGCGATTCATCACATCGGAATGATTCATCGCATCGAAGGTGAAAGAGTAACGACCAAACTGAAAGTTTCGATTGCAACTTAGCGATTGGATGATAGCCATTAGATTCACCGAGGGATGGACGGCAGAGATGATTCGATTGACTATATGGTGGGCCTTTGCTAATCACATCGGCGGAAATCTAAAGAACAAATCGCAGGAGCATGGTGAATGTTGCGATTGCGATTGAAATAAATGCACGGAGTATAGCTGGCATGTGGGGTCCATTCAAAAGATAAGACTAATAACAGGTTTTCTCCAAGTTTATTAAACCAAAGCTAAAGAGGAAAGGAAAGCACAGCGGCACACACACACACACACACACACACACACACACACACACACACACACATATATATGTTAAAAGATACATACATATTTCCATATGTGAACAGTAAATCATCTCATCGGAGAAGGAGCAGAGCATCGGAACATGTAATTGGAAGTCCGATTGCGATTAATCGCAATTGGAAGTATTCGAGAGGTGATACATCGCATCAGAGAATAGAGCAAGTTCGGCGAGTGGGCCCGTAAGGGAATTTTATGTATTAAAATGTTTTAGTATTGCTATAACGCCGAGAGTTGAATTGCACAATTACATATATGCGGCAGTTATACCACGACAGAGAACAAGAGAGCAAGCAGAGTCGAAAAAGACATACACAGTCACAAAAAATACAAATACATAGTAATCCAAAAGATTGAATGAGTTGAGGTGGAGTTCTCATTATATTTAAATGTAAATGTATTAATTGGTTTATATTGTTGTGATGCACTAGCAAGTCTCTGTAGGAAATAAAGCTCCACTGTAAAACTGAAATTTGTATAAATTGTTGAGATTTTCTAAATGAGCTGGAAAACGAAAGTGAGGAGAAAAAATGCAAAAAGTCAGGGCTATTCACTGTGGATTCCCTGTGGAATACAAACTGTTATGTGACAAACGGTATAAAGCATATCACATTGAAATGCAGAGAGAGGTTAGAGAGTACAAAGTATGAAGAATTGAGGCATAGAAGATAAGAAAAGGAGGAGCAGAAAGAGATGCTACAGAACAGAGCTGATATCTGAGGTAAATCAACAAATATTTTACTTTGATTGAGTAAGGAAGTTGGAGCTTCCCTATCAAGTTGAACCTTGATAGCTGTTAGTTGTAGCTGACAAAGGTTGGAGCCTCCTGTAGGTTGGTGCTTGGAGAAAATCAGTGGTGAGAGGGAGTTGGAGCTTGCCTTTGCATCACAGCAATAATGAGATGTGGTTTTATCCCTTTATGGGTTTCCACTTATATCTGCTGTCTCTGTGTGTGTTTCCTATGTGTTGATATGATCTACCCAATCTGCTTAATGTTAGTTGCTCTCTTAATAAGTTTGGTGTCACATTAAATTTAATACTTTCTGCAACATACTAAGGTTGTCCACATATTAAAGTTGGTTATAAAATTAAGCTGTAAATTGACCTGATGAGAAGTTTAAAAGGCATCTGTATGTGTTAAACTGATTCACCCCCCCTCTCAGTTTAACTAAGGATTCAACAATTGGTATCAGAGCTAGTTCCTTTTGTATCAGTTTAGCCACTGAAAGGAGATCCTAGGTCCCCAAGATGGCTAGTCAAGAAGGAAGCTCAACCAATAAAGCTCATTTTTTCACCGGTGCTAATTATGCCTTCTGGAAAATTAGAATGAGAGCATACATAATGTCTCTAGGAATAGAGGTTTGGGCTCCTGTGGAGTTTGGATATGCCCCAAAGGCAACTAACCCATATAGAGAAGCTAAACAAGAATTTGTAGCAAATGCAAAGGCCATGAATGCAATCTTAAATGGTCTATGTGAGGTTGAATTTATCAAAGTAATGCACAACAAGACTGCCAAAGACATGTGGGATACTCTTGAAAATATCCATGAGGGAAACAAGAAGGTGAAGACTACCAAAATTCAAGTATATAGAGCTCAGTTTGAAAATTTAAAAATGAATGATGATGAAGATGTTGGCAACTTCTTCTTAAGAGTTGCAGAAATTGTTAACAATATGAAAGCTCTTGGAGAAACTATATCATAATGTGTAATTGTACAAAATATTCTAAGATCTCTTCCACCCAGCTTTAACCCCAGGGTTTCTGCCATAGAAGAAACAGCTGATTGGGAAACCTTGACCATGAACCAGTTATTGGGAAATCTAAAAACCTCTGAGATGAGACTCCCATAGAAGAAGCCAAGTGCAAGGGAGGCAACCTTTAAAATAGAAAAGAAGAAAGAAGAAAAGGAAGACATATGTTCTTGCTCTAATGAAGAAGAGGCCAAGTTTATTAAGAAACTAGACAGAGTCTCAGGTAAATATAAGGGAAAAATTCCATTCAAATGCTTTAACTATGGAAGAGTTGGACACTATGTTGCTAAGTGTCCTCATAAGAAAGCAAGGAATCAGGCTCATGAATAAGATAAAACTACATCAAGGAACTGGCAGAAAGGAAAGAAATTCAGTAGAAAATCTTACTATGTTCAACAAGACAGCAGTGCATCTGAAGACTCAGATGAACCCTCAAGTGAAGAAGGAACCTCTGAATTTTTATTGATGGCCATAAAATAACTTGAAGGACTCCTTCTAGAAGATGAAGAATAAGGTGAAGTTGACCTTGAGGGGGAGCTAAGAAGTGCCCTGGAGGAGATTGACAGACTCAAAATGAAGTGTAGAAAACAAAAGGGCATTCTCCTCAAGTATGTAAGAGAAGATAAAAATTCAGAAGTCCTCATGCAGCTGAAGGTAGAGCTTGAAGAAGCCAAGAAGATACAAGACACGTTACTTAAGAAAATCAAGGATAAAACTTAGGAACAAGAGAAGTTGGAAGAATATGTAGTATGCCTGAGGAAGAAATTATAAAATGCTCAAAGGAAAGTGTCTATAAATTCTTCTCAAACAACAAGGTCAGGTAAGTTAACGAAATTCTAGATGCTAAAAGATCTCCTCTGATAAAAAATGGGATAGGATATGAAGGAGAATCAAGCAAAAAAAAAGAAAAAGAAAAAGAAAATATTATTTTTGTAAGAGCAAAGAAGGTAGATGAAGCAGCTCAAACAATTCCTACAAAAGAAGAAACTTGTAATGAGGGAGACAGAAACCAGAAGAAACCTATAATAACAAAGAATGAAATAAATACTCAGACAACAAAAAAAGGATTATATACTTCTAAGTATATCAAATTTGGAAGCCATCAAAGAAGACTCTTCCCTCCTATGAAAAATGCCACCTGTTATGCCTGCCACAAGCTGGGACACATTGCTGCATAATGTCATACAAGGAGGAGTAATTCAAACCAGCAGAAGATGCAAACAATGAAGAGACTGTCTTAAGCAAAAAAATGGAGAAGACAACCTCACATCAGGTATGCAAGTTATTTCTATGGTTACTATTTTTATTGTAAGGAATTTGGCCATAAAATCATTGAGTGCAGAAAATATGGGCAAAGATTGATGTTCAACACCTCAAGGAGGTCTAGGAATCAAAGAGATTTTACTCATACTCACAATTCTGTGAAAATTATGATCAAATGCTATGTATGCAATAAAATTGGACATATGCCTTCCAAATGTCCTCTCAGAGGATGTGGTTCATCATCTCACAAAAGATACGAAACAAAAGGATGCTTCCAGTGGAAAAAGAAGGTGAACAAATGTGACCTGGCTCTAACTGCTCAAGACCTGAAAAGCCAATGGTATTTGGACATTGGATGCTCAAAACATATGACTGGAGACATAAGCAAATTTATAACTTTTGATGAAAAGAAATCTGGTAATGTTACTTTTGGCAATGATAAATCAAGAAAAATAAAAGGAAAAGGCTTAGTCAGCTTAGATAATGGAAGAGGAAAGGCCCAAGTTGTACTATTTGTAGATGGGCTAAAAGAAAATTTGCTGAGTGTCAGTCAAATGTGTGATAAAGGCTGTGAACTTCTTTTTAGAGCACAAGACTCTGAAGTCATATCAAGCACCATAGGAAAGACTCTGCTCAAAGGTGTTCGAATAGAGAGTAATGTTTAAATAGTGAAAGAGGAAGATGAAGTATGCCATCTTAGAAAACTTGAGGAGTCATGGTTATGGCATAGGAGATTGGGACATCTCAGCTTTGATCATATCATCAGACTGAGCAAGAAGAAAGCTGTCAGAGACATGCCAGAAATAAAAAGGCCTTCTAATATCGTATGCAAATCTTGTCAATTGGGCAAACAGACCCGCACATCCTTTAAGGCCAAAGATGAGTTATCAACAAGAATGCCACTCCAGCTTGTGCACATGGACCTATGTGGACCTGCAAGAACTAAAACACCAAGTGGATAATCCTACTTCATGCTGATAATAGATGATTTCTCTAGAATGACATGGGTTGCATTTCTCAAGAATAAATCAGAAGCTCTAGAGAAATTCAAGATATTCAAAGTATTAGCAGAAAATCAAACAGGATGCAAGCTAAAATGCATCAGATCAGACAGAGGAGGTGAATTCACATATTATGACTTTGCAGAGCTATGCAATGAACGTGGGATAAAGCAACAATTTACTATTGCAGGGACACCTCAACAGAATGGAGTAGCAGAGAGACAAAACTGGTATGTACAACAAATTTCCAGAGCCATGATGCAAGAGAGTAATATTCCTCAAACCTTCTAGGCATAAGCAGTACACACAGCCATGCATATCCTGAATAAAGCTCATTTAAGGCTAGGCAATGACAAGACTCCCTATGAACTATGGCACGGTAAACCATCTTCAATCAAGCACTTTAGAGTCTTTGGAAGCAAGTGTTACATAAAGAATAATGATGAAAATCTAGGGAAGTTTGATGCAAGAGAAAATGAAGGGATATTTCTAGGATATGCATCCAAGAGTAAAGGGTACAGGTGCTACAACAAGACTCTTCGAAAATTTTTAGAAAGCATTGATGTAAGATTTGATGAAGAACTTCCAAACAAGACAAGAAGTACAGACTATAGCAGTCCTTCAAACAATCATGAAGAAGAAAACCAAGATGATGATGAAAAAAGAAAGACAACAGAAGATGTTGAACTGAGCTCGAAAGCCCCATCAAGATACACTCAAAAGAACCATCCAGAAGATTAGATCATTGGAGACAAGAGTGTAGGAGTCCAGACAAGAAGGCAACCAACTGAAAAGATAGAAGAGGTATACATAGCCATGCTATCACAAATAGAGCCAAAGAAGTTTGAAGAAGCTAGCAAGGACAACCATTGGCTGAATGCTATGAATGAAGAATTGGACCAAATTGAGAAGAACAATACCTGGGAATTAGTTCCTAGACCCACTGAGAAAAATTTCATAGGCTCAAAATGGGTATTCAAAAATAAAATGAATGAGCAAGGACATGTAATCAGGAATAAAGCCAAACTTTTCTACAAAGGATATTCACAAATCGAAGGACTTGATTACGATGAAACATTTGCCCCTGTAGCCAGAATGGAAGCTATCAGAATGTTTCTGGCCTTTGCATGCTACCAAGACTTCAAGGTATATCAAATGGATGTGAAATCTGCATTTCTGAATGGAGATCTAGAAGAAGAAGTCTACATGGAACAACCAAAAGGTTTCTCTTTAACAGACAAAGAAGACTATGTGTGCAGACTAAAGAAGGCTCTATATGGAATAAAACAAGCTCCTCGTGCTTGGTACTCAAGGCTGGATAAGTACTTGCAAAAACAAGGCTTTAAGAGAGGAGGAGTAGACAACAATCTATACATAAAAACCCATGAAAATGAACTCCTGATTGTTGTAGTATATGTTGATGACATTATGTTTGGAAGCAACAAAGATGAGATAGCAAAAGGATTTGCTGAAGAGATGAAATCAGAGTTTGAGATGTCTATGATTGGAGAGCTCACTTTCTACTTAGGACTTCAAATTCAACAAAAGAAAACTGGTACATTCATCTCACAGGAAAAATACTTAAAAGAGATGTTGAAAAAGTTCAAAATGGAAGACTGCAAACCTATGTCAACTCCCATGATCATGGGATGAAAGCTATGTGCTGATGATGGATCTGCTGATACAGATCAAAGAATCTACAAATCCATGATAGGAAGTCTGTTGTACCTAACAGCATCAAGACCAGACATCATGTTGGCAGTAGGACTTGTGGCTAGATATCAAGTAGCACCAAAGAAAAATCACCTTCTACCAGTCAAAAGCATATTTAGATATCTACAAGGAACTGTACAGTATGGGCTATGGTATCCAAAAGGAAAGAGCCTCACATTGACAACATATACAGATGCAAATTGAGCTAGCTGTGTGGATGACAGAAAAAGCACAAGTGGAGGTGCATTCTATCTAGGAGAAAGTCTGGTGGCATGGCTAAGAAAGAAACAAACATCTATTTCTCTATCTACAGCAGAAGCAGAATACATAGCAGTAGCAACATGCTGCACACAAGTCATGTGGATGAAGAAAACCCTCCAAGACATGAAGGTAAGCATTGATGAACCTATCTCTATCAAATGTGATAATACAAGTGCAATAAGCATATCAAAAAATCCCGTGCTTCATTCAAAAACTAAACATATCCCAATCAAGTATCATTTTCTCAGAGAACAAGTAGCTCAGAAGGTAGTGAAGTTGGAATATGTGCCAACAAAAGAACAGACAACAGATATATTTACCAAAACTCTTGCTAGAGAACCATTTGAATATTTGAGAGATAGACTAGGGGTAGTATATATAGATGCTACTCTCTGATATGAAGAGAAAGCATCGTTTCAGGGGGAGAAAAGAAACAAAAATATCATTCCAGGTGGAGATCAGTTAGCAACGAAAACATGAAACAGGTCCTCAAGATCAGAGCAACATGGGTGAGAGTTAAAAGCACACTGGGAAACGAGCAACCCCTTGCCATTGATGTCAAAGGGGGAGGAAGAGGAAGCAACAGAAGAAAGGGTCCTAAAAGGAAAGCAGAGGAAGTGTATTTCCATCAATGCCAAAGGGGGAGACTATTATAAGTGTTGTCATTGATGGAAAAGGACAACAGCAGAAGCAAAGGAGAAGACAATAGGTTTTTGGCGAATGGTATAGTAACATTTACAGGGAGCATGAGAAGAACAGAGGGAGAGTTTATTTACAGAGACAGGGCAGAAAAAAGAGAAGCAAAGTAGTGCAAAGGAGACAGAGAATATAGAGGCAGAGATGAAACGGTCGAGTAGTAGAGTTGGAGACAGAGAATATAGAGGCAAAGAAGTTAACAAACCAACAATGAAATGATTGTAGGAGATTCGGAACCGTGCAGTAAGGGCGCAGAACCAAGAAAGGAACCAAAATTTCACAGTGAAAACCTAATGAGAAAGCTAGAGGAAACAGGAGTGAAAGCAGAATTCCTTTAACAAGAGTTAAAAATATGAAGACTGGAACCCAGAGTCAAGGGCAGAGCCTTGAATGAACAGTGAAACTAGAGTTGTTGAAAACCAATGGGTTCCCGAGTTGGTTGAAGTGGTAAGCAGTATTGCCAAAATGAACATGATATATGTCATTGGTGGACACGTGTCCTTGGGTGGTATTTGGATACCACTTACATTGCGTAATTTTTGAGTGCTAACCCTTAGCCCAAAGAAAAATGCGATATCAATAGTATCCATCTGATTACCAAGATCGGAAGATCTACAGTGATTACACTTGCGCGATGAACAAAGATTAATGAAGAGGTAACCCAAACTTTAGACAATGCATTATACCATTTTAAACAAGTGTGAGACCCCCTACATAAAATTCCGAGAATCATAACCCAAGTTGGAGGATACATTAAAGCTGAAGTAGAAAGTTTATATATATGCAACGCTTTATATATGTTGCGTTTTATATACAAAGGACCAAATCATATATATATATATCTATATATATATATATATATATATATATATATATGTAGCGCTTTATGGTTCGATTTAAAACAAATGAAGTACCACATGGCGAGACCCTCGAGTATCGCATCGGAGAAAATAATGGCAGAGGAACATATTAAAAAAAGTTCTGATTGAAGCATTGGACTCGATTCACGTATAAACAATGAAACTTATATATATTTGAATTCTGAATTAAAGCACATCGGAGCGATTCATCGCATCGGAGGTGAAAGAGTAACGACCAAAATGAAAGTTTTGATTGCGACTTAGCGATTGGATGATAGTCTTTGGATTCACTGAGGGATGGACGACAAAGATGATTCGTTTAACTATATGGTGGGCCTTTGCTAATCGCATTGGCAGAAATCTAAAGACCAAATCGCAGGAGCATTGTGAATGTTGCGATTGCGATTGAAATAAATGAGTGGAGTATAGCTGGCATGTGGGGTCCATTCAAAAGACAAGACTAATAACAGGTTTTCTCCAAGTTTATTAAACCAAAGCTAAAGAGGAAAGTAAAGCACAGCGACATACATATATATATATATATATATATATATATATATATATATATATATATATATATGTATGTTAAACAATACATACATATTTCCATATGTGAATAGTAAATCATCGCATCGGAGAAGGAGCAGAGCATCGGAACATGTAATTGGAAGTCGCGATTGCGATTAATCGCAATCGGAAGTATTCAATAGGTGATACATCGCATCAGAGAATAGAGCAAGTTCGGTGAGTGGGCCTGTAAGGGCATTTTACGTATTAAAATGTTTTAGTATTGCTATAATGCCGAGAGTTGAATTGCACAGTTACATATATGCAACAATTATACCACGGTAGAGAACAGGAGAGCAAGCAGAGTCGAAAAAGACATACACAGTCACAGAAAAGACAAATACGCAGTAATCCAAAAGACTGAATGAGTTGAGCTAGAGTTCTCATTGTATTTAAATGTAATGTATTAATTGGTTTATATTGTTGTGATGCACTGGCAAGTCTCCGTAGGAAATAAAGCTCCACTATAAAACTGAAAGTTGTATAAATTGCTGAGATTTTATAAATGTGCTGGAAAAAGAAAGTGAGGAGACAAAATGCAAAAAGTCAGGGCTATTCACTTTGGATTCCCTGTGGAATACGAACTGTTATGTGAAAAACTGTATAAATCATATCACATTGATATGCAGAGAGAGGTTAGAGAGTACAAAGTATGAAGAATTGAGGCAGAGAAGATAAGAAAAGGAGGAGTAGAAAGAGATGCTACAAAACAGAGCTGATATCTGAGGTAAATCAACAAATATTTTCCTTTGATTGAGTAAGGAAGTTGGAGCTTCCCTATCAAGTTGAAGCTTGATAGTTTTCAGTTGTAGCTAACGGAGGTTGGAGCGTCCTATAGGTTGGTGCCTGCAGAAAATCAGTGGTGAGAGGGAGTTGGAGCTTGCCTTTGCATCACAACAATAATGAGATGTGGTTTTCTCCCTTTATGGGTTTCCACTTATATTTGATGTCTTTGTGTGTGTTTCCTATGTGTTGATATGATCTACCCAATCTGCTTAATGTTTGTTGCTCTCTTAATAAGTTTGGTGTCACATTAAATTTAATACTTGCTACAACATACTAAGACTATCCACATATTAAAGTTGGTTATAAAATTAAGCTGTAAATTGACCTGATGAAAAGTTTAAAAGGCCTCTGTATGTGTTAAACTGATTCACCCCCCCTCTCAGTTTAACTAAGGATTCAACACACACTTCATCATTTTCTGTTGTAGGAAGGACAAGCAAGGATCCAAGATCTAGAGGCGTTTTCATGCAATTATCATAAATATTAGAATAGAGTACTTGAGCCCTTACTTCTGCATTTATTTCCTTACCTACCGCAGTACTTACCTTTTTCCCATAGGTGCAACCTGTAACCATTTTGTTTTACCTCTTGAGCCCTTTCACCGTAACTTATTCTAGCGCTGATGCAATATCTCGTGGGACCCAACTTACCTCCAACTGCATTTGGAAAACCCACCAAGCCTTTGATTTTCACTTATTCCTTGTATTTCCCTTACTTCACTTACCGCACCTTATCGCCCGCAATACCAAACATCGTAACATTTAAACCTTACCTGTTAAGCCTCACAACGAACCATGTGATGTTGCGATGTGATATCACATCACACATCACAATCGCAATGTATTAAACTTACCTTCTGCCGCCCATGAGTTTGTTGTTTATTTTGCGATGTGATATCGTAGTCGCATATCACAATCGCAACTTTTTTTAAGTTTCTTGTGAACTGCCCATAGGCTATGTTATTTTGAATGTGATGCGATAAGTGCCACGTCACAAATCCAAGAAGTACATGAGAGTATCTTCCCAAGAGTTGTACCAGAAAAAAATTCCAAGGAGACATGGATATTCTCAAGACAACCTATCAAGGCATGGAGAAGGTGAAGACAACAAAATTACAAATGTTGAGGAGAGATTTTGAAACTCTCTGCATGAAAGAGTCTGATAACATAGAATCATTCTTCACACATGTGATTGGGTTGGTTACCCAAATAATGTCTCATGGAGAGACACTCGAGGAAAGGAGAATAGTGGAGAAAATATTAAGAAGTCTACCATCGAGTTTTGATGCCATAATAGTGGCCATAGAAGATACAAACGATCTCTCACAATTTTCAGTGGATGAGCTTTGTGCATCACTGATGTCTCATGAACATAGACTAAATATAACTACTCCTCATTGGAGCATGCTTTCAAGACAAAAATGTCTTTTGGTCGAGGTATAGGTCGAGGAAGATCAAACTACCGAGGAAGTGGAAGAAGGCCACAAAGAGGTGGAAGAAACAAACCTGCAAACACAAGTGGAAGGGGCAACAACCAGAATCAAAGCGAAGGCTGAAGCCAAAATCAAGCACAAGGACAGAGGTATGATAAATCCCAAGTCCAATGTCATTATTGTAAAAGGTATGGGCATTATCCCAATAATGTAGAAAGAAGCAAAGCGACATGTGTAATAAACAAAATGTAATTTTTACAAGAGAAAATCAGAACCAAGGAAATGTGCTTTTAACTTGTAATGTAGCACAAGAAAAACAAGAATATGTATGGTTCTTAGAATCAGGTTGTATTAACCATATGATTGGAAACATAGCAATGTTTTCTAATCTAGATGAGAGTGTGAAATCTGAAGTAACAACAGGGACTGATAGCAATGTCTTTGTCATGGGGAAAGGAAGAGTATCAATACTGACAAGGAAGGGAGAAAATAAATTTGTGCCAGATGTCTATTGTGTACCTGGCCTGAAATGTAACCTTCTAAGCATTGGAAAACTCGTGAATAAGGGCTACAATGCATTTTTTAAGAATGATGTGTGCACAATCATGAACATACATCCAAGTAAAAGGGTCATTGCAAAAGTGCATATGACAAGCAATATGACGTTTCCTCTCAAGATCAGAATAGACTTGAAGGAAGGAGGCAAGGTAGCAGCTGTAACACAATAAATCTTTTAAGAAGTAGTGAAAGATGAAAAATGGTTGTGGAACTTGAGATTTGGAAATCTCAATTTCAGAGGTTTAAATTTGCTGCATAGAAAAGGACTGGTAAGATGATTACCACTCATAGAGAAACCAGACATCCTATGTGAAGGATGCATCTTGGGAAAACAACACAAAGAATCCTTTCCAGTAGGAAAGAGTATAAGAGCAAAGACACCCTTAGAGATTGTCCACTCAGATTTGTGTGGACCAATCCAAATGCCATATTTAGCTGGCAACCATTATGTCTTGACATTTATAGATGTTTATACAAGGAAGACACAGGTTTATTTTCTTAAACAGAAGAGTGAAGTGTTGGAACAGTTCTAACACTTCAAAGCTCTTGTTGAGAAGAAAAGTGGGCACTACATAAAAGTTTTGAGAACTAACAGAGGAGGAGAGTATATCTCCAAAGACTTTGTATGTTTCTACAGGGAGCACAACATACACAAGCAGTTTACCACAAGGTATACACCACAACAAAACAGTGTTGCAGAAAGAAATAATAGGACCATCGTGGACATGGTCAGAAGTATGTTGAAGGAAAATCACTTTCCAGAGAAGGTGTCAATTGTGCAGCTTATATTTTAAATATATGTCCAACCAAAGCTATTATGAAAAGAGTCCCAGAAGAAGCATGGAGTGGAAAAAGGTAGTTTGTTACTCACATGAGAGTATTTGGATGTGTGGCATATGCACATGTTCTAGATCAGTTAAGGAAGAAGTTGGATAGGAAGGGGGAGAAGTGCATATTTTTTGGATACAGTGATGAATCCAAGGCCTACAAACTCTTTAACCCATCAACCAAGAAAGTTATAATCAGCAGAGTTGTGCAGTTCATTGAAGAATAAGCTTGGGATGGAAGTTTAGAGAAGACGGTGAATGTGAAGAAATGTATTTCACATGAAGATAAAGAGGAATTGATTGCAAAAAATAATCCCTCGATGGTGGCTCCTCCTCCACCTACACAAGCTCAACATAGCACACCACAAGCAAGCAATAGAACGACAGTGAAGAACCAAGGAAGTGCTTCTCCAAGCACACCACAGGGACCAAAAACTCCCTCGAGTTCAAGTGGAACTCCAAGCACACCAAGAAGACCAAGATTCATAAATTTGAGTGAAATTTATGAGCAAGAAGAAGATGATAATAATGCTAGTCTAAATTCTTTATTTTCTTTGTTTTGTCATGTTGATGACCCAGTCCATTTCGAAGATGCCGTAAAAGAAGAAAAATGGATTGACACAATGAATGAAGAGATTGGAGCAATAGAAAAGAATAATACATGGGAGCTAGTGGACCTCCCACAAGGTAAATAATTCAAGTTTGGAGTAAAATGGGTCTATAAAACCAAGAGCCATGCTAAAGGCAAGATAGAAAGACACAAAGAAATACTTGTTGTCAAAGGCTACAAGTAGCAACAAGGAAGAGATTATGAAGAAACATTTGCATCAGTTGCAAGGATGGAGACAATGAGGATAGTGTTGTCCATTGCAACACAGCAAAAGTGGAAAGTATACCAAATGGATGTAAAGTCAAAATTCTTTAATGGAGTGTTGAAAGAGGAGGTATATGTTGAACAACCTCTTGGCTATAAAATTGAAGGCCAACAGCACAAAGTGTGCAAGTTGAAGAAAGCTCTTTATGGGCTTAAGCAAGCACCAAGAGCATGATACATCAAGATTGATGCTTACCTGATGGATAATGGGTTTGAAAAATGTGATGGTGAACCCACACTCTACATAAAAGAAAATGACGGTAAAATCCTTATTGTTGTTTTATATGTAGATGATTTTATTTTCACAAGCAATGAAGTTTCTCTCATTGCTAATTTTAAATCAGTCGTGAAGAGTGAATTTGAAATGACTGACTTGGGTTTATTGAGATATTCTTTGGGTATTTAAGTAAAGCAAAATGAAAAGGGAATTTTATTTCCCAAGAAAAATATGTTGAAGAAGTTTTAAAGAGATTTAACATGCAGAACATTAAAGAAACAACAACTCCAACTATCATGGGGTTGAAGTTAAGCAAAAAATATTGCAGCAAGAATGTCGATCTAACATTGTACAAGGGCATAGCTGGCATTCTAATGTATTTGAATGAAACTAGGCCTGATAGTATGTATGTTGTAAGTTTAATTTCCAGATTCATGGAGACACTAAAGGAGACACATTGGAAAGAAACCAAGAGAATAGTGAGGTATGTAAATAGAACAAAGGAGTATGGTGTTCTATACTCCTCAACTGATAATTTTAAATTGATTGGTTACATTAACAATGATTGAGATGGAAGTGTAGATGATAGAAAGAGAACATCTGGGTATGTGTTTCATTTGGGATCGGGAGTCATTTCATGGGCTTCCAAGAAGCAACCAATAGTTTCATTATAAACATCAGAATCTGAATATGTGGCAGCAACAACAGTAACATGTCAAGTACTATGGATGAGAAGGATGCTGAGAGATTTGTGTCATGAGAAAGACAAAGGAACCACAATTTACTGTGATAATATCTCAACAATTGAATTATCAAAGAATTCTATTTTCCACAAGAGAACAAAGCACATAGATGCCAAATATCATTTTATAAGAGAATTGGTTAACAATGGTGAGATTGTTTTGTAGCATTGCAGGACAGAAGAATAGTTTGCTGATATCCTCACAAAGCCATTGATACAAAAGAGTTTTGTTTATCTTAGAAAGTGTCTGGGAATGACTGATGGCAGTAGTTGTGATTAAGAGGGAGTTTTGGAATTAACTCCCAACCACTGCCATGAATAAGCAGTGGCAACAACCCACACTTCATCATTTTTTATTGTAGGAAGGATAAGAAAGGATCCAATAGCTAGAGGCGTTTTCATGAAATTACTGTAAATATTAGAAAAGAGTACCCAAACCCTTACCTCTGTGTTTATTTCCTTACCTGCCGTGGTACTTACCTTTTGCCGGCAGGCGCAACCCACAACCTTTTTGTTTTAACTCTTGAGCCCTTTCGCCGTAACTTATTCTATCGCTGATGTGATATATGGTGGGACCCATATCACCTCCAACCGCATTTTCAAAACCCACCAAACCTTTGATTTTCACATATTGCTTTGTATTTCCCTTAGTGTACTTATCGCACTTTACCACCTGCAATATCGCACATCGTAACACTTAAACCTTACGTGTTAAGCTCCGCAACAAACCATGCGATGTTGCGATGCGATATCACATCGCACATCGCAATCGAAATATCTTAACCTTACCTTCTGTCGCTCTCAAGTTTATTGTTTGTTTTGTGATGCAATATCACAGTCGCATATCGCAATCGCAATAGTTTTAAGTTTCCTGTGAACTGCCTGTAGGCTATGTTATTTTGAATACAACGCGATAAGTGCCATGTCACATCGCACATTGTAGTTCGAAATGTTTAATGGATAGCGTGACAGTTCAAGTTTGATATCGCCGATTTGTGTGGATGCAATGTGGATTCAGAACCACATTGCATAGTATTTGAAGTCCGCCCTTTTGTGTTTTTGAATGCGTTTATACACAGTTTCATGTATAAATTGAATTACGGTCTGTGTACCATTTAATGAATAAATGGGTCTTTTGACAACAGAAAGGACGAGAGGTTGTTGAATGTCCGTTCAACATTGAATTTATTTGAATAAATTTAGGTTTCACATGCTTCGACCATTTTGTATAACTAATGTAGTTTTCATTTGTTTTTAGTGAGTTGGATAGAAAAACAAATTTTGTTCCTCTCTTATGTAATTGTTGTCTGTGTGTGTATTATTTATTTCTACATTATTTGCATTCTCTCTGTTGTGGGGGAAGCATCCCTCTATGTTATTGATTTCATTCAATATTTCCAACAGGTATAATATAAAATCTTTCATTCCATAACCTGACAATGGAATCATATATGTGCCTGGTTTTCTGAGTATCAGATGAATATGGACTGTCGAACCAAAGATGCCAATATCAACCGACACCAAAAAAAAATATCCAAATGCCTATCCATGGAAAATTAGAAGATGAGCATAGAGCACATATAATTTCTTGTTCACATATAATTGGTTGCCTTAGCATGCCAGTACTAGGTTTGTTGGCTTAAAACCCAACCAAAACCCAAATTGTTTAATTATGTCTGTAGATGCCTTATAAGCTATATTATCTAATGTTTCTTTTAACATACTATTAAAAACATAAATTTTACCAGCCCACTTCATGATTCAACAAACAAAATTTCTAAACTTCTACCACTACTAATGTGATGACTCAATAGGTTCTAGATCTTTTGCACTTGATCCTGGAATATCCACTTGGTGCAGGGTTTGAAGCTTACTTTCTATGCCTGAGAGATGCAATTTCTCGTGCGTCCCTGCAACTGTATTGCCTCGATATCTCTATGCATATCAACCAAAGTTGAGGCTTCTTTGCATCTCCTCATGCCTCCTCAATTTTCATTGTGGTCTTTGCCATTATACACTTCATAGTCTAGTAGAGGTGGATTTCCTATTTAAACAGGGTCAATTGTCCTCTTATGTTTCTTGAGTATGTCACCATTGGCTCCATTTCATTTTCTGTTATGTCGTCCTCAACTTTAGCATTGAGGTCTCATTCCGAACCTTATATCAATTATTTTAAGTGAGAAGTCTTCCCAACACCATAAGCATGCAACAAGTTCTACATGTTCTCTTGGCTTGATTTCCTTCCTCGCTTTTGCTGAGTATGCTTCCTGGTCTTCACCTTCTCTTTCCCTTTGACATTTTCTGCCTTCGTGTCTTGGCTTCTCTTGCCTCTTGCACGCTCACCAATTTTTTTTTTTTTTCTTGGGTGTCCGAATTTACATATGGGTTCCCACCAGCTGTGAAGAGACTAGAGAGATAGATAGGCTAGGAAGACATGTAAAATTAAAACATGAAATTCAATTTTTAAGTGTGTGACAAGTCCAATTCCACAATTCATTATTGTATGTCTCAACTTCCCAACCAACCCCCTCATCATTGGTTCCATTCCTTTTTTTGCAAGTTTGCCATACTAAGATTCCTCACCCCGAGCCACTGCATTCATGGAACAAATAGCAATTTTCCTGAAGCTTGCCACTCTCATGGAATTGTTAGATACTCTCTACCTCTAGGTTAGAGTGGTTACCAAAACCATCAATGCTGTCCTTAATTGGGCTTATAATCCCTTTTCCCCTAGAGTGACCATCTTAGTACGAACCAATATTACATAATAATAATAATGGTAATAAATAAATTTGATAATGTATAATAAGTTTATAAATATCTTCTTCAAGAATATTTGGGAAGGATGAAGGTGCATGAAACCCTTGCCTAATATAGTATGTGAATGTGTTCATATTTATCTTTTTTTTTTGGTTGAAATCAAAATTCTTTAAATATTAAACGATATATTACAAAATAATATATTGAAATTTAAATTTTTTATTGGTTGGGTTAAAATTTTTTGTAGAGAAAGTATGCATCGTTTATATAAAATAAACTTAAAAAAATAAAAAAATGATAAAATTGATAATTATTAATTATAATTAATTATAACTAATAATTAATTTATGTGAGATCATCTTAACTTTATATCTACCCAATTTGATAAGTTTGAGAGGATCAAATATTTTGGTATACAATCCTCTTTTGAATCTAAAAAGATTTGATCTCTTTTGGTATTAGGTAGATCCATAGTTAAGATAATATAGGTTGTTTGAGATAATAATAAGGTCAAACAAATTAATATCATATACTAAAATAGCAAAGATAATACATAAGTGTAATCACCTCATTGTCAGAGTGCCAACACAATAGCAATTCATCATAAATAAGAGACTTAAATAGTAAAAAGCGTGATAACAAAATTTGCGATTTTTTAGGGATTCATAAACTAACCATTAACTTTTAATCATAATAACCTAACAGGATCAAATATGTGAATAAGCCCACATGCATAATACCGGAATTCAGAATCATATCTATTATGGTGTAGATGGTGCATGATATCAAGCCAACTGAAATTCGAATTCCATATAAATTGCACACTTGCGCGATTTCCATTCTCGTGATCCCGAAAATCCCATATCATTCGAACCAAGATAATGTTGTCTGCCAATTCTGTTGGAAGGTAGATTCCCTATCACCTTCAGTACCATTCCAATCAAATCTCACGCGCCGTATGTTGTCATCGAATCTTTCGTCCTCTATCTGACTTATATCAATGTTTTCTGAAAAATGGTCAAATTCCCACTCGTACTCCGCAGAGATAGTGTCTTCAGACTGCAAAGAATACGCCGGTCTGACTAACCTAACGGTCACACTAGAAACGAAATGCCGTTCAACGTGTTCACCTTCTCTACTATTTGTCAAATGTTGTTCTTTGTGTTCATCTTCCGTTCCATTTGGTTGTGTTGCTGTCACAACTGGTGAACTCTGCAAAGAAGGAATCTCAACAACTTCCTGGAGCTCGGTTTCAACATCTTTCAAAATGCTGAGAAGCATATTTCTCCCGTTATCACCATACAGGTTACGATCGTTGCTGCCATTTAATTGCTCCATTTCTGTATGTTTTTCAGAATTTGCGAAACCCTAATTTGATAGAATTTAACGGAAACTTGAATTCAAAACACTAATTTGATAGAATTTAATGGAAATTTCAATTTTCAGTGGGACTACTGTAGAAACATTCAACACGTAGGTTTCTTCTTAATAACCAAATATACATATATATGTTCGTTCCCTCAACTAGTAATTCTCATGCCTTTATAAAAGCCGACAATATTACATGCCCTGCCATTACTAATTCAGCTGATTCTTAGACTGGAAAAGCCGACAGTACTCCAATCCTCACAATTTTGATCTCCTTAGAAACCGTAATGATGCAAAACATTACTCTTAATCACAGTGTTGAAATGCTTCTACGCAGTGCAATGACATTTCCTTTCAAACATTTTAGTGGAGAAAAGCTCTTTGTGTACATGATGATGTGAAACGTACTAAGTTTAATTAGTGAATGGTATTGAATTTATAATGTGAAACGTACTAAGTTTAATTAGTGAATGGTATTGAATTTATATTTTTGTAAATGGAAATGGGAAATTTCACTTCAATTAGTTGGTAGAAGTTATTTACTCTATGCTTTGAAAGAACATAAAATTGAATTCTTATCAACGTTGGAACAAGAGATATTCATGTTGAGATTGAAATCTACATTTTTATTTGTAATATGCATGTCATTTGCCCGGGATACTTAAGAATCATCTAATACTAGCAGTTGCCCCAGGAGGTGCAAGGAGAGGCCGATAGGAGCCATTAAAAGGAGACTGCCACTGCACAATGTCAATAACTGAAGTAGGGTGAGGCTTGAGAAATAGGGTTTCAGTCTCGTGAATTTGCAAAAGGTCTCTTGGCAGAGTGCTATCCAGTAAAATCATAAGAACCCGTACAGTAATTATGGATAGTATTTCTCAGATGCTCTGCACACGTTCTAGGAAGCAGGTTCTGATTTAAAGCAGCTCATAACTTCAATATTAAGCTACTTGCTAACCAATTACAGATAAGGGGGTTGCAGAATTCCCCAGTAATCAGCTATAGAAGGCCCCCAATGCTAAAAAACAGTCATTTTAACCTTAAAAGTTGAAATACCATGCTGAATTACATGAACACGAATACATTGGGGGTATTGAATATGAACACGAAGCCCATGTCCAGCTGGGTCTGATCACTTTCAAGTTGCAAAGTTGGAGATGCATATAACAAGCTCATGTAAATACCTAGGAATTAAATAGGAGCTCTCTAAATATGCAACTACAAGCTTCCTAGGGTGCATTTCAGACCCTTATTTAGATTAAAATCTAAAAATTAATATTTTGCCCCCCAAAAAACCGAACACTCTAAAATTACATAAATTTTGAGGCGCAGATTAGCTACAAGATTTACCTGCGATGCTGAAGGAAAATGACCATCAAAATGTTTAGTTCCATACCGTTCTTTGAGGATCAGCGTTTGCAAAGTGAAGAGCCTGCTGAAGTATCCTTATAAATTTCCAAAAAGAAGGCCTAGGACTTTATCATGTGTTGTCATGATATAAAGAATTTGAAGTGATCCATATGATCTTACAATTTTGCTCTCAGGCATGCTTAATAACATGTTCTTCAGCACAGGATGTGGTCTAACATTCTCATATGGCAATCTTCCATGAACAAAATTGTATAACAAATATTTGTTTCAAGTGAGTGAAGCAGGATAGCGTTAGTTGCTGCTATGTTACTTTTTTCCTTTTTTAACAAGGTTCATTTAGTGGTCAGAACCCTTGGTACCAGATGCGCAATTAGAAAATGTAATTAGATACTAAGTAGATGGGTAAAAAATATATTTCCACTTAATGCATGGTGCTTAATAAATAGTCAAACATTCTAAATTGGTATGATTGTCTCTAACATTTCTATATCTGAAAAAAAAAAAAAATTGATAACATTCTGAGTTTTAACATTTCCATATATGAAGAGAGATTTCAAGCATTCTGAGTTCTAACATTGGGAAGGAATGATTTTCCATATAATACTTAAATGTATATAATACTTAAATGTTCACTGACAGTGGATTTCTGGCTTTTGGCAATGATTTTATCTAACGACTCTTATTATTACCAGCTAGTTTCTGCTAAAGGTGGATCAGAGAGCTATTATGATCATATTTGTGTATTTCATTTATATTTAGAAGATCCACAGTTTGGATGAATTTCTCGAAATACAGTTGGATGAATTTCTCGAAATACAGTTGGATGAATTTCTCTTGACATTTCAAAACCCAAAACCTGATCCTTCTTCATGACACTCGCAATATTTTTATATGATAAACCTTTTTGAGATATTTACATTTCAAAAATATTCTAACAAAATATTTATCTGGAAAACTGGGCGGGAGAATTCAACACTGATTAAAGTAGTCCTTCACAGAAAAAGATGTATAATGCTTGATTTACTTTTTGAGATATTTACTTTTCAAAAATATTTATATGGAAAACTGTGCTAGAGAATTCAACACAGTGAGTAAAGGAGTCCTTTGCAGAGAAGGATGTCTAATGCTTGATTTACATTTTATGGTTTCACAATGGAATATAAGATGCAATTTCAGAAAGGAAGGAGAGATGCACAATTTGCAACCAGAGGCTACTTAATGCTCAAATATGGGAAATTGGAATATGATTAGTAAATAAATTTGTTGAATAATCGTTTTCGTAGAATTTGTAGAAATAGGAGTATATTGATAGAATCAGAATCTCAGACTTCAGCTACCAGTAATAGGGGTATATTGATAGAATCAAAATCTCAAACTTCAGCTATCTAACAGAGACAATGCATATTAGTGGTTAATGCCAAAAAGCTAATATATGATATGTCATTCCGAGATTTCTTCGTTCTGGTAAAAAGCTTACTTGTGGAATAAAACTTAAAAGTTTACAGCCTTGAGCTTGAATGATCTATTCCAAAATGAAATGCAGTTGACAGATCAAAGTTGCCTCTTTAGCATAATAGTACTTAATATAGATGTCCTAGATATTTTGCCTTTGAAAACTGCAATGGCACAATAAAACTTACAAACTAATTCCTTTGTCTAGATTTTACACTAGAAACCAAGTAACGGTGATCCTTCCATCGGGCAGGAAAGCAAAATGAACTTATCTTGTAATAAGTTTCAGACTTGAATGGCCATGAGCAGATAGCTACCTACTGCTGGAGAGTCTCTCTTTCATATTTTTTAGAGATTTGAAGACAGAGTGGCATTCACAGAGGACATAGAAGAAACAGGATGACTGGATGTTGCAAACACTGAGAGTGCTAGTTCGCTAGCACTGCCACTGGTACTGATTTCAAATCTTTCCAAAGATTTAGGAGCAGGTGGTTTGTTAATAGGCAAAATTCCCTCCAGCATCTGGACAACTTTCCCCATAGTTGGCCGCTGTGAGGGCTGCTCCTGAATGCACCAAAAACTAACCTGAAGTGCTCTTTTTATCTGATCAATATTAATATCTCCGCCCAGCTTCTCATCTGTAATATTTAGAATATTTTCTCTTTCAAATTCCTCATATGTCCATACTGATAATTTCTTTCTCCTTGAGGCCTTAGTATTAAAATTTCTTGTACCACCTATGATCTCCAGCAAAACCATGCCATAACTATAAACATCAGACTTGGTTGTGATGGGTAAATTGGCAAGCCATTCCGGAGCCAGGTATCCTCTGGTTCCTTCAACACTAGTCAACATGCGTTTTTGATGACCTCTGTTAGTGATGAGCTTGGAGAGCCCAAATTCAGAGACCTTTGCATTGAAATTATCATCTAGGAGTATGTTCTCAGGTTTAATATCACAATGAACAATGCAATCTCTGCACTCTTCGTGCAAGTAAGTGACACCCCTTGCAGTCCCAAGGGCTATTCCAAAGCGCTTATCCCAGTCTAATATCCTGGATTGCTCTGGAGAAGTAAAAAGGAAAGTGTCCAAAGAAGATTTTTTCATGAATTCATAAACCAGCAATCTATGGCGACCTTCTGAGCAAAATCCAATTAACCTAACCAAGTTCAAGTGATGAGTACTGCTGATGGTTGCCACCTCCATGTGAAAATGCCTCTCACCTTGTTCGATCCCTTCCAACTGCTTGACATAAATTATGGTCTTGTTGGACAATTCTCCCTTGTACACTGTTCCAAACCCACCCGAACCCAACTTTTGCGTAAAATTCCTTGTTGATTGCTGAAGTTCCTTTTAGGAAAACTGAACTGGAGTCCCAGAGGCATAATCCAGGAGTGAGTATTGGGCTGGTAGCTGCCAAATCTAAACCTAGGATTATTTCTACAGAAAATCCACCAAATGGACGTCTGGATAGTAATCAAGGCAATAATAGGTACTACAACTGCTGCTGCTATTGCAATGGCAGATACCTTGGAGGAATTGACA
This sequence comes from Pinus albicaulis, assembly GCA_034641835.2. Taxonomy (NCBI): domain Eukaryota; kingdom Viridiplantae; phylum Streptophyta; class Pinopsida; order Pinales; family Pinaceae; genus Pinus; species Pinus albicaulis. The sequence goes on from CM076584.1 coordinate 1,472,784,727, forward strand.
GTCCTAATTGCAGGAGGTGGTGGTGCTAGAGGATGACCTTCACCACATACCTTTACATAAGAAGTGCTTGGAAGGGCTGTTGATTGATAGGCACTAGTGAAATTCTGTCTTTATGCGGCAAATACTCGAACCATCGGCCATGAATGTAGATGCAACACACAATGGATTCCTGAGGCAGTAGTTCTGCTCACAATCGTGAATGCCCAAGTAGTATATGTCCGACTTTGAGTCTGATTCTGGAGGATAAGAGAAGAATTGAGTATAGTTCAATACAACCATGCTCTGGTTAATACACCCTGTAAGGTCCTGCAGTCTTCTACACCCTTGGGTGGGATCCTTGGGATCTGTGGGAACAAAATCTGCAGATGGGCATGTGCAGTAAGGGCTTGTGTCATTGTATACACACACCCCAAAGTTCCCACACCATCCATACACTTGACATTGGTCTTTTATTGCACTCCATCCCAGTTGCCATGTTCGAGATCTTTTAACCCACCCATAAGTCCTCAAATTTCCATCTGATTCAAGCCTGATCCTTCGCAACATGATAGAGGACTCCGTGTAATCGCTGCTGTATGCAGTCCAAAGCTACCAACAGATACGTTTACAGGAGACCAAGGAAACTGTTATGTATCACACGAAAAAATTCTTATAAAATCCTCTTTTCAGAGTTGATAAAGTGAATCAGTTACAATAATCATATTGTACAGTCATATTCCAAGGAAGAGCCATTAAAAGGAGACTGCCACTACACAATGTCAATAACTGAAGTAGGGTGAGCAGATCTCTTCCAAGAATGGACAACCTTGCCGTAATGAAGAATTGATAAGAAACTGACAGAAATAGAGGAAATAGAAAAAATTGTGTGGGCAAAGAGATTAAATCAGATGCAGCTATCCAGTATTCCACTGAGTTTCTCTTTGATGTGGTTGTTTTTGTTACACATTTTGGAAGATACAATAATCAAATTTGAAAACAAATTTGTGTTAAATACAAGCCTAAATTCCTTCAAATTTAGCTTATGCATGTAACAGTTATGTAATAGTTATAAAGCTACTGAATGTACCATTTGATTACAGACTAAAGATTTTATATAATTTATTATAAACTGATAACTATAAAAACTTCACTGCAGGCTTATCCTTGTAGCTACTACCATATTGAAAACAAAATTGAGAAATCTAACTTACCCACTGTGCTTCTATTTCTGTGACAAAAATTGAGTCAATGTTTTGCACGCGAGAATTGTAGTACTAAAAAAAATGACTCCCTTAGATATGATCACTAAATTTGTGATTTTCTGGAGGATTTGTTCGAGCAAGCAGAGTTACAATTATTTCTTGGAATAAAATACAGAGGAATGTGCAATTAATGTAGGCTCTAAGACATGCCTACAAACATGGCAAAGGCTTGATACAGATATGAAAAAAAAAAAAAAAAATTACTGAATTGGAATTTTGCTCTCTCAAAACCCTGGAACTCATGATTTTATTCAAATAAAACCAAAATTACCACATCCCCAAACATACAAATAGAGAATGGCTTAACCACGAACACTAACAAGAAAACCCAAGGTACTGGACCAAACTGATGATGGTAAGGTTTTTATTTTTTCCTGTGTGCTGTTCCTTGAACCTTCAATATATTTTTCCATTCTTTATCACTGAAATTACATGTGTTTAATCCACGAAACTACATACACCCCTAATCTATATAAAACTTATTCAACTAGTTTATCAGCAATAATCTCTGGCAGACGATGGGTTTGAGATGATAAAAAGAAAGTCCTTCGATGATAAGAAAGATGCAATATTCCCAATTATAGATTCGGGATTCACATCCAAACAAAGGCTATCGATATGCAACAAAATTTCTGAACCAAGTGAATAAATTCTCTGGTTTGAGGGCATATCAATTTTACATTTTTCCATTTTCTCTGCTAAAGTCAAGTTAAAATTCAGAACTCGTTGCTAAATGCTCGATGAATCCAACTAAATATACAGAAATTCTTCATCGGAAAACACAGATTATATCTGTTGGGAGGTGGAATTTGCCTAGTTGTCACCAGTTCATTTCTAGCAGGTTCAGAACAGTAAAAACCCCAATTCCTGTGGCAGATCATGGCGGGATATTGAGAGCAGAAGCTATAGGTTACATTGGGAGCTAGGCTTAACACGGTTGTGTTACTTTGGGAGCTAGGCTTAACACGGTTACCTTTTTTCTTATGATGATAAACTATGGCCATTAAATAGAAACTCTACTAAAATTGGGCGAAAATGAAGCAAGTTTATGAGAAAACAGAGTAAATCATAACATAGAAAAATTAATGCGGTCTTGATTTACTGGTAAGGTCAACAGACAATTGAGCTGTCCACCAAGTGCCATTTTTGCTATGGTATACTACACCCAAGTGACATGTTTTAAAGGGTTGAGGCCAGTTGTGAGTCTTGGGTAACTTTAGTGGAATAGAAATCCCTCAGACTCCGTACTTAAGCTGAAAAGAGTTTATGTTATGTAGTGCAGCCTCCTAGCCCTAGGCATGTTTCTTAAAGCAACAACAGAAAAATTCCCCATAAAAACATAAAACCAGAATACTCTGTTGGGGTGCCTTCTACCTACCTTTCTTTGTTATTTCTTACTTCCACTAACGCTAAATTGCAATGGGTTGTGATTAAAGAAGAAAAAGAACATGAAATGGAGTAATGAAAATGGACTGAGGATGGAACTGCGCCCACTGGATTCCCAATTTTGGGCTTCTCTTTGGTTGCCCAAAACCAGCAGACTCTGGATTCCCAACTTGGGTGGAGCTGCTGAGTTAGTTCACTAAAACCAGTAGGCTAATGGAAAACAAGATAGCATGTTGCCCCTGTAGGCTATATGCTTAGATGAGCTCTGTAGGTATCACTGTCCATATGAACTACTAGACTGCTAATAAAACAATGTGTCATGCCATCGAAATGTGATTTCGCTGAGTGACTACAATGTGTTACTATGAGAAATTAACATAGACCTGCACATGATATTTTGGATGTCATGGCTCTTAAACAAGTGTTGTCTTGTTAACATAAGATTGGATGCATAAAATTGCCACATATTGTTGGTCATGTGAACCCATTTGTGTGACCCTAGGCTAGTTTATACCTACATTCTCCTACTCACCAAATTTTAGTTGATGGGCTTGTTTCACTAAGCTATGCAACATCACACCATGACCAAAGGACATTGGTAACAAATCAAACCTTAAGAGTTGGCAGCTTGATGTACTTTCATTGGGTTTGCTGATTGTTTTTCATTTCAGCTCTGTATTTATATTCTTGGAGTAACTTTCTTGTAACAGAGTTTAGAATATAGACTGTTGTGGAACTATCACTGGCCACTGGATGTTAGTGGTAGCAACAAAATCAAACACCCATAGAGTCAGTCCATGTCATATGTTGACAAGAAATTGGGAGGAGCCTCATCCAATAAATAGATAGATCATGAGAACTTGTCCCTAGTACGGACCTGTTCTCCTTGGAAACCAGGAGATATCGGTGTTGTAGACATGTTCACCACAGAGGAAATTAGGGGTGAGTGCTCAACAATAGGGCTGACACAACAGGTGTTACAGTCCCTGCCTTCCAAATTTTCAGAGGTAAACTTTGTATGTTTACACTTGACCATATTCACTTTAGGGAGGCTGGCATGATATACCTGTTCTTAACCCAATCATGAACTCCGTGGGTAGCAGTCAGACACCAGTGGTTTTTCACATGGTTTACCCGGCATTGGATAATTTTGGCATTTGCATGGGATGAGTTGACCCGATAATAAATTTATGTATATTTTGGTAGCCATAATGAGTTAAATGTTAACGCTGCACATCTTAGTAATGTTGTTGAGTTAATTCTAGCACTATGCAACCATCACCATTCGTTCCATGATCTAACATGTCTGAGGATTGCTAGGAAGGTGTGATTATTGGTTTCCACCTGTTATAGCTGTGTGTGTCTATATATATATGGATATGGTTTCTACCTGTTCTAGCTGTGTGTGTATATATATACACGAAGTTGGTTGAATGAAGCAAAATATTTATTAGAATCCATTTTGTTTCCACGAGGTTCTACTATATACCTGCATTCTGGAAATCATGGCTGAAGTAATGTTGGGCTGCCTTTTCTTAATTAGTTGTTTACATACATGGAACAGTACTAAGATATACCTTATGACTCAGTTGCATGCACCCTATTATGTCAACTAATTATGCACGCACTTACCATTCTATGAACAGTGCATGATGTCTGAATTGGATATTACATGCACACGATTTTAGGCATTAATGAAGCACAAACTTACTGGAGTAGAACCATGCACAGTTTCAAATGTTTAAAATAAAACTCTACTATTCAAGGGCTTGTAAGGTGACATACCATGCATAGGTTGTTAATAATACATGTTGAAAACGAGATAGCATGTTGCACCTGTAGGCTATATGGTTACCCAGATTCTCATGTTACACCTGTAGGCTATATGGTTACCCAGTTTCGACATTTGTACAATTCGAAGTTCATAGTGCTGGATAATGATTGTATGAGGCAATATGTAATAAAGCGCAGAACTGCTTATTTACCTTCAGCACAGATTTCTTCACTGCCACACATCATTGCTACATTGACCTCAATGCCTGTAGCACACAGAGTATAAGTGAATAGAAGGATGTTGCATTAGATGTCACGCTAGTAGGTGGATTGTCTTGACTCACTGACACACATGTTGTGATAGCTACGATGGAGAGTTGGTGTAGCGTCTTATGTTTAAGGGTATGGTGAGACTTAACTCCCTGGAAGTGCAATACACCCTAGAAAAGAGGGGAGCGGATTTGGTTGGCAAAAGAAAACACATACTTCTTTTTTGGGCATTCCTTCCTTGATTGTATAGAATCTGGCTTATGGTCACCAAAGGTTGTCAAAGAAAGTCCTTCGATGATAAGAAAGATGCAATATTCCCAATTATAGATTTGGGATTCACATCCAAACAAAGGCTACCGATATGCAACAGAATTTCTCAACAGATACCTTAAACTCATGCAACCTTTTGTATAAACTGATCAGAAATGAGCAAGTTGACGTCATACATACAAATCATATGGATCAAAACAGGCACAAATGAAAAAAAAACCATCACCAAGAGCCATGACAACAAAACAGAAGAAACAAAGCGACTAATGAATCTGATTCACAATAACCCAATGCAAACGCAATGGATTTTGGAACAATTTGCACCAAATATATTCGGAAAAACTGCGCATGACAAAGTAGGGTTTTAAAAGAAAAATGGAATGAATCCATTGCAATGTCAAAGAGAAGCAAAACTTGCAAATCACGTTAGAGAAGTGCAAGGATTAGGCTCTGTTTTTCATTAATATTCGAGCTAGCACTTACCCATGGTCTGAATTGCAGAGGCTAATATACGGCACTGTGTAAGCACGAGAAGCAAAGTCAACCCCAACCACAATCCCAACCCAAATCCATAGAACCTGAGCCCCAAAACCAGATAAGGTCAACTTGGTTGTGAGATTTTATTTTGTTGAACGATGTTTTGGGAAACATCCTATGTGACTGAGGTGGCACATAACTTCTCTGTACACGTATGGAAGAAAATGGGTAATTTTTTCTTAGGCCAAATGTCAGGGCAAAAAAAATTAGGCGTTGCACACATTATTGAGAAGCTAACTATATTATTTTCGGTGCTTGCAAACAGCAATGGTATCAGCGTTTTCATCGCTGGAATCACAAGGAAACAAGAAGCGAGAAGCAACAAAACGATGAAGAAGTATGAACAAAGAAAGGGCATTACCTGTTCTTCCCTGATGAGCCAACTGCTTTGAGAAGACTGGTGTTTGTTGCTGCGACTGTGCTCTGCGTTGCTGTGGAGTTGCAGGAAGAAGAAATTGCATCGCAGTTATTTCTGATTTTTTCTGGAGTTGCAGGAAGAAGAAAAGGCGGCATTATTTCTGATTTTTTCTGGACTGCGTCGGAGTTTTCTCTGTGTTGCTGTGGAGTTGCAGGAAGAAGAAAAGGCGGCATTATTTCTGATTTTTTTTGGACTGCCATGACCGGTCGCAAGGATTTGGGGAAATAGGTGAAAGGAACAGGTGTCAGCCACAGGTTAAAACTCCCAAGGAACAAGTGTCAGCTGCACATTGAATATGTTGACGATGAAAAACATGAACTCTTTCAAAAGAGAAGGCCTATCGGCCTAATTATATTTCTTAAAGTAGATAACAGAGTAACATATTATATTATATTATATTATATCTATATATATATATAATTGATGTATATATATGTTATGTAAGTTTTATTTAACTCTCTTACTTAATTATAAGTACTTATGTTAATAAAGTTAATAAAATTATTAGATAGATCATCTATCAATATATAAATATTTATTAAATATATTCCAAAGTCTTTATTAGGATATTATGATAGATGTTATATTTCATTTATCATTTTTTTTTTTAATGATAGAAATAACGCTTTGAATAATGAAATTTAAATTTTATTTATTTTTTAAGGTTTTATAGCTAGTATTGGTTTTAGTGTATGTTAATCATTATCATCATTAACTAATATATTATATATTAATTGCTTATGGTTAATATTAATTGGTTATAGTTATTGTAATTAATATTATATAGTTTAATTGGTTATAAACCATGCTCTTTTGTAATTGACCAAATTTATGATAATGGATCTTGCTAATCCACTTACAATTAGTTATTAACAATAAAGTCATAAATGTGAGTAAGAAAAATTTTCCACAATATTTTTGTTAAATAATAATCAAAATAGATATAATATAATTGATATATAATCAATATAAAAAATTATAATTTATCCCTTCACTAAATTATACATGCTACCTTATTTATGGTTAAATATGTCATACAAGAGTGAGCAAAACCATATTCTAAGTTCCACCTAAAAGGCATCAAAAGTTATTCATAGGGAAATATCTTAGGTGGATTTAGATACATGTATTATCAAAGTTTAAGAAGATAGATCATAAATGCTAAGGTGATCAAAACAAAAAACAAAAAAAATTATTGAAAAAGTCAAACAATATTACATATTTAGTTGGGGAAATTTATTAAGTATATATATGAACAAATAAATTCATCACCGTATCAATACATAATTTTGTGTGTTGAACTAAGGGAATATATATAATTAGGGTAAATGCCAACATAATTAAGATGTACTAGCTATTCACTTAGCTTTGGTTATAATTTATTTTATTATTTATTTGTTTGTTTTAATATGGAAAAGTGTCTTCATTTATAAAAATCTCGTGGAGAGAAGCAAAAATATGTAAAATTAAAATAGTTTTGGTAGTATATATAAGCATTATAGAAACATACAAAAGGTAGATAAGTAAATCTTGAAAGAGTATTATATTACTCACATTGTTGTGTAAAATTACATAAAATACCTTCATTATATAGCAATGGAGAAAGCCCAATGTCAGTTATTGATAACTATCGGTTAAGGATAACTACAACAAGAGATTACAACTCACCATACTTAACTAATAGGGAAACGAAGAGTTTAAAAATACAAATCTAACACCGCCCTTAAGAAAAACATAGGTAGTAACTAAAGAAAACAGAAAACAAAGAATGGGTCCTCCACAACGATGCTTGATTAGGTACCCATGTACAAACTCCCATAAGAAAAGAAAGTGAGAAAAATTTGTAGGAAAAAACTCTGCCCCAAAAGAGATAAAGATAATTGTTCTCAAATTATCATGGAGCTCAAAACTTTAGATCCCATAACAAACCACTAAATGGAAAGAACACAGGCCTGCTTCAATCAAGAAGTATGAAATGTTGAAGTTCTAGAACTTTGCATATGAGAGTCATGGAGCCTCAATGAGGTTGGTCAATCTCTCAAGTAGGATTGTTGGAGAGGCATAAGGATGGAAAACATTGTCAAATTCTACCAAAATTGCTTCAAAGAGACTCAGATCTGGTAAAGAACCAGAAAAAAGGCTTCAAACAAAACCAACATCATCAACCAACAAATAACGAATGAGGCATATAAGCATGACCTGAATTTGTATGAACACCATCACTATCACACTCGTCAAACACAAAATATGACAATTCTCAACAAAGGAATGACAACAATATTTGTCATCATCTAAGTGCCTCCCCTTAAAACACAACTACGGAAGGAGCGAGAATCAAAAATATTCATTGTCAGCAAATTTCTCCAAGAATCACAATTAAGGGAATAATGGAAATCATAATTAACAACTTATGTAACATGACGATATGAATTTTGTAATAATTGTTTTAATTGATGCCATGACCATCCATCGGCCCATCCATAAATGATATTCATGGTCGATATTGGTTTGTGATTCATTCTCTCACATCTCTTCTGCAATGATACAAATGTGGGACTAGTAATTGACCAAGAATGTTGGAACCTCAATGATTTTTATGCAAACAATTTATGGGGGTCTATCATTTCAAGTTTTCTTATGGTCAAGATCCTAGGAAATATTGATTATGATCCCAAAAACTCAACTCATCATCGCTTCCACTACAAATTGAAGAACCTTGTGGTCTACATGTAACATTAATTCATCAAACAAAGTCAACAAATCTACACATCAAGCCATCAATGGATTAAATCACCATGCATGCACATATAATTATATAAAGTAGAAATCAAATTTCATTAAATTAACTAACTAAACTATTGCATAGCATTTATTGGGGCCATGTCTCACGAGATATTCATTGTAATGTCTACCTCCTTTCAATTCCCAAATGCTACAATTTATAGAGGAAATTACAATATTGTGGATCATTTCAAGATCCATGATCTTCTCCATAAATCTTTGAGCATTATCCTCTCCACAAAGCTCTCAACATGATATTTTTCACAAATCTCTCAACATAATCTCTAAGATCCCTCACAAATCTAATTTTCAAGATTTTTAACAAATATCTTGCCTTTTGACCCATTTTTATCATTTTCTCCTTCGAGAAGTCGTTCTTGCTCATTTTTTCAGAGAATGGGTTGATGCTTCTGCATAACACTCCCAAGGTACAAAAACATATGAAATCTTGGTCATATGCATCTAGTATTTTCGTAACAACTTCAACGCATGAGTTGTAACACACCTCTATACTAACAAGTATCCACCTTGGTACATGATACCTCACCAAACATTTCCCTCAGTTTGCGCTGTTGGCATCTCCCTCATTCTTTCCTCTAGAACCATTTCATTACTCCTTGCTCTAAGCTATTGAAAATATTCTCACCTTACTCTATTTTCACCTACACAGAGAAAAAAAATATCTTACCATATCTTCAATTACTTGTACCTTATTTTCTTGCTTCTCCTCAATAGTACATGCATGAATATTTTGTGCTTAGATACCAGTTGATGCAAATGACTTATGGGGGTCTATCAATTCAAGTTTTTTTATGGTATAAGTACATGTATTTCGGATTAATCACATCATTAGGATTTGGTCGACATTTTGAACCAACTAATTTGGTTCATCCTCATGACAAGTTGAAAAAACCAATCGATCTTCAAGAATAAATAGCATGGATGCATCATTGTCTAGAGATAGTCACTAAAAACTAGTCATTAGTAAAATAGTTATCAAGGTAAATTGGTTCCTAGGAATATTAAATAATTCTTAAATTAATCAAATAATCCCATAAGGTTTAAGAATTGGTTATAAAAATATTATTTATCCATAACAAGGTTGCTGTGAAATGATTTATCGTAGTTAAATAAATTTAAAATAGAGTGAAATATTAATAATGATATAAGATTTAAATTATTACATATTTAACATAATTATATATGATACATAAATTAATTAAATAGATGCAAAATTTTTAATAATGGTCACAAATTATTAGTTATAAATGTTAAGAATAGTTACAAAATATTATTTATATATAAAGTAGTTACTAGGAGAAGTAGGGTATAGAATAAGATACAAAATACTATTAATTAATAAAGAAGCTAGGAGTTTATTTGTTTGTATTAATTAATTCTTAATATTCCAATTCTTTTTATTAGTAATAAAGATATATGTTAAGAATGGTTAAAGAATACTAAACCATATTAAGAATTCTTACAGCTTAAACCCCTTGTTGGTCACATTGATTTCTATGTTAAGGACTCAAATTCCTTTATTAAAGAATGGAAGAATATTTGGTTAGACTGTGGGGAATTGTTAGTAAGTTTTGACGTTGTTGCCTTATTTAACAAAATCCCCATCCAAGAAGCCAATGGTGTCATAAATTGGATCTCACACCAAGACACAACCGAATTAGTTGGCCTCTCTCTCACCTCAACCTTATTTAGTTTCCAAGGTGAGTTCTATGAGAAAACTTGCAGTGTTGCAATGGGTTCCCCTCTTTTCCTTATAGTTGCTCACTTATTTATGGGATATTTTGAGATGAAGGCCTTATCCTGAGTTCAATTTCGCCCTCAAAAATGGAAGAGGTTTGTTTATGATACTAGTATCATATGACCTCGTGGTCATGAGAAGTTGGAAATGTTTCTCGGCTATCTTAATTCCCAATATGACTCCATCAAGTTTGCGATGGAGGTAGAGGTGTAAAGGTGGACAAATTCCTTCCCTTCCTTGACATTCTCCTCTCTAGAATGGATGATGGTTCCATTTATCACCAAGTTTTTCATAAGCAAATTCACATTGAATAGTGTCTTCATGTTAGTTCTCATAATTTTACTTCCCAAACATTTGGTGTTTGTAGCACCATTATTACCTGTGCTTTGAGAATATTTTATCAAAGCCACTTGGATTCAAAAAAATCTCGTATTCTTGAGGTATTTTAAATTAATTGGTATAGTAGATCTCAAGGCCTCAAGGCCTTTCAAAAATTCTGGAAAGGGTTACGTGGTAAAACTTGTCGCATGGATCCTACCTCCAAGTTTCATCTCCCCTTCATCCAAGGGACCATAGACATGATTTCCCATCTCCTTAAAAATAACAATGTCTCCTCTTAGTTCAAACCTCTTCATACCATCAGAAATTATCTTATATTTGTGAAAGACTCAGGTGACCCTAAGGACACGAAGGGGGTTTACTTGGTTCCATGTTCCTATGGTGTTCCCTATATTGGAGAAACAGGTTGATCCATTAAACAAATATTCAATGAGCATGTTGTAGATATTATGCACAATCGTTCCCGCACATCAGCTCTAGGTGAACATGTGGGGAAATCCTGTAACCATTTTTGTATTGAGGACTCCATGACCATTGATAGGGTTGATCACCTCCTCCATAACAAGATTATAGAGGTTATTGATATTGAGAGGCATGCTAGGAATTTAAACAGGGATGATGCTTCGAAATTAAGTAAGAATTGGATTCTGAATCTTTCCGTGTGATTCTTGCCCGTCTTGGTTAGTATTTTATTGTGATAGGTATTTGAGTTATTTTCCATTATCTTTATGTGTAATTTTGTTTTTTTTATGTTCTCATTCCTTTAATTCTATTTTACTTCATTTTTTTAATAATAAACCCTAGCATATTCTTTATTTTTAATTACTATTCTTTAACCATTCTTAACCTATATGTTTATTATTAATAAAAAAATTGCAATATTAAAAATTAATTAATACAAATAAATAAACTCCTAGCTTCTTTATTAATTTATAGTATTTTGTATCCTATTCTATACCCTTTGACTTCTCCTAGTAACTGCTTTATATATAAATTATATTTTGTAACTATTCTTAACCTTTTGTGACCATTATTAACTTTTTTGCATCTATATAATTAATCTATGGTAGTATTATATATAATTATGATAAATATCTAATAATTTTAGTCTTATATCATTATTAAAATTTTATTGTATTTTAAATTTATTAAACTAAAATAAATAATTTCATAGCAAGCTTGTTATAAATAAACAGTATTTTTATAACCAATTCTTAAACCATATGGGATTATTTGATTCATTTAAGAATTATTTAATATTCCTAACAACCAATTTAGCTTAATAACTAGTTTACTAACGACTAGTTTTAAACTATTATCTCTCAGAAATGATGCATCCATGCTATTTATTCATGAAGATCGATTGGCTTGTTCAACCTATCATGAAGATGAACCACATTAGTTGGTTTGAAACATCGACCAAATCCTAATGATGTGATTAATCCGAAAGACATTTACTTATATTATGGATCACAAAAGTCTTAGATCTAACATTTTCTTATGGTCTTGATCCTAGTACTTGTGGATTATGAGCTCGCAAACTCAATCAATCATCACTTCCACTATGAATTAAACAATCCTGTGGTCTACATGTAATACTAACTCATCAAAAAAAGTGAACAAATCTACGCATTAAGCCATCAATGCATTAAATCACCATGCACACACTAGAATGATATAAAGTAGAAATCAAATCTCATTAACTAAACCCACTAAAATATTTCATAGCATCTATTGGTGCCTTGTCTCGTGAGATCTTAATTCTAATGGCTTCCTCCTTTCAATGCCCAAAGGCTATAATTTATAGAGGAAATTACAATATTGTGGATAATTTCAAGATCCATGATCTTCTCCAGAAAGCTCTGAGCATGATCCTCTCCAAAAATATCTCAACATGATATTTTTCACAAATATCTCAACATAATCTCTAAGATCCCTCAAAAATCTAATTTTCAAGCTTTTTAACAAATCTCTTGCCTTTTGATATGTTTTTATCATTTTCTCCTTATGAATTCGTTCTTTCTATTTTTTTTAGAGAATGGGTCGATGGTACTGCATCATATTTCCTTTGATGAGGGCGTGGAGATACCCAAGTCTTTGTTTTTACATACTCAAAGTTGAGTGCAGCAACACTTTAATTTATAATGACATTTGCAGCCATGTCATCAATATGTTTATCATAAGTAACAACAGCATTTTATTCACCACCTCACATTTCGTTGTAGGTGATGAGGCAGTAGGAGGATCATATGCAATACCTACTCTTGATATCTACACTATAGTGTTAATAGGAGAAATAATTCTTTGTCCATTCTTCCCATGTCTTCCTTCGCTATATCCCATTTTTCTAAGCAATGGAGACCCAATATGAGTAGTATGGTTTTCAAAACTCGGTGTGACAAAGGCATGTTATGAGTCATGATCATGAACATTAGTCTTCTCATGTTCACCATCAGTAAGTGCAGAAGAAGGAGAACTTGGTACCTTAACATCAACTATCTTCATCTTAAATTTCTGAATATGACTAACTTCTAATTCAAGTTCCTACTTATATTTTTACAGCAGCTTTTGAATGCCCTCATCCTTCTAAATTAGTTGTTGAGACAAGGCATAATTATCTTGCTTCAAAAAATAATATTTGTCCATCATTGCTTCTATTAAAAAATGAATCTCCATAATGTGTTGACCTGTTGAGATGTTGCAGGTTCATGAGGAATGTTTCTTTGTCACGAGGTATTGGTAGCTAGTAAACCGCAGTTAGGCTCCACTATCGGTGCTCCCCTATCAATTGAATCGAGGCTCATAGTGTGAATTTGGTTCTAACTCAGTCTTTCAAGATAACCCTCCTTGGGTCCCAGAGAATTGCAAGACCCCCCACAGATCCTATGGCTTCGATTGTCATAACTTGGCTATTTCTCTAGCATCTCTCGAAGTTTTCCTGAACTTTATCGGTGGGCACATTCATCTCTTGTAGGATAACTATCTCTCACTTGTACATTATTATTTTATATCGAAGGGATCATATCTTCCCCAGGCTACTGAAGCCCCTGATATTCCATGACATGATCTTCATGAGGAAGGTGCATCACATCTGGGAAATAAATCCATCAATTTTCTCATCTGTCTTGAGTTGAGAAAAATATCTCGTGCTTCACGGATAAGCTCTTTGGTGGATTTACGACCCTTCTTACTTTTCTCCTTTCCTCTAGGGCATTAAATGATGATGTTGAGGGGATTCCCCTCTGTGCCCATATTGTGGAGATCTGCTTCTGGTCATCCAGAATGAGCTGCCCATTGAATGAAGAGGGTTCTAAAGTGGTTCAATTGGTTACCTGGAATATCCTTGATGCCTGTTTTTCTCAGGCTTTTGAAGATTTCCAACATCCTTTTATCCTCTATGCCAAGCATGTTTTTTCGCTCCTCAGCTTTTAGGATCTTTCTTGTTTTCCTTAGAATCTCTTGTGTTTGTCTATCCGATTCAGTGTGTTCTGGGATCTTCCTTTTAGAGGAGAGCTTATCCCCACTAGTGGAGAGTAACTTATCGATGTCCATATATTACAGAGCGCCCTGGGATGAAGAGGGTATATCTTGGGAAGGTGGGGGGGCGGGGGGTGGCGATGAGGGCTAGAGATTCATCGGTAAGTACTTCAAAGGAGTTTTTAGATGCATGAGGCACTAATTTTAGGGGGGAAGTCAGGGCTTGAGGTGATCAAGGACATCCATGTGCTTCAGAGCTTGAGCGATCGAGAAGAGTGGACTGATTGGAATCTATCACTGTCCTTGGCCATCGCAGCTGCATGAGCTTCTTCAGCTATGGTTAATGGGAACTCTCGGAAGAGATGGCCATATTCATGGCATCTGCGACATGTGAAAGGGACGTGCTCATTGTCCAGTGGTTGAGTCCAGGTGGAGTCATGGTAGATCATGTCAATATATTACGACACGGGTTGAGATATGTTCATATGGACACAAATTTGGGCATCACTCGAATTTCGTCATCGTTTAGCAATTTTCGAGGTTTTGACAAACACTCCTATTGAGTTCTCGATTCCTTCCAGGATATTCGGCTCCCAAAAATCATCATGGAGGGAGTAGAGTCACACCCAAAACATGACTGTAGTGAAATCATCTTTGTCTGGGTTGTAGCATTCCTCCCAATAGTGAATGAAGAGGCCTGCACTATCGATGAAGTAAGGGCCATTTTTTAATATCCGCTTACGGTCCTCGAGATCTTAAAAGATCATTGTAAAGAACCCTTTGGCCCTGATTCAAAGCTCAATATTCCATTTTGGGTAACACTTGTTCTGGATCCAAGAAAAAATGTCCTATTCTCATGGCCAGATCCCCAAAAATTTGTAGATCATTTCCTGATATTTCATATTTATCGAGCTTTCTTGAGGTAGTTGTTAGGGATGAAAAATTTTGGGTTGACTGCTGCCTTTGGAAGGCATCGACTCTTACGCTCATTTTCTTGCCATTGTGCTGCCATGACTGGGGTTTTTGAAACTGTAGAGGAACCATTAGGTCCATTGGGCATATGTCCTTGCATGAAGGGAGTCGAGTTTGTTGCATCGTTGTAGGATTGCGATCCATCCTTCCGTGACGGGGGCCCTCACATGTGGGCTTCCATGAGGGCCTGGAATGATGCAAGGCCTTGCAGACATAGTGCATGACTAGGCAGAGCAGGCTTGAGGGTGAGGAGGGTTGTAGTCTGGCTAGAGAAACCCTAGCAGAGCAAAAAAAACCTCAAACTCTATTGTTTTTCTTAAAAATACTTAATATATACTTAATAGTAATAATAAAAGTTAATATTTAAAAGTATGTATATTGCATAATAAGCTTATAAATATCTTCTTAAGGATTATTTGACAGGGATTAAGGTGCATGCAACCCTTGCCTAATATAGTATGTGAATGGGTTCACACTTGTGGTTTTTTTGGGGTTGAAATCCAATTTTTTAAATATTAAATGATATATTAAGAAATAATATATTGAAATTTAAATTTTTTATTGATTGGGTTAAAAAGTGTTCTAGAGAAAATATGCTTGGCTTAAAATAAAATCAAATTTAAAAAATAAAATAAATGATAAACAATATAAAATTCATAATTATAATTATAATTAATTATAACTAATAATTAAACTATGTGAGACTCATCTTAACTTTAGATCTACCAAGTTTGAGAGGGATCAAATATTTTGAGGTACAAACATCTTTAGAGTCAAAAGAGATTTGATCCCTTTGGGTGCCAAGTAGATCCATAATTAAGATAATCTAGATTGGTTGAGATAATAAGATGCACAAACAAATTAATATAATATAAAATAGCAAATATTTATCATTTATGAAAAATTTATATTGTTTTAAATCTTTATTCAATGCTTAAATATAAAATACAAGGCTGAACTACACTAAATGAATCCTTATATTATTGTCTATAAAAAGGAAAGTGAAACAAATTTACCCATCAAATGAGAAAGTACCTTTTTTTTTAGGTGTAAAAAAACACCCCATTTTGAAAAGAGGTGATGTAGAATTACCATTTTTTTAGCATAATTATCTTTTTTTAAAGCTTGGTAGGACCTTTCATTTTTATTTTTATTTTTCTTTTTTTTTTTACTCCATCTTCATCAACATGAACATTTGTTTTAAAATAATGTTAGAACTAACTTCGGTTTTTCCTTACGTGGTGAGTAGTGAATTTAACTACTACAATAATCATTTTCCCATATTGTAGAACTAAATTGAATGAATCAAATGGTGCCTAATTAGTACATTAAACCTGCAAATGGGATTGCAAATTTTCATTTGCAAATTTTCCCTTTCCTAAAAAAAAGGAGAAAAAAAAGAAAATAAAAAGAAAAAAATTTACCTTTAAGGTAGTGGTTGAACTAGCAAAAAAATGGAATATTTAGGATAGTACTTACCATGTTTATTACTTCCTAAACTATCTCTACTCCCCACTTTTAATGAAGAAAATAAATTTACCTTAAAAGCTTAAAATATAATAGTCTTAAAAAGTGGTATTGAAAAAGATGAACAACTTTAGATAACATAATTGATGAAAAGAAATCCTAACTATTTAGCTTAGAATTAAGAAATTTCTTAATGATAAGAGAAGTGGAGTGTTAATTGTAAATTCTAAAGTGCTTAATCATATTTAACTATTCTTAAAATTGAGCACTTCATAGATCTTATGATTATTTTTAGTCACTTTATTTGATTGCAGATGATCTTATGATTATGTAATATATTTTTTATTATCAACTTAATGTATAATTATTTGTACTCATTATATATGTTCTTATGATTATGCAATCTATTATGATGATCAACTGAATGTATGATTATTTTCAATGGCTATTAGATTTGATTTGAGATATTCTTATGGTTATGCAATCTATTTTTATTTTCTTACGATCAACTAAATGTATGATTGTTTTCACTCACTCTATTTACTTGTGTTGGAATATGTAATTCCTATTTGTCTTCAGTTGTGGTTCTCTCTATGTATAGATTCTATTCCTATTCTATAGGTTATTTCCTAGTTTAGTGTGAGGTTGAGATATTCCCTCAACCAACTTATTGTGCGTCCAAGATAGCTTTTCTATCTTGAGACTGTACCTCGTGTATATATGTAACTTGATAATAGAGCTTGTATCCTCAGTTTCTAAGTTGGTATCGGAGCCCATACGGGTCTAGACCTCGGCCTCTCCTGGGCTGAGGGAAATAAGAGTATATTTCTATTGTTCTGTTAGTTTTTTGGTTGTCCATTCGTTTGGGTGGAGGTATACTGGAGCAGCGGTGCGCCCATCCTCAAATGTGTAAGTGGAATTGGTTTTCAGGGGCTTGATTACTGCATTTGCTGTGTTTTTGGATTTGCTGCCCATTAGTAGTGAAGCCTGAATCAGATCGGATATGTGTGGTGGTGAATCCCCAAAAGACCCAGAAGGCCGAGCACTACTGGGAAAAATGGCAAAGAAGGTTCGATGTTATTGATTGTATATTGAATAGGCTTCTTATGAAGCTATGCAGCTATGTTAGCATACTGGAAAGAACATCGATACTTGTTTGGGGGCAGTCGCAAGGGTAATTAGCTGGGAAGATTGGAGAATTGTTTGCAGCAAAGCATAACCATAATTGCTTGTAGGAAAGCTTCACTGCCACTGTAGACTGCCATGGCTGCCAACATGGGCGAGGAGGAGCAATTGAAGCAGTTTAAGTTCACGTTCTCACGTTTCTGCCAGAATAGTGAACGCTCGCGAAGGAGGGTTCTTCAACGCTCTCGGTGGAATGCTTGTTATTGTTGTATGAATCATCATCTATCAGTTGGGTAGGGCGGTAGTGTAGTTATTGGTGTTTTTGTGTGATGCTACGCTTGAAAGATATTATCGTCGCAATACATAGGACCAAGATCCTATTGCAGGACCTGAGCACCGAGATGAGTCGAGTCTTGAATCTGATCAAAGCTCAGTCCATATCAGACTTTTGTGAGCAAAAGAAATTGAGATATTTTGCCTGGAAATTGTCAATTCGCAGTTGCAGTCCTCCTGGTGGTGGCCGACAATGCTGGTGTGTTGGTGACGAGAGATTTTTCAATTGTTGGCTACGATCCGAATGATCTGGACTTGGATGACAAAGTCTGGAAAATGTATGAATCATGGTTGATCAAGTACAGAAAGGTGGACAATTCACTGGATGAGAAATGCAAGAGGTTATTATTCTCAAGGATAACTTGCATTTTATCGATGTGCAGAACTGGAGGAACCTGTCATACTGGCTGGGTCTCAATGAAGATGTTGCTCCATTGATTTGCAATCTGAGCAGACCACGAATTCTCATGTGGTAGCGTTTGTGGCGATTCGATTCCATGGTGCTGAAGGGTGGAAGTTTCTTGGGTTGCAGCTTGATCGGAGGAGCACTGCCACCATTGTTGTGGTGTAGCTTTCGGGAGGAATGGAGCTAGGCTACACACTTTCCTATGTGGATACCATGAATGGAGTGGATGGAGGCTATTTAGAATTTATTTAGTATTTCATAGATTTCTGCATTCGATCCACCCAGCTGTGCGCCTTACAGGGAAGCTTTGTGTTCAGAGCATCGTAGTTTGTGTTTTGAGTTGTTGCTCGTTGTTTGTTGCAGGGGCTATGGAGATGTTTCTCACCACAGGGATAAATCCCATAAATCAGCGGTAGCAACATACTCTGTTGGTTTATTTGCTACATGTGGATTGAAATGTAGTCATACTCTGTTGTTTTCTTTTTAGTCTCTATTTTTCCAGCTATGAGGAGCCTATTGAATTGCAGTCATATATAAAACCACCGTCATGTTTTGTGTGTTCTTTTAAAGAAATGGGTTGATGGAGGCGTGATACAAATGGAAGAGGAGCATTGTTTTATGTGCCATATTGCATGAGGAGATGTGTGTCAGTGAATTATAAGTTGTGTTGTGTGGAATCTTCCTGAGAGTCGTGATAAGTTTCTGCGTAGATATGGCCATAACGATGCGTGGATATTCTTATAGTGATACAAAGTAGTGTAAGTGGAAGCGTGGATCAAATGTCATTCAATGGATTCATGGATCTGACTCGCTCTGCTGAGAGCCAATATTTGTCATTGTTGAGTCATGTATCTTATTTCTAAGAAGTATATGCAGAGTGACTGTTGTGTTTTAGTGGAGGTCAAGCTTCATATTTATTTGGAGGTAGAATTGTTGAGTTACGCTAGTACGATTTGTCAATTGCAACGGAAGTTGGGCAGTGGATCGTGATTTGTTGTGAATTTTGTTTTTCCAGTTATGTTGGTGTTGTGAACATGGCCTTGTGTAGCGAAGAGGTCGATAGATTTTTGAGTCTTCTGAAGGTGTTATAAGAGGCGCGAAAGCACGTGGAGTTGTTGGGAGGCTTCCAAATTCCTTTGTTTGGGATCAACCTGGTTGAAGGTTGAACACATTTCTAGCATGGTGTCGTGGCACAACAGTGAAGTGAGCCAAGGTCAGTGTGGTGAGGTGCCTCGATGTGATTATGTTTTTATACAGGGTAAAGATGCAACCAAAAGTCCCAACATATTTGCTTTGATGAAACTAATTGTCTTCGTGAATTACTCTGCTTTCATGTTGAGACTGGTCAACTTAACGTGTAAATGCATTTGTGTAAATCTAGTTAAAAGAATTAGATGTTGTATTGTTGTGACATTTAGCTTGGCAAACTATTGTCACGAGTATGAATCTATGTTGGAATTTTCCATTCCAATAATAGAAAAATTTATTTGTAGAAATGATTTACTACCAGATATGATGAAGACATTACAATGAAAATGGCATCAAAATATAGTGTATGAAGGAACATCAGAGATTGGAGGATGATCGAGTTTGTGTGTGCCCAATGTGATGGAAACATACCTGAATATTCAATTGCAAGGAGATTAGCTTGATAATGGGTCTTAATTGTTGCAGCCTGTCTACGAGCATAAGGGGGCATGCTTGGAAGCAGTTACCCTACCTTGATACTGTGAACAGGGCAAGTGGCATCTTGATGCGATTCCAAGAGAATTGGATACTGAAACAAGAACTTTTTGTGTATAAAATTGTTGAATTTTATGCATGTTGACAGTGAATTTGTGGACAACGCAGGATTGGACCATGGATTTGTGGCTGTGTTAAGCCTTCGTGGTTGAGTTGAGCCTTCGTAGCTGTGTTGAGCCTTCGTGGCTGAGTTGAGCCTTCGTGGCTGTGTTGAGCCTTCGTGGCTGTGTTGAGCCTTCGTGGCTGTGTTGAGCCTTCATGGCTGAGTTGAGCCTTCGTGGCTGTAATGAGCCTTCATGGCTATGTTAAGCCTTGGTGGCTGAGTTAAGCCTTAGGGGCTGAGTTGAGCTTTGGTGGCTACATTGTATCTCCTCAAGGCTGAGTGCTTGAGTAGTGGAGGTGAATTACTGCTTGTCAAAATGTGAACTAACAAGCAGGTGAAAGGGTGTTGCTAGTGCTTGTTCATGAAGCAATGTGGAGCGATCAGTTGTCAGTGATATGATAGGGATCAAATCAAAGACAACGTGTAGTGTATGATCTTGGATCTGCTCACAACAACAGTGTGGGCGGTGTTTTGGTGAACTGAAATTCGGGGCAGTTTGTCTGCAGTAGTGAATGGCATGGCCATGTGCTGTATTACTGTCATGGTTATCACTTGTGATAACCATGACAATAATACAAGGGGGATTTAATCAAGAGTTTGGATGAACCATGTATGTGACAGACTTCCTAGTAGACTGGCGGTTGCAGCGGTTGGAACCCATGCATTTCGGTAGATGGTTGTTCCTTTATATCGACATCAATAATAGCATGAACATGATACAAAGTGTAATTACCAAACAAAACCAGTGTAATTACCAAACAGGACCAGTTGTAGACTTTACAGATGGATATTGAGACAAGTAGTCATTAAGGGGGAGTGTTGGAATATGTAATTCCTACTTGTCTTCAGGTATGTTTCCATCAAGATAACTTCAGTTATCTTGAACACACAAGATAACTTCTCTATCTTGAGACTGTACCTCATGTATATATGTAACTTGATAATAAAGCTTGTATGCTCAGTTTTTAAGTACTTGTACATTAAATTATGATGGATTTAGAACTTAAATTATACATGTCAAATATCATTTGGTATAAAAACTAGGTCAATGTTTAGTAATGCAAATGGACTATGAAGAAAACTAAGTGAAAAACATATGATTGTTTCCACTCACTCTATTTACTTGTACATTAAATTGTGATGGATTTAGAAGTTAAATTATGCATGTCAAATATCATCTGGTATAAAAACTAGGTCAATGTTTAGTAATGCAAATGGACTATGAAGAAAACTCAAGTGAAAAACATGAATACGTTGTAGCTTAAAAAAATAATAAGAAAGTGAAGAAAACATAATGAATTGAAAGATATAGGCATTGTTTTAAATTTGGTAATGAAACGTGGGACAAGAATATTGACATAAAAAAAATTTATTATGTCAACAATATATTCATGCAATGATGTTAAGATAATATATTAATGTCTATTAAGATAATACATAAGTGTAATCACCTCATAATCAGAGTGCCAACGCATTAGCAATTCACCAGAGATAAGAGGTTTAAATAGTAAAAAGAGTGATAACAAAATTTGCGACTTTGTAGGGATTCATAAACTAGTCATTATATTTTAATCATAATAACCTAACAGGATAAAAAATGGGCATAAGCCCCCAGTCTATCAAGAAGACAAAACATAATTGTACATAATTGTAAACGTGTACAATTATTGCAACTAACTTGGATGATCAACAAAAATAAAGGAGCTATGCAAATATCTAATGGCCGAAATTAATCAACATAGCACCAAGAGGCTCATCTCTGCAATTCGGGCATGAAATTTGTTGCCTTAACCATTCAAGGATGCACGATGGATGATAAAGATGTTTGCAAGGCAATTGTTTTGCACTCTCTCCAATGGTTAACGGTTCTCGACAAATCGTGCATATCAATGACTCGGAGCTGTCAACATGATGTTCGTTGGTAATTACAACTGTGGGTAAACCATTTACTGCCAATCGTCCTTGAGCGGGATCATGTTCTATATCATGTTCGGTTAAGTAATCAGTAGAAGGACGATCAACGTTGCAAAATACACCAATGGCGTAATACCGGAATTCAAAATCATATGTATTATGGTGTAGATGGTGCATGATATCAAGCCAACTAAAATTCGAATTCCATATAAATTGCACACTTGCGCGATTTCCATTCTGGCGATCCCGAAAATCCCATATCATTCGAACCAAGATAATGTTGTCTGCCAATTCTGTTGGAAGGTAGTTTTCCATATGACCTTCAGTACCATTCCAATCAAATCTCACGCGACGTATGTTGTCATCGAATCTTTCATCCTCTATCTGTCTTATATCAATGTTTTCTGAAAAATGGTCAAATTCCCACTCGTACTCGGCAGAGATGGTGTCTTCAGACTGCAAAGAATATGCCGGTCTGACTAACCTAACGGTCACACTAGAAACGAAATGCCGTTCAACGTGTTCACCTTCTCTACTATTTGTCAAATGTTGTTCTTTGTGTTCATCGTCCGTTACATTTGGTTGTGTTGCTGTCACAACTGCTGAACTCTGCAAAGAAGGAATCTCAACACCTTCCTGGAGCTCGGCTTCAACATCTTTCAAAATGCTGAGAAGCATATTTCTCCCGTTATCACCATACAGGTTACGATCGTTGCTGCCATTTAATTGCTCCATATCTGTATGTTTTTCAGATTTTGCGAAAACCTAATTTGATAGAATGTAACGGAAACTTGAATTCAAAACCCTAATTTGATAGAATTTAATGGAAATTTCAATTTTCAGTCGGACTATACTGTAGAAACATCTAACAAGTAAATTTCGTCTTAATAACCATATATACATATATATGTTCCCTGGCTCAAGTAGTAATTCTCATGACCATTTATACATATATTTTCTTTCAGAAGAAACCATATATACATATACATGTTCGTTCCCTCAACTAGTGATTCTCATGCTTTTATTAAAGCCGACAATATCACATGCCCTGCCATTACTAATTCGGCTGATTCTTAGACTGGAAAAGCCGACAGTATTCCAATCCTCACAACTTTGATCTCCTTGGAAATCGTAATGATGCAAAACATTACTCTTAATCACAGTGTTGAAATGCTTCTACGTAGTGCAATGACATTTCCTTTCAAACATTTTAGTAGAGAAAAGCTCTTTGTGTACATGATGATGTGAAACGTACCAAGTTTAATTAGTGTATGGTATTGAATTTATATTTTTGTAGATGGAAATGGGAAATTTCACTTCAATTAGTTGCTGGAAGTTATTTACTCTATGCTTTGAAAGAACATAGAATTGAATTCTTATCAACATTGAAACAAGAGATATTCATCTTGAGATTGAAATCTACATTTGTATTTGTAATATGCATGTCATTTGCCCGTGATGCTTAAGAATCATGTAATATTATATTTCTTAAAGTAGATAACAGAGTAACATATATATATATATATATTACTTGTAATTGATGTATATATATGTTGTGTAAGTTTTATTTAACTCTCTTAGTTAATTATAAGTACTTATGTTAATAAAGTTAATAAAAATATTAGATAGATCATCCATCAATATATAAATATTTATTAAATATATTTCAAAGTATTTATTAGGATATTATCATAGATGTTATATTTCATTTATCATTTGTATTTTTTTTAATGATAGAAATAAAATTTTGAATAATGAAATTTAAATTTATTTTATTTTTTAAGGTTTTATAGCTAGTATTGGTTTTAGTGTAACTTAATCATCATTATTATTAATTAATATATTATATATTAATTGATTATGCTTAATATTAATTGGTTATAGTTATTGTAATTAATATTATATAGTCTAATTGATTATAAACCATGATTTTTTGTAATTGACCAAGTTTATGATAATGGATCTTGCTAGTCCACTTACAACTAATTATTAACAATAAACGTCATAAATGTGAGTAAGAAAATTTTCTCACAATATTTTTGTTAAATAATAATCAAAATAGATATAATATAATTGATATATCATCAATATAAAAAATTATAATTCATCCCTTCACTAAATTATACATGCTACCTTCTTTATGGTTAAATATGTCATACAAGAGTGAGCAAAACCATACTCTAAGTTCCACCTAAAAGGCATCAACTTTTTTTTACAGAGGTAGATATCTTAGGTGGATTTAGATACGTGTATTATCAAAGTATAAGAAGATAGATCATAAATACTAAGGTGATCAAAACAAACAAAAAAAAAATTTGTTATTGAAAAAGTCAAACAATATTACATATTTAGTTGGTGAAATTGATTAAGTATATATATATGAATAAATAAATTCATCACTCTAGCGATACATAAGGAAATATATATAATTAGAGTAAATGTCAACACAATTAAGATGTACTAGTTATTCACTTAGCTTTGGTTATAATTTATTTTATTATTTATTTATTTGTTTTAATTTGAAAAAGTGTCTTCATTTATAAAAATATCGTGAAGAGAAGTAAAACTATGTAAAGATAAAATATTTTTAATATATATATAAGCATTATAGAAACATACAAAGGTAGATAAGTAAATCTTGAAAGAGTATTATATTACTCGCATTGTTGTGTAAAAGTACATAAAAGACCTCCATTATATAGCAATGGAGGAAGCCTAATGTCAGTTATGGATAACTACCAATTAAGGATAATTGCAACAAGAGATTACAACTCATCATACTTAACTAATAGGGAAATGAAGAGTTTAAAAGGCCAAATCTAACACCCCCCTTAAGCAGAACATAGGGAGTAACTAAAGAAAACAAAAAAAAAAGAATGGTTCCTCCACAACGATGCTTGATTAGGTACCCATGTACAAACTCCCATAAGCCAAAAAAGAGAGAAAATTTTGTATGAAAAAACTCCACCCCAAAAGAGAGAAAGTTAATAGTTCTCAAATTACCATGGAGCTCAAAACTATAGATCCCATAACGATCCACTAAATGGAAAGAACATAGGCCTGCTCCAATCAAGAAGTATGAAATGTTGAAGTTCCAGAACTTCGAATATGAGAGTCATGAAACCTCAATGAGGTTGGTCAATCTCTCAAGTAGGATTGTTGGAGAGGCATAAGGATGGAAAACACTGTCAACTTCTACCAAAATTACTTCAAAGAGAGTTAGATCCGGTAAATAACAAGAAAAAAGGCTTCAAACAAAACCAACATCATCAACCAACAAATAACGAATGATTCATATAAGCATGACAAATTTCATAGAACAAAAATCCTGAAGTTGTATGAACACCATCATTATCACACTCATCAAACACAAAATATGACAGTTCTCAACAATGGAATGACAACAATATTTTTCATCATCTAAGTGTCTCCCCTTAAAACACAACTATGGAAGGAGCGAGAATCAACAATATTCATTGTCAGCAAATTTCTGCAGGAATCACAATTAAGAGAATAATGGAAATCATAATTAACAACCTATGCAACATGATGATATGAATTTTGTAATAATTAGTTCAATTGATGCCATGACCATCCATTTACCCAACAACAAATGATCTTCATGGTTGATATTGGTCTGTTATTCATTCTCTCACATCTCTTCTGCAACGATATAAACGTCGGACTAGTAATTGACCAAGAATGTTGGAACCTCGATGATTTTTATGCAACCAATTTATGGGTATCTATCATTTCAAGTTTTCTTATGGTCAAGATCCTAGGAAATGTTGATTATGATCCCACAAACTCAACATATCATTGGTTCCACTACTAATTGAAGAACCCTGTGGTCTACATGTAACATTAATTCATCAAAAAAAGTCAACAAGTCTACACATAAAGCCATCAATGGATTAAATCACCATGCACACACATATGATTATATAAAGTAGAAATCAAATTTCATTAAATTAACGAACTAAACTATTGCATAGCATCTATTGGGGCCATGTCTCGCGATATATTTATTGTAATTTCCACCTCCTTTCAATTCCCAAAGGATACAATTTATAGAGGAAATTACAATATTGTGGATCATTTCAAGATCCATGATCTTCTCCATAAATCTTTGAGCATTATCCTCTCCACAAATCTCTCAACATGATATTTTTCACAAATCTCTCAACATAATCTCTAAGAGCCCTCACAAATCTAATTTTCAAGATTTTTAACAAATATCTTTCCTTTTGAGCCATTTTTATCATTTTCTCCTTCGAGAAGTCATTCTTGCTCATTTTTTCAGAGAATGGGTCGATGCTCATGTATCATACACCCAAGGTACAAAAACATATGAACTCCCAGTAATATGCATCTAGTATTCTCCTAACAACTTCAGCTCATGAGTTGCAACACGCCTCTATACTAACAAGTATCCACCATGGTACATAATACCTCACCAAACTTTCTGCTTAGTTTTCAATGTTGGCATCTCCCTTATTCTTTCCTCTAGAACCATTTGAGTACTTCTTGCTCTAGGCTATTGAAAATATTCTCACCTTCCTCTATTTTCACCTACACAGAGAAAAAAAATATCTTACCATATTTTCAGTTACTTGTACCTTATTTTGTTTCTTCTCCTCAACAGTACATGCATGGATATTTTGTGCTCAGATACCACTTGATGCAAATGACTTATGGGGGTCTATTAATTCAAGTTTTCGTATGGTATAAGTACGTGTATTTCAGATTAATCACATCATTAGAATTTGGTCGATGTTTTGAACCAACTAATTTGGTTCATCTTCATGAAAATTTGAAAAAACCAATCAATCTTTAGGAATAAATAGCATGGATGGATCATTGTTTGGAGATAGTCACTAAAAACTAGTCATTAGTAAATTAGTTATTAAGGTAAATTGGTTGCTAGGAATATTAAATATTTATTAAATTAATCAAATAATCCCATAAGATTTAAAATTTGGTTATAAAAATATTATTTATCTATAACAAGGTTGCAGTGAAATTATTTATGGTAGTTAAATAAATTTAAAATACAGTAAAATTTAAATAATGATATTAGATTAAAATTATTATATATTTATCATAATTATATATAATACTACCATAAATTAATTAAATAGATGCAAAAATGTTAATAATGGTCACTCATTATTATTTATAAATGTTAAGAGTAGTTACACAATATTATTTATAGATAAAGTAGTTACTAGGAGAAGTCAAAGGGTATAGAATAGGATACAAAATACTATTAATTAATAAAGAAGCTAGGAGTTTATTTATTTGTATTAATTAATTTTTAATATTCCAGTTTTTTTTATTAGTAATAAATATATATGTTAAGAATGGTTAAAGAATACTAAACCATATTAAGAATGCTTACAACTTAAACCCCTTATTGGTCACATTGGTTCCTATGTTAAGGGCTCAACTTCCTTTATTAAAGAATGGAAGAATATTTGGTTGGACCATGGGGAGTTGCTAGTAAGTTTTGATGTTGTTTCCTTATTTACCAAAATCCCCATCGAAGAAGCCAATGGTGTCATAAATTGGATCTCACACCAGGATACAGCTAAATTAGTTGGCTCTGTCTCACCTCAACCCTCTTTAGTTTCGAAGGTGAGTTCTATGAGAAAAATTGCAGTGTTGCAATGGGTTCCCCTCGTTTCCCTATAGTTGCTCGCTTATTTATGGAATATTTTGAGATGAAGGCCTTAGCCTGAGTTCAATTTCACCCTCAAAATTGGAAGAGGTTTGTTGATGATACTAGTGTCATACGACCCCATGGTCGTGAGAAGTTGG
Source organism: Pinus albicaulis (assembly GCA_034641835.2). NCBI lineage: Eukaryota > Viridiplantae > Streptophyta > Pinopsida > Pinales > Pinaceae > Pinus > Pinus albicaulis. Next base: position 1,472,812,861 of record CM076584.1, read on the forward strand.
ATCTATTTCTCAGCCATCTTAATTCCCAATATGAATCCATCAAGTTCGCGATGGAGGTAGAGGTGGACGGATTCCTTCCCTTCCTTGACATTATCCTCTCTAGAATGGATGATGGTTCCATTTCTCACCAACTTTTTCACAAGAAAATTCACGTTGAACAGTATCTTCATGTTAGTTCTAATAATTTTAATTCCCAAATATTTGGTGTTTGTAGCACCCTTGTTACCCGTGCTTTGAGAATGTCTGATGAAAGCCACTTGGAGTAAAAAAAATCTCATCTTCTTGAGGTATTTTTAATTAATCGGTATAGTAGATCTCAAGACGTCAAGGCCTTTCAAAAATCCTGGAAAGTTTTACGTGGTAAAACTTCTTGCATGAATCTGATCTCCAAGGTTCATCTCCCCTTCATCCAAGGGACCGCAGACACGATTTCCCATGTCCTTAAAAATAACAAGGTCTCCTATTAGTTCAAACTTCTTTGTACCATTAGAAATTATCTTGTATTTTTGAAAGACCCAGTTGACCCTAAGGACAGGAAGGGGACTTACTTGGTTCCATGTTCCTGTGGTGTTCCCTATATTGGAGAAACGGGTCAATCCATTAAACAAAGATTCAATGAGCATGTTGTAGATATTACACACAATCATTCCTGCACATCTGCTCTTGGTGAACATGTGGGGAAATCTTGTTACCATTTTTTTATTTATGACACCACGACCATTGATAGGGTTGATCACCTCCACCATAGCAAGCTTATAGAGGCTATTGAGATTGAGAGGCATGCTAGAAATATCAACAAGGTTGATGGTTGGAAATTAAGTAAGAATTGGATTCTGAATCTTTCCATGTAATTCTTCCCCATCTTGGTTGGTATTTTATTGTGATAGGTATTTGAGTTCTTTTCCATTATATTTATGTGTAATTTTGTTTTCGTATGCTCTCATTCCTTTAATTCTATTTTACTTCAATTTTTTAATAATAAACCCTAGCATATTCTTTATTCTTAATTAATATTCTTTAACCATTCATAACCTATATGTTTATTATTAACAAAAAATTTGCAATATTAAAAATTAATTAATAGAAATAAATAAAATCCTAGCTTCTTTATTAATTTATAGTATTTTGTATCCTATTCTATACCCTTTGACTTCTCCTAGTAACTACTTTATATATAAATAATATTTTGTAGCTATTATTAACCTTTTGTGACCATTATTAATTTTTTTTGCATCTATATAATTAATTTATGGTAAATTATTATATATAATTATGATAAATATATAATAATTTTAGTCTTATATCATTATTAAAATTTTACTGTATTTTAAATTTATTAAACTAAAATGAATAATTTCGCAACAACCTTGTTATAAATAAATATTATTTTTATAACCAATTCTTAAACCTTATGGGATTATTTGATTCATTTAAGAATTATTCAATATTCGTAACAACCAATTTAGCTTAATAACTAGTTTACTAACGGCTAGTTTTAAACTATTATCTCTGGAAATGATGCATCCATGCTATTTATACGTGAATATCTATTGGATTTTTCAAACTATCGTGAAGATGAACCAAATTAGTTGGTTTGAAACATCAACCAAATCCTAATGATGTGATTAATCCAAAAGAAATTTACTTATATTATGGATCGTAAACGTCTTAGATCTAACATTTTCTTATGGTCTTGATCCTAGTACTTGTGGATTATGAGCCCACAAACTAAATCAATCATCACTTCCACTATGAATTAAACAACCCCGTGGTCTACATGTAACATTAAATCGTCAAAAAAGGTGAACAAATCTACGCATCAGGCCATTAATGCATTAAATCACCATGCACACACTAGAATTATATAAATTAGAAATCATTCTCATTAACTAAACCCACTAAACTATTTCATAGCATCTATTGGTGCCTTGTCTTGTGAGATCTTCATTCTAATGGCTTCCTCCTTTCAATGCCTAAAGGCTATAATTTATAGAGGAAATTACAATATTGTGGATAATTTCAAGATCCATGATCTTCTCCAGAAAGCTCTGAGCATGATCCTCTCCAAAAATATCTCAACATGATATTTTTCACAAATATCTCAACATAATCTCTAAGATCCCTCACAAATCTAATTTTCAAGCTTTTTAACAAATCTCTTGCCTTTTGATATGTTTTTATAATTTTCTCCTTATGAATTCATTCTTTCTAATTTTTTCAGAGAATGGATCAATGGTCCTACATCATATTTGCTTTGATGAGGGCATGTAGATACCTGAGTCTTTGTTTTTTATAGACTCAAAGTTGAGTGCAACAACACTTTAATTTATAATGACATTTGGAGCCATGTCATCAATATGTTTATCACAATTAACAAGAGCATTTTATTCAAGAACCTCACAGTTCGTTGTAGGTGATGAGGCAGTAGAAGGATCATCTGCAAGACCTATTCTTGATGTATGCACTAGAGTGTTAATAGGAGAAACAATTCTCTGTCCATTATTCGCATGTCTTCCTTCGGTATATCCCATTTTTCTAAGAAATGGAGACCCAATACAAGTAGTATGGTTTTCAAAACTCGATGTGACAAAGGCATGTTATGAGTGATGATCATGAACATCAGTCTTCTCATGTTCACCATCAATAAGTGCAAAATAAGGAGAACTTGGTACCTTAACATCAACTATCTTCATCTTAAATTTCTGAAGATGACTAACTTCTAATTCAAGTTCCTACTTATATTCTTTCATCTTTTGAATGATCTCATCCTTTTGAATTAGTTGTTGAGACAAGGCATCATAATCTTGCTTCAAAAAATGACATTTGTCCATCATTGCTTCTTTTAAAAAATCAATCTCCATAATGTGTTGATTATTTTTCACTTCTTGCGGCTTATTTACATTTGAGTTAGAAAAATACTCAACTTCCTCCTACAAGTCATCAAGAAGATACCTTGAAATTTATGTGCAAAAGTCTTGAAATATTTTCGCATGGTCAATTCCAAATGTTCAATATTGCTGATTGTTGATCAAACATCTCAAAATATTTTCCCATGGTCAATTCCAAATGTTCAATCTTGTTGATTGTTGATTGTTTTAGCGATTGAAATTTCCAACCTATTCTTAAGAGTTTCATACTTTGATTGCAATAGATTTACTACATATTGCAATTGAAGAACCTCTTTGCAAAGTTCCTCTTTGCCTGTTGACAAAGCTCTTGCAATATTTTGCCAATATTGGAAACACGAAGTTGAAAATATACTAACCACCAAAAACAAAGAAGAATGACTTGTAGAAAAAGTTACAAAGAAGATTGACTTGTAGAATTTTTTTTCCATGAAAACAAAGACAAAGGACAAGCTATGGTTTACTCATGATGGAAATCAAATGCATGTTAGGCTTTACCCCTCTTTTTCTTTTTAAACTTTTTTCCAAAGACACTTTTAAGGGAAAAAAATTTTGAATTCTTTTTTTTTGAAAAGAAGAAGAAGAGAACCAATGAAAGCATTGCCTCAATCCCTCGAAAACATAAATTGAGACATCATGGTGCTTTTTCAACCTAGTTACTGAACCCACTTCAGATAGTAGATACGAAGGGTCATTGGTCACTACTGATATAATTTATTGTGGAGGCCACGATTTTGCTACTGAGACTCATAAATTTAAACAATCATTATAAACTATGGTTTTTTCGTTTTTTCTTTGTGTGTGATAGCACAAGACAACATTAATGGTGTATATTTCTCATGATTATTTCTCTTGAAGCACAATGGAGTCAATTCGTAGCTCCCTTCCACTCTACATTTGTTTGTTAGATGAGATCCAAAGATACATAATGGAAGGTATTGTAAGGGGGTTGATCTCTCCCTTTGAGAAGGAGAAATAGGTGAGCGAATATAGAGTGTGGAAGAGGATTACAACACCCAACTTTCCAATAATTCCAGAAGGAAAATTGAATGGGGGTACTACGATTTTCATCTTGTCTGGCCTGAACACGGTACTAGAGACATGACCACCAAGTATAAATAAAATATATTTGAATATTAGAATAGATGTAGACACTAATAATGTTCAAATATATTCTATGGCATAGCGTAGTGTAGAAGTAAGCATTGAAGAAAAAAATTATAGATTTAGGGGATGATGTAGATTTTAGATATTCAGGAGGCATGAAGCCTGCCATCCCTACCATGGATTTGACTGTAACATAGGAGATCGACACTTTTCTAGCCTATAAAAGAGGTCCCAAATCTAGCCGTGACATGGCACAAAATCACCTACGAAGCCTTTCACTCAGAGCTCTTTCAATATCTTCTAAAGAAGAACATGGATATTTTGTTGGTGTACATGCACATAGTTAGCCTTAATTAGCTTTATTTTAGCTCCAATTATTGCATGTGATGTGCACTTGTCTTTAGTTAGTTAACTTCAGTTATTAAATGTGATGTGCACTTATCTTTAGCTAGTTAACTTGAGTGGTTACATGTGGTGTGCACTTGGCTTTAGTTAGTTAACTCTAGTTCTTGCATGTGGTACATGTGCACATTAATATAACATAAAGCACACTTAGCTTCAATTAGCTTTAATTATCCATAGTTATTGCATGTAGAACTAAGCTTAACTTATTTTATTTATGTATTGATTCTCAAATTAATATTGATGAATCAAATTCATTCTCAATTCCAATTTTGTTTTCTTTTTCAACTCTCACAAGTTTGCGCAATTATTCTTCAGCTAGATCCCTATTTGTGCTCTAATAATTTTACATGGTATCGAGCTACAAGGGTTTGGAGGTTTGAAGAGAAAATAATTGGAAATTGTTCAAAGATTTGATTTACATATCAAAATATTTGAGAACTGCCACAATTGTTGCTACAGCTGCAAGGTGCAAAAAAATGTAGCTCTCATATTCTGCGATTCTTACCCTGTATAAATACTTCTGATGGAAGCTAGAGATTTTGCTTCACCTTAGAGGCAAAGGTTTATATCAGATAGTTATGAATACGAAATCTGAACCCAATTCCTTGGTTAAAAAATAAAATTACTTCAATAGGATGGACGAGGATTTTGGTCTTCTATTGTTGTCCATATCTCCAACATTGTGCTTCCATCTGGACACATACAACACTTTGAATGAGGTTTGGACAACCTTGGAGAATTTATTTGGAAATCAGGATGATATACGGGCTCATATTCTCGAAAATGAGCTAAATTCCTTATATCCAAATAGATTTGAGAATATTGAAGATTTATTTACGAAATTTAAATCATTTCTTCTATAACTACATGATTGCGGGATCAATAAATCAAAATAGGATGGTCAATCGATCCTTCATATTTTGTCTAAATTAGGTTTCTTTCATTTGTATATTTCATACAATTAGACTTGCAACTTGATAAAAAATGAAAACGCCCAAATTTGATGCATTTATTGAGTCTCTTATTGATGAGAAGGATAAGCTCGTAAACATGAGTTCATTAAATTCTCAAAATGCACATGCAATTGACATGCATGAGAAAGGAAAGTCCAACTTGAAACCAAATCAACAATACAAAGGCGAAGGAAAGGCAAGAGATCCAAATCTAAGAAAGGGACGACATCCAAAACCTTTAGATGATTCTTCAAGCTCCAAGGGTAAGAAGGAAAAGAAATGAAACTTCAAGTCTCCTTATTGTAAAGAGGTTATCCTCCTGAATCCTCTTGCATGCAGAAGACTATTGATATGATTGAAAAGAATCTTCAGAAAAATAATCTTGGTCATCACATTCCAGAAAGTGCCAAGAAGAAGACGGAGGAAGAACCATCCGAAACAAGGGGTAATGGGTATGGTCTGATTTCTCTTAATTCTACACCGCAAGAATGGATCATCGATTCAAGAGCTTCACATCATATGGCTTCTTCAAAGGAATAATTTTCTTCTCTACATGCATACAGGGGAAAATTCTGCAGTTGAATCAACTCAGCAAGGAAGAGTGCAATTCAAAGTTGGAAGTTTCGAGAATGTATTGCAGATTCCAAGGCTTTCAGTGAATCTTATTTTAGTGTATCAAATGACAGAAAAAGGTAGTGGAAGGAAAGTGGAATTCACCCCAGATTCTGTGAGAATTTATGACATATAAACCAATTTGAATATTGCATCTAGCAAGGTAAATGATCAATCTCATATGTATACATTTTCTGATCTTGTTCCTCAATCAGATTATTTTTTCTACTTATGCATGCATATGAAGAAAGTAGGATTTGGCATGAGATATTTGGGCACTTGAATTTCAGGTATATGTAACAAATTGGAAAGAAAGGGATGGTCAAAGGATTTCTGACCATTTAATTTTAAAATGGTGTTTATAATGGATGTGCTCTTGGAAAAAATCCACAAGACAAGTTCAAGAAGGGGCATGCATGGAGGGCCTCTTCACCTTTTGAACTTGTACATAGTGATCTCATGGGTCCATTTCCAGTAATTTCAATGAGAAAAGAAATATATGTATTGTCATATATATATTATTACACGAGATTCACTTGGGTTTACTTCTTGAAACTCAGGTCTGAAGTTTTTCAACATCTAAATATTTTCAAAGTGCATGCGAAAAATCAGTCTGGAAAACACATGAATATAATCCACACAAATAATGGGACATAATATGTCAAAAAATATATCAAGAATCTTGTGTTGGGTATGTGTTATATTCTTTCCAATATTATTCACACGCGTGGGGGGGGGCGGGTGTTCATAGGGGCATGATATGCCCCCCTGTTTGTTCTGTTGGGTGCAATTAGGGGAGGTCACAGTGGGGGTAGAAGCCCCCCCATGTCAAGGGGTTCACAGGAGGTAGGTAGGAACCTATGCAAGGTCCAAGGAAACGCCCCAGGAATTGTTTTTTCCCTTATTTTTTGATGGCCAGACCCGCATATGGTTTTTTGCATGGTTTTGCAAATGGTTTTGGGACATGATGGCTTTCATCCCTTGGTATTTTGTAGATCCAGTCAAGGGAACTACTATTATGGTCTAATCCATGGTTTTTGGATTGGGGTTTATAAATGCTTCGACATGTATATATATGTATTGTAACACTAAAAGGAATATAATGAAAAATAAAGTTGGTAGTCCCGATTTTGGATCCACGGGAAAATATCTGTGTATATATGTTTTATGTTTTATGCTATCGTTATTGTTTATTTTTTGTCTTTAATAATTCATTTCCAGATAATTTTTGTACAGGGTTAAAACCTACATTTTGTATTAGAGTTGTTTCGACTTCAAGGGGATGCCTTTTCTTCTGAGGGGTTTTTTACTTAGGCCTGTGGTAGACCCTATTAAGTGTGAGATTTGCGGGATTGATTCTTGTGGGGAAAGAATATGGCAAGCAGTGGAAAGATAGATATTGAGAAATTTAATGGTTAGAGTTTTGAGTTGTGGAAGCTCAATATGGAGGATCTTCTGGTGGATAAAGATTAGTGGATCATTGTAGATTTGGGTACTAAACCTACAACAATGTCAGATGAATACTAGGGGAAGTTGGATTGAAAGGAAAAGAGCACAATAGGGTTGTGTATGTCAGATTTAGTATTATTAATGTATATGGGGAATCTACGATGATGACTTTGTGGGTCAAGTTAGCGACTTTGTCCCAATCTAAGTCTCTCGTGAATAAATTTTTCCTGCGGAAAAGGTTGTATAACCCAAGGATGAAGGATGGAGACTCGGTGACAGAGCATATTAATGCCTCCAATACTGTGGTAAGTCAATTGTCATTTGTTGATATTAAAATATTAAATGAAGATAAGTGCAAAGTTTGTTGTGGTCTCTACCAGATTCGTGGGATAGCCTAGTTATTGCAATAGGTAGCAATACAACTACCTTGAATTTAGATGAAATAGTCTCAACCTTCCTGTCGGACGAAATGAGGCAGATAAATATGGAGGGAGATAATGGAGATGCCCTATCTATACAAGCAAGGTCCCAGAATAGAATTAAAAATAAGTTTTCAAGTCGGAGATCTAAATCTAGAGGGAGATGTAAATCTCCAAGAAAACATGTAAAGGTGTTTTGGGAATGCGAAAAGGAAGGAAACTACAAAAAGGACTATAGATCTAAAGCTCGTGAGAAAGGAAATGGATTTGATGATGCTCTTTCTAAAGAAGCAAAAACCACCTCAGATGAAGGTGGGGATGTGTATTTGGCTTCTTCTTCAAAGGCACATGTAGATCATGAGGCATGGTTGATTGACTCAGGTGCATCCTCTCACTTCACTCCCCATTGGGATTGGTTTTGTGAGTATGAGAATTATGATGGTGGTGATATATTCTTAGAGAATGATAGAAAGGCCTTAATCATCACACTTGTAAAATTAAAGCTAAAGGTGCAAGGTGGAAGGATTAGAACACTTCCTGGTGTTCTTCATATTCCTTCATTGGCCAGAAATCTAATTTTTGTAAGCAAGATCAATGATGCAGGTGTAAAAACAGTGTTCGAGAAAGATACCTACAAGTTTGTTCAGGGAGCACTGGTATTGATGCAGGGAGTTCGGATTGGAACTCTGTACAAGCTTCATGGTAGCGTTCTTATTGATGGCTGCAATAGTTGTGTGGTTCCTAAAAGTGGAGCATAAAGCCTCGCAGTCTTTGAAAAAAATACCATGCTATGGAATCAAAGGCTTGGAAATATTGGAGAGAAGGGCCTTCACATATTGCATGGTAATGATATGGGAGAAGGAATGTCTAATTTCTCTATGGATTTTTATTTCTATGAACATTGTGTATATGGGAAGTAGAATCGGGTGAGTTTTCTTTCTGGTGCTAAGAGGTCGAACAATATATTAGAGCTTATACATAGTGATGTGTTTGGAACTATGTCGGTTCCATCATTGGGAAATTATGTGTAATATATTTAATTCATAGATGACTTCTCAAGAAATACATGGATATATTTCTTAAGGAATAAATCTGAAGACTTTGACATATTGAAAGAATTTAAGGCCCTGGGGGAAAACTAGACAGAGAACAAGATAAAGTTGTTGAGGACAGATAATGGTGGAGAGTTCTGTAGGAATGAATTTGAAGAAGTATGTAAGAAGTGTGGTATAACATGATAAAAGACTACTCCATACACGCCTCAACAAAATAGAGTTTCATAAAGAATGAATATAAAAATGATGGAAAAGGTAAGAGGCATGCTTAGTGGTGCTAGTTTAGGACAATAATTATGGGCAGAGGTAGTGGAGACTGAATGTTACCTCGTTAATAGATCACCTTCACCGGCGTTGGAGGATAAGACTCCACATGAGGTATGGACTGGTAAGAAACCCTCTCTTTCACATCTGACGGTATTGGGATGTGATGCATATGTACATGTTCCAAAGGAGAAAAGGACCAAGTTGGAAAATAAATCTGAAAGGTGCATCTTTATTGGGTATAAGGATGGTTTAAAAGGTTACAAGCTTTGGAACCCAGAAATAAGAAAGTTTGTGTACAATAGAGATGGGGTGTTTAGAGACGTGAAATATGTTGTTAAACATGAATTCCTACCAAAGGAACCAGAGAAGATAGAGTTTGAGTTAAAGGAGGATGAATCAGACTCCACAACAGAACACGATTCAAAAGAGGAAGAGCCACAAAATCAAGCTGTGAGAAGGTCAGTTCGAGAAAGAAGGCATCTAGAAAGGTATAGTCCATCTGATTTATGTTCAAATTTTTCTTTAACTATCACTGATGATGATCCCAGAACTATCAAGGAGCCAGTGGATTCATAGGATGGAAAACTTTGGAAGGAGGGCATGGTTAATGAAATGACATCTTTGTACAAAAATGAGGCATGGGATTTGGTGGATTTGTCGGCTGGAAGGAAGCCCATATGGAGAAAATAGGTGTTTAGGAAGAAGATGAATGTAGAAGGCAAGGTGGAAAATTAAAAATCTCGGTTGGTAGCAAAAGGTTATTCCTAGGTGCCAGGAATTGATTTTGGTGATATGTCTTTTGCTGTTGCCAAGTTTACTTCTTCTAGATTACTTTATCTGTTGCTGCTGCATTTGATTTTGATATAGAACACATGGAAGTGAAAACAAAATTTCTTCATGAAGATATTGTAGAGGAAATCTACATGAAACAACCTGAAGGCTTTAGGATGAAGGGTAAGAAAGAACTGGTATGCAGGTTAGAAAGGTCTCTATATGGGTTAAAACAATCACCAAGGATGTGGTATCAAAAATTTGATACCTATATACGAGGACTTGGCTTCAATAGAAGAAAAGAGGATCATTGTGTGTATTTTAAATTAAATTGTGACCGTGTTATTTATTTGGTATTGTATGTGGATGATATGTTTTTGATTGAAAATGAAAAAGAAATTATCCAAGATTTGAAGACCCAATTGTTCTCCAAATTCGACATCAAGGATCTTGGTGTTGCAAACTATATTTTGGGCATGTAAATTAAGATATACTGGGAAGAGAAAGCTCTGGTTAAACCAGAGGAAGTATGTTGAGACAATATTGTAGAGGTTCAATATGTAGGATAGTAAAATAATGAAGGTTCATTTTCCTGTAGGTGTAAAGCTATCTGTTGAGCAGTGTCCCAAGGCACAAAAGGAAGAGGAGGATATGTCATGTGTTCCATATGCAAGTGCCGTGGGTAGCTTGATGTATGAAATGCAATGTATTAGACTAGACATTTCACATGCAATGACAGTATTGAGCACTTTTATGTCAAATCTAGCGAAGGAGCATTGCATAGCAGTGAAGCGGGTTTTCAGATACTTGTGTGGCACTAGTGATTATGGTTTATGCTACCAGTGAAGAGCATGATTCAACAAATTTTTGGACATTTGTGGTTTTGTTGATGCGTACTGGGCTAGGGATCTAGACCAAAGAAAATATACAAGTGGGTATGTGTTTAGGCTATTTGGAGGTGCAGTCAGTTGGATGAGTAAAATACAGTCTGTAGTGGCTCTTTCAACTACAGAGGTAGAATATATGGTAGCTACTCATGCAAGCAAGGAAGCATTTTGTTTTCACAGATTGTGTTCATGTATGGGGTTTGTGCAGTGAGTTATAAGGATATACTGTGATTGCCAAAGTGTATTTTTCTCTGAAAAGAACCTAGATTATCATTCAAAGACAAAGCACATTGATGCTCAATATCACTTTGCGAGAGATATGGTTGAGGATAAACAGGTGTTGCTCGTAAAGGTGGAAACTTCGAAGAATGTTGCATATGCTTTGACGAAGTCTGTGACCACTTAGAAGTTCTCTTGGTGTAGAGAAAAAATGGCTTTTGCAGGATTGAACTAATGAATAATCTCTCATGTGGCCCCCTCTGGAAAGAAAACAAAAAGTGGGGGAATGTTGGGTATCTGTTATATTATTTCCATGATTACTTGCACGCACGGGGTGGTCACATGAGTGCGATAGCCCCCTCTGTTCGTTGCGATGGGTGCAATGAGGTGGGGTCAAAGGGCAGGCGACAAGCCCCCCTGTCAAGGGGTTTATAGGGGGTGCGTATCCCCATACGCACAACCTGGGGCAGTGCCTCGAGAAAAATATTTTTCCGTATTATTCGGTGGGAAGACCTGCTTATGGTTTTGTGCATGGGTTTGCACATGGTTTTGGGGCATGATGGTTTTCAGCCCTTGGTATTTTGTAGATCCGGTCAAGGGAACTATGGCTATGTTCTAAGCCAGGGTTAATGGATTGAGTTTAATGAATTCTTTGGCATTTATATATATGTGATGTAACAATAAAAGGAATATAATGAAAAATCAAGTTGGTAGTCCCGATTTAGGATCGAGGGGAAAATCTCTGTGTATATAGGTTTTATGTTTTACACTCTCGCTATCATTTACTTTCCGTCTTTAAGAATTCATTTGCATATCATTTTATACATGGTTAAAACCTACATCTTTTTAATGAAGCAGACATACACTTTCTGCCTACAGTTCCTTACAGTCCATAACGAAATGGTGTGGCCGAAAGTAATAATCAATCTTTGAAAGAGATGCTCAATTGCATGTTGCATGCAAGATCTCTTTCGTCAAAATTGTGGGCTAAAGCTATCAATTGTGCCTCATACATATAGAATAGATCTCCTCATAAATATGTTACTGAAAAAACACCTTTTCAGGCTTGCCCTAGCATGCAACCTAAAGTCATTCATTTTCAAATTTTCAGATCTTGAGCATGGGCTTGCATTCCTACAGAGAAGAGAAAGGCTTTGGAGCCCTAAATTAAAGAATGCATGTTTGTTGGATATTTTGATGAAGTCAAAGAGTACATATTGCTTGATATCAACAATGAAGAGCTCTTTATTGAAAGGAGTGTAAATTTTGATGAAGATATTTTTCTTGCACCAACACTCATTAATAAGTATGCAGATGAAACTTCAAATCATGATTCTGATGAAGATGAGCCTTTGCATGTTACACTTGTTGGACCACCATTTGTTGAACATCAATATCATACATCCTCATGTAGTTCGGAAGATTCTTGACCACCTTCAACACAAAATTGGTGTAACATGAGTGATCTCCTTGATGATCCTGCCTCTATACCTCAGTTTCAGGAAGATCCACAAGCACTCTCAGTTATGGAGCCATGCATGCTTATATGATGCATACATCTGATCCACAGACTTATGCAGAAGAAACTAGGCATCCTGAATGGGAAACAGAAATGGATGAAGAATATAACTCTCACATTGAGAACGAGACTTGGGATTTAGTTCTACTACCTTCAAATCATAACATTGTGATGTGCAAGTGGGTTTACCGGACCAAGAAAGAAAAAAATGGCGAACTTAGTCGATATAAGGCATGGTTGGTAGTGGGTTGGTAGCAAACATTTTTCAATAGGTACATGGTGTTGACTATGATGAGAATTTTGCTCCAATGGAAAAAGTGGATTCCATTCAGCTAGCTATCTCCATTGCAACAATAAGAGGATGGGAGTTGCATCATATGGATGTGAAGAATGCCTTTATTCACAGTTATTTCGAGAAGGAAATATACATGGAACAGCCACATGGATACATGAACAATTCATCTCTGGTATGCAAACAAAAGAATTCTCTCTATGGCCTCAAGGAGGCACCTAGAGAATCATATGCAAAGATGGATTCTTATTTGTTATCTCAAAATTTTTTACGATGCAAATCTGATTCCAATGTTTATTTTTTGAAGAGAATTGATGCTTTGTTGATTATAGTACTCTATGTACATGACCTTTTGATAACAAATAGTTCAGATTCTGTTATTATTGATATTAAAACTACATTGCATAGGCGGTTTTCTATGACAGACATGGGCTTGCTAAATTTCTTCCTTGGACTACAGATCAATCAGAGTGGTTCTGGGATTACCATTTCTCAACCAAAGTTTGTCGAAAATCTTATGGCACGATTTCACGTGAGTGATTGCAAGTGAGAAGCCACACCTTGAGAATGGAAAAGGCACACCATTGGATGATTTCGCATTGTACTGTTAGCTTGTGGGAAGTCTTATATATCTCACTCACTCACGTCTTGATCTCTCATATGCCATAGGAGAAATCTCTAGATACATGCAGAAACCACATGAGTTATAGTGCAAATTTTCAAACCCCATCCTTCGATATGTGAAGGGAACAATCACCTATGGGATTCATTATGCAACAATTTTTTATTTGGATCTCATTGGGTTCACAGATTTAGATTGGGATGGTGACAACATTGATCACAAGTCCAACTCCCGTTATGTACTTAGTTTGGGATCCGACCCAATTTGTTAGTCAAACAAGAAGGAGGTTGCCATTTCTTTATCATCAGCAAAGGCCGAGTATAGAGGAGTAGTCAATGCCACTATTGAGGACATTTCGCTACAACATTTCCTATTTGAGCATGGGATCAGTGTCCATTGTCCAACTTTCATCTGCTATGATAAGAAAAGTACGCTAAAGTTTTGTAGAGATCTAGTGCGTAGCAATGGATCAAACACATTGAGATCCACATGAAATTCATTAGAGAACTCATTCATGATGGGATCATCGATCTTTAGTATTGTCCTAGTTCTGAGTAGACTACTCATATCTTCACCAAGAATTTCACAGAGTAGAAGTTTCTATTTCTGCGAGATAGTCTCGATTTGGGATGCAAGGGAAAATCTTTGTGTATATAGATTTCATGTTTTACACTCTCGCTATCGTTTATTTTTCATCTTTAAGAATTCGTTTGCAGATCATTTATTTACAGGGTTAAAATCTACATCTTTTTAATGAAGCAGGAATACACTTACCACATATAGTTCCTTACACTCCACAGCGAAATGGGTGGCCGAAAGGAATAATAAATCTTTGAAAGAGATGGTCAATTGCATGTTGCATGCAAGATCTCTTTTGTCGAAATTGTGGGCTGAAGCTATCAATTTTGCCTCATACATTTAGAATAGATCTCCTGATAACTCTATTATTGGAAAAACACCTTTTGAGGCTTGCACTAGAATGAAACCTCAAGTCACTCAATTTCGCATTTTCAGATCTTCAGCATGGGCTCACATTCCTACAAAGAAGACAAAGGCTTTGGAGCCCGAAAGTAAAGCATGCATGTTTATTGGATATTTTGATGAATTCAAAGAGTACATATTGCTTGATATCAACAATGAAGAGCTCTTTATTGAAAGGAGTGTAAATTTTGATGAAGATATTTTTCATGCACCATCACTCATTAATGAGTATGCAGATGAAGCTTCAGATCAAAATTCTGATGAAGATGAGCCTTTGCCTGTTACACTTGTTGGACCACCATTTTTTGAACATCGAGATCATACTTCCTCATGTAGCTTGGAAGATTCTCGACCACCTTCAACACAAAACTGGCATAACATGAGTAATATCCTTGATGATTTTGCCTCTATACCTTAGTTTGAAGAAGATCCAAAAGCACTCTTAGCTATGGAGCTATACATGCCCATGCATTCTTATATGATGCCTACATCTGATCCACAAACTTATGCAGAAGCAACTGGGCATCCTAAATGGGAACAAGAAATGGATGAGGAATATAACTGTCACATCGAGAACCAGACTTGGGATTTAGTTCTGCTACCTTCAAATCATAACATTATGATGTGCAAGTGGTTTTACCAGACCAAGAAAGCAGCAAAAGGCCAAGTTAGTCGATATAAGGCACAGTTGGTAGCAAAAGTTTTTCAGCAGGTACATGGTGTTGACTATGATGAGAATTTTGCTCCAATGGCAAAAGTGGATTCCATTCGGCTAGCTATCTCCATTGCAACAACAAGAGGATGGGATTTGCATCATATAGATGTGAAGAATTCCTTTATTCACAATTATCTCAAGGAGGAAATATACATGGAGCACCTGCAGTGATACATGCACAATTCATCTCTGGTATGAAAACAAAAGAAGTCTCTCTATGGCCTCAAGGAGGCACCTAGAGCATCGTATGCAAATATGGATTCCTATTTGTTATCTCAAAATTTTGTACATTGCAAATATGATTCCAATGTTTATTTTTTGAAGAGAATTGACTCCTTGTTGATTATAGTACTCTATGTACATGATCTTTTGGTAAAAAATAGTTTAGCTTATGTTATTATTGATATTAAAACTACATTGCATAAGTGGTTTTTTATGACAAACATGGGCTTGCTAAATTTCTTCCTTGGACTTCAGATCAATCAAAGTGGTTCCGGGATTACCATTTTTCAACCAAATTTTGTTGGACATCTTTTGGCAATATTTCATGTGAGTGATTACAAGTGAGAAGCCACACTTTGAGAATGGAAAAGACACACCATTGGTTGATTGCACATTGTACTTTCATCTTGTCAGAAGTGTTATTTATCTCACTCACTCACGTCTTGATCTCTCATATGCCACAAGAGAAATTTCTAGATACATGCAGAAGCCACATGAGTTACACTGCAAATTTTCAAAGAACGTCCTTCGATATGTCAAGGGAACAATCACCTATGGGATTCATTATGCAAATTTTTTTTATTTGGATCTCATTGGGTTCACAGATTTAGATTTGGATGGCGACAACATTGATCGCAAGTCCACCTCTAGTTATGTACTTAGTTTTGGATCCGACCCAATTTGTTAGTCAAGCAAGAAGGAGGCTGCCATTTCTTTATCATCAGCAGAGGCCAAGTATAGAGGAGTAGTTAATGCCACTATTGAGGCCATTTGGCTACAAAATTTCTTATATGAGCATGGGATCAGTGTCCATTGTCCAACTTTCATCTCGTACGATAATCAAAGTACGCTAAAGTTTTGCAGAGATCTAGTGTAGCGAAAATGGATCAAACACATCGAGATCCACATGAACTTCATTAGAGAACTCATTCATGATGGGATCATCAATCTTCAATATTGTCTTAGTTCTGAGCAGGCTGCTCATGTCTTTACCAAGACTTTCACAGAGTAGAAGTTTCTATTTCTGCGAGATAGTCTTAGGGTGAAGAACATGAGTGCCTAGCAGTTGTATTTTCTCTACTTTTGCATTATATTTTGGGGGGATTTTTTCCTCCCACTACGTTTTACCTCTTCCCTCTTTTCATGCATTGTATATGGGTACCTAAATGGTCGTGTTGTTTGGACTCATTCATTTTTCATCACACTCACTTAAGTTAGTCGTAACTAAGTCTTCATTGTATACTTTTATATTTAGCCTTAATTACCTTTAGGTCAACTCTAGTTATTGCATGCGATCTGCAGTTGTATTTATCTAGTTAAATTGAGTGCTTACATGTTATGTGCACTTACCTTTAGCTAGTTAACTAAGTGCTTACATCTGGTGTGCACTTGGTTTTAGGTAGTTAACTTTAGTGCTTTCATGTGGTGCATGTGCACATTATCAGAACCTAGATCACACTTAACTTCAATTAGCTTCAATTATCCATATTTATTACATGTATAACTAAGATTAACTTATTTTTTTATGTATTTATTCTCAAGCTAATATTGATTAATCAAATTCATTCTCAATTCCATTTTTTTTCTTTTTCAGCTCTGGAAAGTTTGTGATCAGTATTTCTGCTCTAATAATTTTACATATTCGCTAACCGGAAATGGATAAGTTGATGGCTTAACGGATTCTGAGGCTTCTGGATGATATCACATTTTCTCTGAGCTATAGACAACATGTGTTGATAAGCGATTACGCCGACGATGTATTGTTGAACACTTATCATATTCTGATGGAAAAATTTCACATAATTATCAACAATTAGCAAAATTTATGGCCCAACTTGATGATGGGGGGTTTGTCTCAAATTATGCCCATGGGCCTAGATCAGGAGTAACAGTATGATGGTAATGCAGAATCTGAAATAGGGGATGTCCTATAGCCACACGACTGCTTCAATTAGCTGATTTATTTAATGGATATTCATACAGCATGATAACTAGGTACAACGACCCCAGATCAGGCTTCAAAGATGCTATTCATTGTTTCAAGGACTAAACAACATTAGAAATCATAATATCTTAGCCAATCTCGTTCAGTGAAGGCTACCAACAAGGGATGATGACAACGCTTCCAACTTTGGAATTCTCTCAGGGGGAGAGAAAGTGTAGGCACATTGCTATCAGCTTGGGGATAATAGCTTACATTGTTGACCCGAATCCTACTAATCATGGGCATCCTCATCGTAATCTTAGCTACCTAAAAACTTGTCAACCAAATTTATAAAATGTAACCAGATCCGATATTAGTGAAGAAGATATGTAGATATCAATAAACGTCGTGAGACGCCATTAGTTAAAAATGTTTTTTATGAAACCGTCAAAGGATTTGTTTTACGAGACGAATTTAGAAAGTTAGCTGAGGAAGAAAAAAAATTCAGCACGACAGGAATTTCATGCTCTGATAAGAAGAAAGTAATAGAAAATGAATACTCATCAAAATGAGCTTGATAAATTCATTACAAACACAAGAATGTATACACGAGTTCACCGTAGATTCAATAGTGAATGTCAGAGATTCAATAGTGAATTCCGCTGACAGACATTTATTTTATCACGTAAACTTTTATACTTTTTTCCAACTAATAACTACTGCATTGACTAACAGTGCAATGTTGTCATATGAATAGTGGGAGTCATTAATACTCCAACACCTCCCCTTAATCAGGACCTTAATTATTAACTTGCTTGTTGATCTAAGTCTCAGCTAGGGTTACAATGATACATTTCATTTTTTCCTTATTGCAAAGTGGTCCATACTTCTTCATTTGTTGGTGCAGTTTCATGTTCACCTTTCTTGCCATAAGATAGTGGAATACTTGAACTTTTGATTTTTTATTTCTTGATATTGATTGTGGGATAACATTCTTTTCCTTTAACAACGATACACGTTCTTTGGACTTATACTTGTCCTTTGCATTTTCTTCAAGTTTTATTACTTCTTCGTGATTGTCAATATCTACACATCTAAAAGCAATGTTAGACTTATATGAAAGATCGTAAAAAGAATCATACTAATTATTGTCATATTTTTCTTTTAAGAGAGTTTTCATTCCTTTATATTTAATAGTTGGTTGATTCATGTCTTCAACCTCTTTAATCAACAGTGTCATTGCAAACATATCATTATGCATTTGATTTGTGTATGGAGATATGCATATATTCTCACCAAATAACAACTCATCAATAAGATGTTTTTCATGCATCAAATTGAACCACTCTTCATGGGATACATAATTCTCATCAAATTTGACTTCACAGGTTTTTTCATCACACAGAGTTTCCTGACTATCACATGCTACTCTATTGCTACCGACATACTTTTAGTCTCGATCCCAGTTACGATACTTTCAACACAATTACTATTTTTAAGAACAACTTTATCAACTGCGCATTTCTCACTCCACTTCATGCTCTACTTCATTTCAAGAATATGCCAAAACATTTTTGCATCACATATTCCACCAAATTCATTTAAAATGCTTAAAAGGATGTTTTCATGTAGAGATTATATAATAAGAAGAAATTCTACTGCACCTTTACTCTTATCATCAGAATTCATAGAAGTTTCTTGAGAAAATTTCCATAAATCTACTGAACCAAACAGTCCCTCCATTTTAATAGCCCAAAACTCAATATTTTTATGTGAGAATAATGGCAATACTGCCATTAATATTTTCAGTATTGAATCCGTCTCTTTAAAATCTTAAAGGTGATTCATACTTTTATCTCGCACTTCATATTCGGCCTCTCTACTCTGATTCTTTTTCTTCAACACTTTCAATTATCTTCAAGAGTGTTTGAGTCTACTTTGTTGACCCATCAACAAAACAACAAATTTGGGTTCATTAAGTGGTGCGCTTTCTCCTTACACCATCCACATTAAATGCTCAAGGCTATAAAGAACACAATGTGGTTGTACCTTGTAAATAAATATTTCGGAGAGCTACACTGTGGAACTCTGTGACATCTTTGCAATAATTCACCTCCCACGCAGCTATTAAACTTGTGGCCTAACCATACATACAACACGCAACATCAGTCAGCTCTCTCAGCAATCAGGTTCACTCCAGCGAAGCTTCTAACGGCTAATCAAGCAAGCTTTTATGTTGTTTTCCGCAACAACATCTACCTCAGATCTTACGCTTTGCACAACGTACTCTCCACACAACGGGCTCTCTCACATCTCTTAAAAACGCTCTCCAACAGCACCAACAACATGGTAGAATTTTCTTTATATCACACACAGGTCCACTTACAACATCCAACTCGGTGGATCGACTCTACCTCCAACACTCTATTGTAGCACTCTACTAGACAAAAGTCTCTCCACACATCGGGATCACCAATGATTTAGAAGCCCTTCCACCATGTACGTTGTCGGACATGTCCACTACACTATGCAGGTGCGCCCTCAAGGCTGCCCTTCCACGCCTGTAAATATGTGTTGGCCAATTCACACACATAGTGTCCACAACGTCACACGCACACAACGTCCACACCTTTAGCTCAACACACCTCGGCCTCCATGGAGCTCAACACAAGGCTCAGCGCAAACTCACAACCTCTTCACAACTCGACAGAAGCAATTTCCTGCAAACAGTCCTCAAAAGACACACTGTCCACAAGCACAACTGTAGACTCTCCTCACTGTTGGAATATTTAAAATTCCAGAACAACAATGGAGAATAAATTCTCCCTCTTGAACACAGAGAAAATATAAAAAATTCTTCACTGGAGACAGAGCTTTCACTGTAAACACTATTTCATTAAACTTCAAAAACTTGGTTACAAAATCACCTCTGCCTGAGGGAATACAAAAAAAACTTTGACTGCTTCAAAACACAGTTCAAAACAACTCACACTCTCTAAAATTTCACTCTGGAAAAATACTCTGTCTCTTCAAAAAATGAATGCACTGCTGTGCCATTCAAAATCTACTACACTGCTGCTGCGTGTAAAAAAAACTTCCAATACTAAAACTCAGCACTGCTGTGCTATATCTGCCTTTTTCACTGCTGTGTGAAAAAATAAAAACTTACAATACGTTAAAGCACACAGGCCTTTTTCTTCTATATTTATAACTCAGCACTTTTACAATATATATAAAAAAAACTATTTAAAATAAAACTATATTAAAACTAAAGTGAAAAACTAAAAACTAAAATCAAAAGTCTATTGCCCTTTCGGGCCCACCAAACTAGAATCGTACCCAAGAGATATATATAACATATATTTAAAACATATGTTTATAATATAACTCAAAAGCATTTAAATCTAAACGCTTTGATATGAAACGCTTCATAACAAAACATTAAAACTTTGACCAGCGCATTTAACCGGACCTCAAAACAAAATTTAACCCTTTTCCATAAAAATTCCGCGTGCCAAAAGGTGATTGCTGATGTCAGCAAGATTGTGATGCGGGATTTTTATTAAATCCGCCCTAAGATTTTCCCCGGGTCCGATTTTCAGCAGCCTGTACGGCAAAAAATGTGATGCGGGATTTTTCATAAATCTGGCTTATGAAATTTCAGGTCCGGGCTGCTCCAATTTCTCCGTATCGAAAAATTGCTGCGCTGAGGTTGACTGCACAAGCAAAAATGGTAAGCGGCTTCAGTGTCCTGCAAACAAAAATGGTAGGCGGCTTACACAGCGTTCTGCAACCAGAATTGGAAGGTGGCTGCCTCCTGTACTGAGCAGCGCTGAAAGTAAATTCAACACTCCCCACATTTCACCGGGTTATCAGTCATACCCAGACATTTCCTCAAAAACTCAAAACTTTTCTGCCCCAATGGCTTGGTCAGAATGTCTGCAAACTGCTCCCGAGTTCTGCAGTGTTCCAAAACAATTTCACCATTGTTTACCAATTCTCTGATGTAATGAAACTTTGTGTCAATGTGTTTCGTTCTCTTGTGAAACACAGAATTCTTGGATAATGCAATAGCTGAGCTATTGTCACAATAAATCACTGTTCCTTTTACCTGCTCTTGGCACAAACTTCTTAACATCCTCCTCATCCAAATTGCTTGACAAGTTGCTGCTGTGGCTGCCACATATTCTGCCTCTGCTGTAGACAATGCTACAATGGGTTGTTTTTTAGAAGCCCATGAAATAGCTCCTGAACCCATGTGAAAAACATAACCGGAAGTGCTCTTCCGATCATCTACACTTCCAGCCCAATCACTGTCAGTGTATCCAACTAAATCTGAATTTTCTGAAGTAGTATATAAAATACCAAATCTTTTTGTACCTTTAACATACCTCAAAATTCTCTTTGTTGCCTGCCAATGTGCATCCTTTGGCTTCTCCATAAATCTGGAAATTAAGCTAACAGCATGCATTATGTCGGGCCTAGTTGCAGTCAAATACATGAGGCTGCCAACTATGCTCTTATACAAGCTAGGATCAAAATCCTTGCTGCTGTCCTCTCTGCTGAGTTTTAATCCCATCATTGTGGGAGTGATCGTTGCCTTGCTCTCCTGCATATTAAATCTTTCCAGCACTTCATTAACATATTTTGCCTGTGAGATAAAAATCCCATTTTCATCTTGTTCTAGTTCTATTCCTAAGAAGTATTTCAACAAACCCATGTCAGTCATTTCAAATTCTTCTTTCATGACTGTTTTAAAATTTTCAATAAGGTAATTATCATTACCTGTGAAAATAACATCATCAACATATAAAACTACAATCAGCATTTTACCATCTTTTTCTTTGATGTAGAGGGTGGGTTCTCCCTCACATTTTTCAAATCCATTTTCCAGTAGATAGGAATCTATCCTACTGTACCACGCTCTTGGCGCTTGCTTCAGCCCATAAAGAGCTTTCTTCAATTTGCACACTTTGTGCTCTTGGCCTTTCTTCTCATAGCCTAGAGGTTGTTCAATGTAAACCTCTTCCATTAACACTCCATTTAGGAATGCTGACTTTACGTCCATTTGGTAAACTTTCCACTTGTTTTGTGCTGCTATGGACAGCACTGCTCTCACGGTTTCCATTCTAGCAACCGGTGCAAAAGTTTCCTCATAATCTATCCCATGCTTCTGCTTATACCCTTTGACAACAAGCCTTGCCTTGTGTCTCTCTATTTTGCCTTCAACATTACTCTTGGTCTTGTAGACCCATTTAACTCCAATGACATCTTTACCTTTTGGGAGTTCAACCAAATCCCAAGTCTTGTTTCTTTCTATGACATTAATCTCCTCATCCATAGCTTCTATCCATTTCTTTTCCTTAATAGCTTCTTCAAAGTGGATAGGGTCTTCAACATGACAATATAAAGCAAACAAAGAATTGATACCTTCATTTGCTGCATCTTGTGCATAAATGTCATTTAAATTTCTGAACTTCTTACCTCTTTCACTTGATGTACAAATGCTTGAAGAAGCACTTGAATTTCCTCCTTGTGGTGTGCTTGGAGAAGCACTCTCATTTCTCCTCAAGGGTGTCTCTTGCTGCTCTTGTGTTGGTGCTGCTGTTTGGGGATGTATTTCAGCCAATTCATCATCATCCTCATCATGAGATAAACAGTGTTTAACATTCACTGTTTTCTCTATGCTTCCATCCCAAGCTTCCTCCTCAATAAACTGAACATCTCTGCTCACAATAAACTTCTTGGTGGATGGGTTGTATAACCTGTAGGCCTTGGATTCCTCACTGTATCCAATGAAAATACATTTCTCCCCCTTGCTGTCCAACTTTTTCCTTAACTGATCCGGAATGTGTGCATAAGCCACACATCCAAAAACCTTCATATGTGTGACACCTTGCTTTGTGCCACTCCATGCCTCTTCTGGCACTTTGTTCATCACTGCTTTTGTAGGGCACCTATTCAAAATGTATGCTGCACAATGTACAGCTTCAGCCCAATAATCATTAGGCAAATGCTTTGCCTTTAACATACTCCTCACCATGTCCATTATGGTTCTATTCTTCCTTTCGGCTACTCCATTTTGCTGCGGAGTATATCTGGTTGTAAACTACTTTTGAATACCATTTTCTCTACAAAAACGTAGAAAATCTTTAGAGATATACTCACCTCCTCTATCAGTCCTTAGAACTTTGATGTGCAGCCCACTCTGGTTTTCCACAAGTGCTTTGAAATTGCAGAATTTTTCAAACACTTCACTTTTGTTTTTCAAAAAGTAAACCCAAGTTTTTCTTGTAAAATCATCTATGAATGTTAGCATGTAGTGGCTGCTAGCAAGCGATGGAGTTTGCATCGGTCCACACAAATCTGAGTGGACAATCTCTAAGGGTGCCTTTGCCCTTATGCTTTTCCTGGAAGGAAAACTTTCTCTGTGTTGTTTCCCAAGAATACAACCTTCACAAAGGCTGTCCGGCTTCTCTATCAATGGTAAACCTTTTACCATTCCTTTTCTATTTAACAAATTTAGACCTCCAAAGTTGAGATGTCCAAATCTCAAGTGTCACAACCAATTTTCATCTTTTGGTTCGCTTTGAATAGCCTCTTTTGCCACTGCTGCTATCTTTTCTTCATTTTTCAGATCTGCTCTCATTCTAAGAGGGAACATTCTGTTCCTTGTCATCTTCACTTCAGCAATACATTGTTTGCTGGGAGGTTTGTCCATAATGGTACAAACATCATCCTCAAAAAATACATTGTACCCCTTTTGAACAAGTTGTCCAATACTTAAGAGGTTACACTTCATTCCTGGAACATAATAGACATCTGATATGGATTTCTTTGCACCTTTCCTTGTTAGAACATTTACATTCCCTTTTCCCATAACAGACACTTTACTATCAGTCCCTAGTGTGACTTGTGACTTCACACTCTCATCTAGCATAGAAAACATTACTAAGTTTCCTGTCATATGGTTACTGCAACCGGAGTCTAGAAACCATAAGTCTTCATTCTTTTCTTCAGCCATATTACAAGCCAAAAACAAATTATCTTGGCTGATATTTTCTCTAGTGAAATTTGCACTAGTTCTACTTCCCATATTATGTTGCTTCTTTCTACATTCATTAGCATAATGACCATATTTTTTACAATAGTGACATTGGACATTGGACTTATCATACCTCTGTCCTTGAGCATTCTGCTGACCACTCTGCTGGCTGCTGCCTTGGCCTTGATGCTGATTTGGATTGCTGCCCCTTCCTTGAGCATTTGTTGGACTGTTTCTTCCACCTCTGTTTTGGCTTCTGCCTCTTCCTCTTTTGTTTCCTCTGCCTTGCCCTCTTCCTCTTCCAAAAGACATCTGGGTCTTAAAGGCATGTTCCAGAGATGAGTTTTCACTTCTACCCAATCTCTGCTCATGAGTCATCAGTGATGCATGTAGCTCATCCACTTTGAACTTTGTGAGATCCTTAGTCTCCTCTATGGTGGTGACAATCACATCGAATCTTGAGGGTAGACTCCTCAAGAGTTTTTCCACAATCCTCTTCTCTTCAAGAGTCTCTCCATGAGATCTTATTTGGGTGACCATTCCAATCACATGAGTGAAGAATGAGTCAATAGTATCTGACTCTTTCATACAGAGAGTCTCAAAGTCTCTCCTCAGCAACTGAAGTTTCGCTGTCTTCACTTTTTCCATGCCTTGATAGCCTATCTTGAGAGTTTCCCATGCTTCTCTGGATCTCTTGGCTGCTGCTATCCTTGGAAACACACTCTCATGCACTGCCTGATACAATAAGAAGAGAGCTTTGGAGTCTTTCTTCCTATTGCTCTTCAGCAACTCTCTTTCTGCCTGAGTTAAATCTTCAAACTCTTCTTCATTTGCTGGCTCTTCAAAGCCATCCTCAACAAATTCCCATAAGTCTTGGGAGACAAATAGAGCTCTCATAGTTATTGACCAGTAGTCATAATTTTCCCATTAAACATTGGGAGATGGACATTTCCCATACCCATACCAGTGCTGGCTCCAGCCATTCTGCACTCTTAACTATGATTAAAAAAAACTTATCTGTGTATGTAAAACAACTCACTGTTCTGCAACAGTGACTCAAAAACTGTATAGAGAAATACCTTTGGATTCTTTGGCTGAGTCTTCACACTGCTGGAGAAGCTGCTGCAACTAAGAACTCCTTTCCTTCAGCTTCTTTGATCTTCAAAGAGCCTGGACTAGCTCCGATACCATGTTGGAATATTTAACATTCCAGAACAACAATGGAGAATAAAATTCTCCCTCTTCAACACAGAGAAAATATAAAAAAATTCTTCACTGGAGACAGAGTTTTTCACTGTAAAACTATTTCATTAAACTTCAAAAACTTGGTTACAAATTCACCTCTGATTGAGGGAGAATACAAAAACTTTGACTGTTTCAAAACACAGTTCAAAACACAACTCATACTCTTTAAAAATTCACTCTGAAAAATACTCTGTCTCTTCAAGAAAATGAATGCACTGCTGTGCCATTCAAAATTCTGTTACACTGCTTCTGTGTGTAAAAAAAATAAAACTTACAATGTTGAACAATGCACTGCTGTGCTGTATCTCTTTTCACTGCTGTGTGAAAAATAAAAAACTTACATTACTAATCACACAGGCCCTTTTCATCTATTTTTATAACTCAGCACTTTTTACAATATATATAAAAAAACTATTTAAAATAAAACTATTTTAAAACTAAAATAAAAAAGCTAAAAACTAAAATCAAAAGTCTATTGCCCTTTCGGGCCCACCAAACTAGAATCGTACCCATAAGATATATATAACACATATATTTAGAACATATGTTTATAATATAACTCAAAGGCATTTAAATGAAAACGCTTTGATATGAAACGCATCATAACAAAACATTAAAAACTTTGACCAGCTCATTTAACCGGACCTCAAAACAGAAAATTAAACCCGTTTTCATAAAAATTCCGCGTGCCAAAAGTGATTTGCTGATGTCATCAATTTGTGATGCGGGATTTTTATTAAATCCGCCCTAAGAGTTTCCCCGGGTCCGATTTTCAGCAGCCTGTACGGCAAAAAATGTGATGCGGGATTTTTCATAAATCTGGCTTATGAAATTTCAGGTCCGGGCTGCTCCAATTTCTCCGTATCGAAAAATTGCTGCGCTGAGGTTGACTGCACAAGCAAAAATGGTAAGCGGCTTCAGTGTCCTGCAAACAAAAATGGTAGGCGGCTTACACAGCGTTCTGCAACCAGAATTGGAAGGTGGCTGCCTCCTGTACTGAGCAGCGCTGAAAGTAAATTCAACACTCACTACAACCGCTACACTCTCAGGAGAATTCTTAACACAACCACCCTAGGCTATGCTCTCATACCATATCAGAAAATTAAGACTCATCAAAATGAGCTTGATAAATTCATTACAAACACATGAATTTATACACTAGTTCGCTGGAGATTCAATAGTGAATGTCGAAGATTCAAAAGTGAATTCTACCGACAGACATTTATTTTATCACCAAAAATTTTATAATTTTTTTCGACTAATAACTACTGCGCCGATTAACAGTGCATTGTTGTCATATGAACGGTGGGAGTGATTAATACTGAAATTCTTACTACTCAAAAATTTTATACTTTTTGCCGACTAATAACTACTGCGCCAGAGTGCATTGTTGTGTTATGAACAATATTACTACTCAAATTCTTGTGTAAAAGTATATAGAAGACCTCCATTATATACCAATACTAATGGAGGAATCTATTTTTAGCCTAGAAATTTAATAGAGTAAGAAAAATTCAGCAAGACACAAATTGCATGATCTGATATCATGGAAGCTTTGATACCATGGATATCATGGATGGAAGAGTAACATATTACTCATATTGTTGTGTAAAAGTACATATAATACCTTTATTATATAGCAATAGAGGAGGCACAACCTCTCTTAAGGATAACCAAGGTTACAACTCACTAGCCTTAGCCTTAGGAAAGTTCAACTTTAACAAATTTTCAAAAAGAGCTTTTAAGGTAATGTTTGATAATAATTTTGCATCCATTTAAAAGAAATATGTAAAAATCTATAAATAATAATATAATAGTGGTGGAGCAATAACCAATAAAAAAACCAAAATGAAAAAAAAGGAAAAAAATAAGTAAGCCAAAGAGAGGTTAATGACATAAAATATAGTAAAATGAATGACACCATTAAATAGTTCTTAAATGATTTTTTTTCTATAAAGTAAGTTGGATAACCACAAGTCTAGTTTGAAGTAAGTTGGATAACCACAAGTCTAGTTTGAAAGAAGAGGAACGAGAGATGCTAACTACATTTAAAAAAAAAAAACCAAAAAAAAGAAATTATAAATTGAATCACATAAAAAAAGAAAATAATGAAGTATAAATTAGGTTATTCCATCTTAAGTTAAGATTTGATGAGCATAAATATGGAATTTTTAAGAAAAATCCAAGCCTAAAATGATCTTGAATATTTATAAATGAATATTTAAATCCTAAATATCTAATTGATTTCAAGAAAGAAATTCAAATGATAAAAGAAACCAATATGGAAATAAAATGGATTTAAGTTCGAAAGATAAAAGAAATCAATATGGAAAAAATATGGGAAATAATTGAAGATAAAAAAATATATTGTTATGAATATAGATTAAGAACATATTAATAAATAGGAATTTATCTAAAGATAAAATTCTAGTTCTCCGTTGAAAAAATATTTCATTTTAATTTGGATTTCTAAAAAATTAATATTATATTGCTTGATGATACTTAGGAGCATGAAGAAACCAAGGTCTCTAACATATATGAATTGTCTTATGGAAAACATGTAAAATGAGGTATTATCATAGATGGATTGCAGGTATACCTTATTTCATAAATAATAATATCCCCCTTATATTAAATATCATAATATGTTCATTCAATCAAGACATGTTGATGGAAGTATTTTTTTTAATGCTAGGAGGATTTACGTAGAAATATATTATTTTGTAGTTAGTGATGCTACCTTGTATAAAAAAATAATTAAGATCAAATTTATCATAAAACCACTTAAAATAGGATATTCATTAATGAGAAACGAAGGTAGTATATTATCCCTGGGATACATTTATTTATTTTTATTTTATTTTTTCTGAATAAGTCTATTTTTATTTATATAACATAATAATACATGGCAACCGCAGCCTCAACTATGTGAGCCTGAGAGCTAGGTATAAGCTATCAAAAAAACATGATTTTGGACTGCCCCTGAGGGGGAAACAAGTCCCTTAGATAATTGTCTTGCCGCCCACTTAGGGGAAACCGACATTAAATTCAGAAAATAGACAACATTTTTCATTCTCAGCAAAAGAGAGATTATCAAAAAAACAAAAATAGACCCTTGAGACCTGGGCGTCGGAGCCATATTCCCGCAGAGGTTACTGTGTTTACTTATCATTTGCAGAAGAGGCAGGTTCCTCCTTGATGAGGCACGTGTATTCGCCGATGCTGCCATCTTCATCTTCAGTTGCTGCACAGGTGGCTTTTCCAGCTTCATCATATAACTTTTCCTTGGTGTCATCCCTTTGACTAGTCTTACCAGCACTTTCCATCCCCGACATAGCTCTCTCGTTCTTGGAGTCGTCTTTGTCCTGAGGGTTATGTTGAACAGGTGCGCCTGAAGTGGTAGAGCTTGTTGCTTCCTCCCGGAGAGTGACCGTGATGAAGGTGGTGATAACAGGTTTGTCCATGGTGCAAGCGAATTGAAACTTAGCTCTGTGGGTGGTTTAGCAGAGGGAAATTTGGGTGGTTGGAGTGGAGTTAGGGGTGGCTAAAGGCTGAGAGGCTGGTTGCAAAGGAGACACAAAGTCATGAGGCTCGGAGCCATGGAAAGGGTGCACCTGCCCAGCAAGCCTGGCTCTTCCTCATTTGCTCTGGGTTTCTGGGTAGTGGCCATGAGAGAAGTCAGCGGAGGAGGTATTAGAACTGGAGGTGGACTGAGAGTGAATAGCTCTGCCGCGACTGCAGCCACGTCGACTTCTCATTCTTTGTCTGAGGCGAGGCATTCTTGCAGTGGTGCTCGGACGAGAATGGTGTTGCTCAGGTTCAAGCGAGGAGTGAATTGCAGGAGGCCAAGAATTCTTGCAACAAAGTGAACTCTGGGTGTGGTGGAAGTGTGGAGTTATCTTGATGCAGCCAAGGAGAAAATAGTATCTTCCTGTATGCGTTCGAGCGCTTGGCTCAGTGCTACCAAGATGACAAAAGCATCTCTGCGGAGCGGGAGACAAGCAAGCAGGGAGGGAATGAATAGAGAGCCTGTGCAACGGAGGCATAATGAACCAGAGGAGCTCAGAATTTCGGCGGTGAGGAATATTAATGACGCTAATGCGTTTATGGCTGGCGATATTAATGGGCGAGCTAATGTGCCTATGGGTGGCCATATGGCCACACCGTGCACACCACTTCGGAAACCTCCCAGGGATGTACGTCCCATCTACATTAATGTTCATCCGCATCCATAAATCCCTAGGATACATTAATGCTAGACCAATAAAAAATTGAAATATTATCTTAAGTAATGATTCAACCTAGGTCCTCTATAGCTAGAGGAGGACCTTGTTTTAGCTAGGAACTAGAGAAGAAACTATGAAGACTTGGCCCACGATTTTTTTTTTTAGTTAGGAGTAAAATAAAAAAAAGAAATAAAATCAAGAGGAATGTGGAAATAAAACATATAATAAAAAATAAAAAGTTTTAACTAAGTTAATTGGTTCACCCAATTTGAGCTACATCCATAACCAATATACAATCATTCCTTTTATTTCATCGAAAAAATGAAGGGGATTAAATATTGTGACACATTTGTTGCAACCTCCTCTCCTCTCTCTCAACCATAGTTATATCTCAATAATACACAATAGAAATACAAACAATCCTTAAAATGGGTTCCTTTTTAAACCCTAACATAACATTTACTAGTATACTTATGACGTAATGATGAACTACCAATTTTGACCATGAAATCACAATATTTTATAAGGAAATTCTTCCAAAAATTTCTACTAGATGACACAACCTCTGAAAGACCCCCTAGTAACAATAATGGATGGGGAATCCCATATACACCCCATTAAGATATAGGCTCCAAAAACATCTAAAAAAAGAACTCTAAGATATGAAAATAGTGAAGATCTATAACCAAGTAACACTAATAGTATATGTTTCAGCTTTGGAGTTAGATATTTCTTATATTGATCATCACACTTTAAGACCATCTAAATCTTAGTAGAAAAAAAATCTATACTTAGTTACGAACTTCAATTATCCCTCTTCTAAAATTGTTCCTACGAAATGGTACCTTATTTATATATGCTTAAGCTTAAAATGATAGGTTAAGTTTCTTGCAAAATGAATGACACTCTCACTATCACATACAACTTACTATTCTCTTACTTGTTTCCTAATTCCTCCATGAGCCCTTATAATTAAATAATCTCTTTACTTTATAATTGGAAATGGAAATGCATATACAAAGGAGTGAGTTAAATATAGAGAAAAGTAGTTTTAATTAAATATAAAACTAAAACATCATGTAAACCCACTAAATTAGGAAAAATATGAGCTATTTATGAACATCTAAAAATAAATATAGGAGAACAGTTTGGGATATGATGAATAATCTCTATTTTCCATTTTAAATAAAACAATTACTTGTGGATGGAGTGATACCAAGGTAGGTGATTGTGCATGGAGTGATACTGAGGTAGGTGAATATGCTACTGGTAGTTAAAATAATTTATATTTTTCATGATATAGAAAAAAGCATTATCATCAAAGGGCTATAAAATAAATGAATATTAAGCTTGAGAGTCACCCATTTTGCCCTAATGTTAGACAATTGATGTAATACTTCAATTCTAACCGTTGATGTAATACTTCAATTTTTGCTTGGTATGATAATTTTGAGATTCATCTAAAATGTGCTAAAAATGTGCTAATAGAGGTAGGGAATTAGATCCTAGAGAGGAGCCACACATTATTAATATTAGTTTTTCTTACCTTCTTATGCAACCCATTATAGCTCGAGGGGCCTCGGAAGAAAATCACTCACTTTGGAGGTGGTAGAGTGGTGTCTCGTAAACAAAACCCTTAGAGAAAGATTAGAATTAAAAATTTATTAAGTGAGCACCTTTTCTATCCATTAGGAAAACGTGCGTAATTATAGAAAATTCACTTTATAGCTAGGAAACTTGTAGATTGAATTCTTTTTGGGTTTTTCTTTAAGTGAAATTACCAATTAAATCTTGCATAGAAGAATCTAGGTCTTATAATGAAATTATAGTGTAGCTTTCCCATTGTTATAAAACTTCACTAAACCCTGAGCATTAATTAGGATTTACAATACTATTTTTAGATAATTTCACAAAAAAATTACCACAAAATAGAGGTATATAATTTTTTCTTAAAAGAATGGTAATGTATCCATCTAGAAATATGATACTTCACAAAACGTGAGCGTACATGCTATAGCATGATTTCTGGGTATAAAAAGTTTAATTAAAGGTATACAAGGGTGAAATTTGAAGGATTTTGTTCTTGTAACTAAAAAATAATATATTCTTGCTTAGGATGCATTGCACCCTTTGTTCAGGCCTCAAAAACCTCTCAATTAAAAAAAAGTATAGAAATTATAACCTTGGTTTGATTTTGGTTTCTTATTTTCAGTGATCCTTGGCTTTGATAATCATAGGTTAGAAATAATAAAACTCCTCGTGTTTACTTTCAAAATATTGCGTCTTGAGATGAAAATAGTTGTCTTCAAAAACTATCCTGTTAAATCCGTAATGAATATTGTGTATGTTTTCTGTGTTAAACTAGTAAATACTTTTCCAAAAGAAGTATTTGAGCGGTGTGATTTAGCCATAGAAAGCGAGACATGGAATCATGGAAGTAAATGTGAATTTTTAATACTTGCGTTAAGCGAAAAACAGAGGATTTTGGACATTTGAAGGCTGGACGTGTCAATTGTTGGTCCAAGCTCATTTGCAGGTGCTTTCTTTCTTTCTGGCCTCTGCCGCATTACATTTTATTCGATAATACATGCATAGAGAGTCCTAGTAAGACACGTGGCAAAAAAAAATTCATCTTTCCTTGAATTCAGTGAGAATGCCTCATCAAAAAATACACAGAAATCATTGCTTCCGAAGATATTAAATAAGCTTTCTGAAGACAACTTGTATGATACTTGTGTTTTTTCTCAATAGTTCCAACCTAATATTAACTGAGATCTTCCTCCAATTGTTGTTAGTAAATTTTATTACTTGCGTTTCTTTCCATTCAGAGTGGCAATTCTTTTCTGTTTTACTTCTATAAATGTATCAATTTCCTTAACAAAACAATTTTATCAAATCCTTCCCACTATATCCTAACCTCTCCATAGAGTAGAGATCCATGTTAATTCGGCTCCTTTAAGTTAATGATATTATATTAGTTCATGATACTTAGGTGGATGAATAATCCAGATCTCTAAAATATATGAATTATAAGAATTATAGCCTAACCTCTCCATAGATATCCATGTTAATTTGGCTTCTTTAATTTATTGATATTATATTAGTTCATGATACTTAGGTGGATGAATAATCTAGGTCTCTAAAATATATGAATTATCTTATGGGAAATTTGTAAAAAGATAAATATGTAAAAATAAAATAAAAAAATACTATATAGATGGCTTTTAGGTATGCATTGTTAAATAAATAATAACATTTCCCTTCATATTAAGAATCAATACATGTGAATGGAAGTATTTTGATTAATGATTACAGTATTTATATAGAAATGTGTTATTTTGCATTCATTAATGTTACCTTTCATAAGAAAAACAATTGAGATAAAATATATCATAAACCACTTAAAATAAGGAATTCACTCATGAGAAATGAAGGTGATATCTTCTTTCTAGGATATTTGAGTTAGGAGTAAAATCACGAAGCAATATAATTAGAATGAATCTGGAAATAAAACATAGAATGGAACAATATAAAGGTGGAAATAATATAATTTGTTCACCCAATAGTTCACTCACCCAATTTTCCCTATATTCACAATGAAATATATAATCTTTCCTTAAATTTATTTTGTCCAAAAAAATGAAGATATTAAAAAGTGTAACATATTTGTTGCAGCCTCCTCTTCTCTCTTAGAGTCTTCTTTCTCTCAATTGCAATGCTATCTCAATAATACAGAGTTGAAATACACTCCATTTTTAAATATGGTTTCCTTCTACACGAAAAAAAAGAAAAGAAGATAACATCTACCATAGGATCTATCATATCAATGTAATTACAATATTTAACAAAACAATTTTTCCAAAAAATTTAATCTTCCATGGAATAATCTCGGCACTATAATGGAATTAGATTATATCTTTCCAAATATTTTAAAACCTCACTAAACCCTAAGTCTTAATTACGACCTATAAGACTATATTTTAGGTAATTTCAAAAAACATTTACCATAAAATAAAGGCACAGACCTTCTCTTAGATAATAGTAATGTATGGATCTACGAATATGCTACTTTCCAATACAAAAAGTGGGTTTACATCCTATACAATGATTTATTGGAATAAAAATTTAATTGAGGGATTTTTAACTCTCTTATCATGTGTATTAAGAAATACTTTTGATTAATACTTCAAGTTGTTAACCCATCCTTTCCTTGTCACAATATCCACCTCTAGTCACCCTAGGCATGAGATAATAACTACTAACTACAATAGCATAATGGTAGAATCACTCTCGAAATCGAAGCATTACCTCTAGCATATGAGAGGGTAAATATATATGAGAGAGGGGTAAGTTGGGAGTTCTTATCCAATTACCATTCTAAGGTTTTAGATCAACCTTTGATGGAGGGATGGGATCAAGGGATAAGTGGTGAAAACTCCAAAGTAAGGCAACGTAGGATCCGAATTTCAATCCAAGGTAGGTAGTTGAAAAAAATTCTCGAAACTCCTTAAAGGTGAAGCTTTTAGAATCCCCATCATCCTCCTGTAATTCTAGAACCAACGTATGTGCAAAGGAGAGAAACATGTTGGTGACCAACGGTGGCCACAATGGAGCACCTTGTAGGTGAACGCATGCCAGTAGCCTTACATGGAGCTTTGGTCCTCAAAACTGGCTTATATAGGGAAGTTTAGGGTTTAAACTTTGCGGGATGAAAGGGACATGGTAAGGGATTTATGCAAGATGATGACAAGGGGAATAAGATGTTGATCAATCCCATTAGGAGGCTCACTTGATCGAATGTTACAAAATGGACTATAACATAATGCCCCCTAAAGCACAAAGTTAGATATGGTTACTCATGACTGTAATGCTTTACCTTGTGACAAATAGTTTGAAAAAATTACTTCAAGTATTTAATAGATAGTCTCTCGAGTCTAAAAATGTTGAAAAAAATACTCAAGAGAACCTCTTATTCATGTTTGACTAAGGCAATCTTTTTTTGTAGTTATTCTATCTCAGTCTAGAAAATTGTTAAAGTTATTCTGAGTAGACATATTTTCATTTACTTTTACGAGGTTGAAAGGAAAAGTGCTCGACAATATTCTCATATTTTAGGAGTGCGAACAGAGCTAAAAGTGGACTCTAGGGGGTTCCTTTTTCATTTGATTACAGAGTATAAAAAAGATATAAAAGTGTACTCATAGTCAAAATAACTTGTTAAAACATAATAAAAATTAGCTAACAACCATTGACCTGCTCAAAGCAACACAAGAAGGATTAAACATACATGTTTCATAGTAAAAATGAAGGAGATATAGGTCAAAATGTCAACAATGAATAAAACAACGAGAAAATGACTGTAAATATCCAAAAATGACTTTTAATTTTTAA
The DNA here is from genome assembly GCA_034641835.2 of Pinus albicaulis. Lineage (NCBI taxonomy): Eukaryota > Viridiplantae > Streptophyta > Pinopsida > Pinales > Pinaceae > Pinus > Pinus albicaulis. The sequence goes on from CM076584.1 coordinate 1,472,848,093, forward strand.
CATTTCACACTTTACCTTCAATAATGAGTATTTGGAGTCCTTTTCCCCTCGATATTCTGTAGTTTATTGTGACCAATCCAAGGAACCATTTCAAGTGTTTTTGGATCCATGTAGGAGCTAAGAATTTTCTCTATCTTTCCATACTTCATTTTTGTTTTTTCATACAAATGTTTCAAGTTTTTTAGGCCCACGAGGTTGATAAAACATGAATTGGTACCAACGCACCACCTCTGTGTCATGAAAGGAGTTTCACCTAGGCAAAGGAACACTCCACACATAGATGCAACACTCTTTCTAGAAATTTTGGGGTGTTTTGGGCCAATTTTTCCAAGTTTATTCTTAGTTTTTCCTTACTTTTTGTGAGTTTTTTTGCATGGGAAAGAGCCTAATGAGTCCTTTGTTAATGTTTTAGGTACCCATTACCAAAAAATTTCATTCATCTAGAAATAATTATAGCATTAATCAAATATTTAAATGCATAAAATGACCCTTCTACCATCCGGGCACTTAAAAACTGTGGGTTGTTAAAATTCTTCTAGTTTTCGAGTATGATGCAAAAAATGGAGTTGTAAAAGTACCTTGTGCATTCACTGGATGTTCAGGCACAAACGTTAAAGTTTGAGGAGAATATAATCGATATAAAGGTAGATGAAATGTAATTTCTGACAGGATTGTGAAAGCGAGGTGACCCCATATCTTTTCTAGGTGGAAGAATTGGCAGTGAGACGATGAAAGATTACATTTCTACCTACTGGAGACCTCAAGTTGTTCCTACTAGGGAGTGAAATATTAACATAAAGGATGTGAACCAAGTACCTTCAGAATGATCTTATTCATCATAGAAATATTGGTAGGCAACTCTACATTACATGTGGCAAGAAAATAATACATGAAGTATGGGGTAGAATGTCTAGCGCTGAAAATATTCAACTAGAGTGAGGGTGTCTAGGTAAACTTGAAGGAATAAACTACTAAAGAAAAGGATGGGAAGTTGAATAACTTCAGATATGGTGCCATTTTAGTCTCTTATTCCTTAGAGCGGGTACCATTACTACAGCCTTAGTAGATTGTACCCGCGCCCTTCTATCTGAGAATCCCGTAAATGAGGAGGTGGATAGAGCACATGGCTAGACATGCAGGTCCATCAGTAATCATCATTTAAATAGCCTTCTTTGGAATCCATTGAAGATAGTTCTTCATTATCAATGATTATCCTTACGGAGGGATGGATCTATTTGATGATCTCGAGCTCGTGTTTCCTTAGGGAAAGCAAGGGGATGCTACATGTAAGATATTTTGACCATAAAGATTTTGAAAAGTTTTACAATTTTTTTTTGTGTTTTTTCATGTTCCTGGGACTAAGCTATTTGATTTTTTGATGCAGATATTTGACCTGCTCAACCAGTGGGTGCTACATATCTTCGTCACAAAAAGAGACAACCACAGGACGAGGCATTGGGACTAGTATAGGTTGATGTTGTGGGAAAGGATGCGCTACGAGATCTTGAGGTAACAAAGTTCCTATCAGAGGTGGAGCACAACATGGAGGGATAGATGCACAAGGTTGATAAGACTATAGTCAATCAAATTCCATTACAGCTTCAATGACATACCATCAGGTTACCTAGTTATATTGGTTGATTGCTCTGCTAGATAGCTCATGCAATGTTGATTTATCATGAGCACCAATAATTGTCTACATATATGTTTGCTTGTAGTTTTTGTACATGGGAAATGTATCCATATGTGTCTCGAGGCACACATTTTGTAAAAAAAAAATTATCATATATATATATATATACATTCAATGTTTCTAGTTCCTATTTTGCTTTCAATGTAATGTGATGTGAATTGAAATTTACTTACATCTCTTGAAAATTTCTATCTAAAACTAAATTAGCTAAGGTATATGCTAAAGTGTTTAGACTTATAGAAATTTCTTCATATTGTATGAAATTGAAATGTATTTCTAGGAGATGCATTCTAAAAACCATAAGAAGGATGGCGGGATTTTTCACTGAATAGATATTCGCGAGTTGTAGTAGTACGAGTTGAGAATTAGGCTTGATGACTATACGAAGGATATCATGTGAAATATCATTAGATAGCATCTCAACCACTGGGCTATGCTCAGCGATGCTATTAGTAAAGCGACCAATGCATATATCTTTCATACTCACTAGCTTGCCATTTGGAGCAAAGATGGCCCATGTTGCAGAGGATAGATTCAGATTACTACGACTAGCACCATTGGCGTAACCAATATACGGCTTGAGAGAGGTTGAAATATACAAACCAAAGTAGAGAAGGATAAAAAGAAACCATGGGAAACTCTAAAAAGCACACTACAAACACACTCAACACTCCCATAGACAATATGAACATAATGTACTATGAATGGGATCAAGCATAGTATTTTTTGAGATACATCTCATCTCTAGGTTGCGATAGTGAAATTCCATGAAGATCTACTAAATTGTAAGTCCCATTTATAAGGACACACTTCACGATGTATGAGCCGAGCCACATAGGCTGGAATTTTCCTCGACCTAACTTATCAGCCTCCTTGTCATATAGGAGTATTAGATCTCCTTCCAAGAAGATTGTTGGCTTGACAATTTTGCCATATTGCGCTTTGATGCGTATGTTCTGAACCTTGTTGGCCAAAGTGATGTCATGATGGTTCTCATCAATTCGATTCAAGTGTATGATATGCTCCTCGTCTACAGAAGTAGAGGGGAGAAGTGCAATAGCTAGTTTCGATGATGGAATTTTGCACTCAATGTGAAGGATTGCTTTGAGACCATAAACCAGCTAAAAAGGTGTGAATTTGGTAAAAGTCGTTACTAGGGTTTTGTTACACAAAAATTTAGTCATCTAACAAGTTAAAATTAAATGGATCGAAGTAGAGCATGTAAGACCAATTTTACTATATTAAAATTGCTTTCACTATAATAAATAATTTAACAAACCATATTTTATTAAGTTATTTATGGTTAAAACAAGAAACCCATGAGGAATAATAAAATAAATCCTTATTTATTTGATCTTTCTCTAGGAATAACTAATTAAACCACTGTTTAAAAAATATTCCTGGTCATATTTAACCCAAATTATGAGAAATAATTAGATAAATAATTATTTATCTTATTTATCTGTATAAATAATTGATTAAATCATTATTTAGTTATTATTCCTTGTTCAATTTGACTAAATCACCTAGAAAGAATTAAACAAATCATTATTTGTTAATTATTTCTTAACCACATTCTTGAAATGATAAATAAATTATTTATTTTTTTATTATTTCTAAATAAATGTATTTAACAAATTTAAATGCCTTTTCCCTCAAACAAAATATAATAAAATATTCCAAGTGGTTAGATTTAGGTCTTTGGTTAATAATATTTTGTTATGAATAGGAGGGTTTTCCATTCATTCTTCACTTTGATCACTTTGATGTCACGCTTTGATCATTCTCATTGCTGGAGTTCATCACATTTTGGGTTTTCTACATCATTCAGAGAGAGAAACTTCTGGATATGAAGTGTTGAGGACAACTAAGAACCCATCCCATTGAGGGGGACTGGTAACATTATTATTTGTTCCCTTCCGAGGTGTTATAATATATTCAAAATTATTTATATATTGTCTTTTCCATTGGATGCATGGAGCAATTCTTATTTATTTTCACTGTTTAACTGCTTTCGCTACATAGATATGATTTTTTGCAGCATTTAGTTTAAATATCGATTGCATATCTAAAGAAGTCAAGCAATCATCCTTTTTTTAGGGTTGTTTGTCACACACAAACAAAGTGAGCTATTTTCGTACACTTTCATTAAGAATTTACACTGACAATTGGTGACTCCACTATTGTAATTCAGATTCCTGCGTGACCAAAAAATTCATTAACTATGATTTTCCTTTAGATGTTTTTAGTTTCTTGATGTTTTTATTTAACTTTTATGCCCTAAAATAGTAAAAATTATAACTTTTGGGTGTTTTAGGGTGTTTTCCATAGGTTACAGGTGTCATCCACACCAGAGAAGGAAATGTTTCCCCAACCTGCCGCCCGAGGATCCAAGAATTGAAACTCACACTTTTTGGCACAGAACCTCAGATTTCTTCCTGAACTCACATCAATTAGCCCAAAAACTACGATTTCCACAGCTTACATGTTAGTACCTCCTAATCGAAACTCTTTTATGAGTTTTTCTGTGACAGTCAGGGTTTGCCGCAAGCATTGTTTTGGGTTGTCTAACCTCTCTCTCTGCCCATATTAGCCTTGGATATGCTCATTTTGTCTCTTTGAAGTAGAACCAACCCCTTAGAGTTTCAATACACTTCCACCTTTCTAGGTGGGGTTTAGGTGAGTAGGTAGTCTGAGATTAGCATCGCATTCAACCATTATTTCATGGCTTGATCTATATTTCTTTCAATCCCTTTTGATCGTTGATTATTCCATCCAAAACCCCCTCTTGAGTTTTGTTTGGTCTTTCCTTTAGGGTGGCCTTGCTTCCCCTATGGTTTTAACCTTTTGCCTCTTATTTTGTAGTAGTTTCCCCCTTTGGTTTCTTGATGTTTTCTACATCTTTTCCAGTAGATCTGAGTCATTAGATCATTTCCCCTTAGAACTTAGATATTTTAGCTGTCTTGTGTGTTTTGAGTCACTTTCACCCACCTGTTAGACTATTTTTTTTGGAAGAACTATTTTGGGTTGAATCTATGCATGTGTAGTTGTTACTGTCGTTTCAGTTATATTTCGAGTACTTTAGCATTTTTTATTTTTATTTATACAACCTTCTCGGCTTAATTAAAATTAACACACATCTTGCACACACTCAAACCTAAATCAAAGATATCTTGGTTTACACTACTAAGCTAGGACATAAACATCTAGTTAATTTATCTTCTTCACTAAGCCTTTTTTTATCAATCTTCAACCTTTTTGTGTCATCTGTGACTTGCCATCATTTCACCCCTAAGGAATTCATCTCAGAGACTCCAAGGCCTTCAAACTTAGTTTCCATTAGGAAGACTTACTCCATCAGGTAGGGTTCAAGTTTGTCCTTTGTCGAGTCCCCATACCGACTTATATTCCGGTTCATCAGGTTCTTCCTCTGACTCCGAGCCGGTACCCCTCATGCTTGTACCGTCATCATGTTAGGTGCCAATGCAGGTGTAGGTCCTCAAGCTAGTGGAGGCCCCAACCCTAGTGTTGGAGCCAATACTAGCGAAGTTGCTACCTTAACTATTCTGGTTACTCCTTTACTACCTTTCATGGCAGGTTTAAGCCTTCCCAATTTTAGCTAGTTAATCAATGGCCTTATACTCCACAATCTAGTTTAGCCTACTATACCAACTAAGCTTCATTTTGTCATCTATAAGTTTGAAGGAAAAATTGGAGAGGACCCTACTAATCATGTCCACTCCTTTCACATGTGGTGTTCGTCCAATTCCATTTCTGATGACTACACTCGCCTTCAGTTGTTCTAGCATACGTTCACTGGAGAAGCTGAGAAGTGGTACGTTGAATAGAATTTTTCATCTCATTCCTATTTTCCGACTCTTGCTAAATAAATTTTTTTCTAGTTCCAGTTACCTCTCTGCTATGATGTTGGTACTAAGTTGTTGATCACATTCCGTCAAAATTCTGCTACCCACCTTTCTGACCATGTCCAAGAATGGCGTAGAAGGAAGAGCTTGTGTTGAGCTCCTACATTAGACGACTGTGCCTATATGGATTGGTTTCTCAATTTTTTTTTTACTTCCATTAGTAAATATGTCGCGTCTCACTTTCCTCAGAAAAATGGAGAAGCTCTCCAAGTCAAGTTGAAATATGACTTGATTTATGGTGAGTTTGGTTATGTTTATACCATTTTATCGGATCTCCCTACACCTGGCAGTGCCAACGTACTGGGGGCATATCGCGCCACAAATGGTATCGTTGGATTTCTTTCACATTCGCATACTCATCCTTCCCTGGGTTATGGTTTTCCCCATGGGGGGCTAGCTCCTCTAGCACTTATCGCCCTCCCGACAACATGTATCTACTTCAAAGTATGCCTTACGCATTCTCCCCACTGCATCAAACAATTTCAGGGCCAGTTGTTGCTCAACCTATTTACCCCAATGTTTCTAAACCTCCCTTTTATCCTTATCCATAGCCCAGTGCTCAAATTCCTTTGGCAGCAATGACCCAGCCTCCTGTGCCTTCTCAACCTCCGCCATAGAAACCATCACCTCCTTAGGGTTAGGTATTTGTGCAGCAGAGTGTGAATAATCCTCTTAATTCGAAGGAAAATATTAAGGGGAAAGGCAACTAGAGAGAACTAGTGTAGGGTAACCAAGGGAGCTAAGGTAATCAATTGAAAACACCCCAAGGGAACTTGCGTAACACTAAAAACCAACAACACGGGGATTAACCCAAGCATAATAAGCCTCTTCCTATGAACAAGCCTTGTTCATGTTGTGGTGTCCATGTCCATTATACTCATGATTGTCCCCTTTTACCCAAGATGCGCTAGTTGTGGGAAGCAAAAGCAGCATCTAGAGGACAACATGCCACCACTTTGCTCCCTCCAAACACTATGCCAACTCAACCAGATGTGTTCAGTAATCCTTTCCCTCAACAAGGATATGTTTCTCCCCAACCACCTCAAGGTTAGTCTTCTCCTCAGTCTCTACAATCTGGTACCCCTAATAATTACCATATTCTCATGATGAATTCTAAAGAGGTCAATATCGTTGATGTCAACCTTCAAACCCGGTTGCGCCAATATGACAAGCAACACACTATGTCTGAAACCGATTCCCAAAACAAAGTTCCCACATAGTGCATTTAGACACCTAATGCTCCCTTATAGATCCCTAAACCTAATTCATAGTTCATTCACAATATCCCCAAGATTCCATTACACCGAAATTATCCTTCCAGCAAATCCTCCTACACCTACAATATAGTAGATAATGTGGCGCAATCACTTGCAGCCATGCCAACGGTGGAAGTCCTTGAGTTGTGCCCATGTCAAAGAAAAGCTCTAATATATGCTTTGTATGTTGTGGATCCTTCATATGATCGTTTGATCATCTTTGATGTTGAAAATTTATAGCATACCCCTTTAAATTCATCCTTTTCCTTGCAAATACCAGTCAAGTTTCGTAATTCCCATTTTCAGAGATGTATCATTGACGAGGGCACATATACCTATGTGATTTCAGCCTTTGTTTTGAATAAGCTCACATCACTCGACTTATCCCCATCCACCATCACTTTACGTGCATGGGAAGGTCACCCCTCTCATCCCCTTGGCATGTTCCCCAATTATCATGTCACACTTGTAAGAAAGATCGTTTTCATTGACATAGATGTCATTGATCCCCCGTTGGATTACAATATCTTCTTTCATTGTAGATATACTTATGCAATATATGTTGTCGCATCTCCAATTCACCGAAAGATGTGATTTCACCACAATGGAAATATTGTCACCACCGATCATTTGACATATTACAAACAGAAGTATCAGGCCTCCCCTGAGCCTATCATATCTTCGGTGGTCAATAACCAATTATTCGCACCTCTCACTAGTGTTTCATTATGAGTCTATAAATATTCTACCTTACTTGGTTCATTCTCTGATCCCCCCCCTCTTATCATTGAGCCCAGCTCATCGAGTGTTTTCATGTAGCAAGTGTCTCAGGCTAGCCAAAAGCGGCCTGGTTTGACCAGCCAGCAGCCAGTACCTTCGCAACCTACTGTTGTTCACTCGACACAACCTTGAGGACCTTCTCCTCAAGGACCTTCTCGTTTTGCTCCTGTGTCTCCCAAAATTTTTCAACCAGGAATGGTTTCCCCTAGCCTTAACCATTTGGGAACCATTCTACCAAGCCATTACCCTTTCGGTAAGATACCATTTTTAGATCCCCCCTCTATATTCTTTTCGATGTCTATTATTTCTACATTTTTCCTTCCCAATTTGACTCTAGGGATCCCAGTCTGGTACACTGACTCCCTAGGAAACACTCCACCTGGTCAGATCAAACCATATACTACTTTTACCCTTGTTCAACCAGTCACCATGACCCCTCTCTTTTCTTTAGTTCAAGAGCCACCTCAAAGGAACCTACTCCTATTGTGAAAGCATCCGGTGAGTGGGGGGGGGGGGGGGAGCCAAAAATAAGGAACTTAAGGACAAAGCTCCCCAAAAACTTATGCTCCTCCTAAGCCTCGAAATCAGTGACCTTCGTGCGCTTTGTGTGATGTTGTTTGGCATGCCTCACATAACTGGCCTAAGCTTCCTTGTCTCAACAATTTGGTCAATGAGACATTTCCTGAATCTGACATCCCAAACCTCCATGTTGCCTTACCTGATTCAGCTAAGAAACTAAAATAATTGCATAAGAACCACCCCTATGCTTTGTGAAATATTTATGGCCATTATTCTCATCACTTTTCCCATCTTGATGACTTTCATAACACCCTTGAGGTTGTTTGTGAAATAGAGGCCGCTCGTAGTGGATCATGTACCCTTCTACTTGTGAGTTCTACTTCAATAGAAATAGAGGACATTTCTGCACCTATTGTGATACCTCCACCCGATGTCAAGATGACAAAATATTCAGTTGTTATTCTCTATTTGTTGCCATCCATGAGATCTAATATGGAAGACCCCTCTAGGAAATCCCCTTTTGTTTCGGTTGAACCTCCATCAACGAACACCTTTGTATCAACATCGGTATATTTTTCATCTACAAGATCTTCGTCTACCCTCCGTAGTGATGTATATGTGAACCATATCTCTCATGATGATGTGTCATCTAGCCTCATCATGTCATGTGGCCTCCATTCCACCATTCCTCCCATCCTCCATTCTGATGAAGACATTATGGAAGCCATGACCACCCTTGAATTTCCCTAGCTTGATGATATGCACCATCGTGTGTACCCTTTCGCAGCACTCCCATCACCAATATGTTGTGGAGTCTAAAGAATTCATCCATATTGAGGTTGATTGGTTTTGTTCCCCCTGACATAAAACCCCTAAATTAGATTTACATACACCTTGTGGCCATTACACTGACACCCAATTTTTGGGCAAGGGGGTATACCTTCTAGAGGATTTCAAAGAGAAACTCCTTTCTAACCCTCTCAATGCTCTTTACCTCAACAAATTTTACCCATAGCATCTCCCATTGACATGCGTGTTTTATTTCTGTCATGCATTTAGGTAGCTTGCATTATCATCTCATTTTATTTCTTGTGGCACCTTTCAGATGGATCCATCATCCACATCGTATATCAACTATGTCGATGGTGCAAGTCGTTTTTTCCATAATCTAGCCTCAGCAACTTGGGCCATTTTTACCCCCTTGAATTCGTTATTACTCTCCAATGGTGTACGAATTAGACCTGTCACCAATAACGAGGCCGAATATGATGCAGTGATAGGTTTGGGAGTCGATACCCTTGATCATCTCATCCTTCATCTTCATGTTTGTTTTTATTCCTTACTAGTTTTCATGCAATTGAATGGCATGTATCGTGTGAATAACGATGTCCTTTTTAGAAGATATTTACAAGTGAAGTTCTCAGTGCATGTATTTGAAACGATTACATTCAGTCATGTACCTAGAGCCAAAAATCACTATGTATATAGCATTGTAAACAATATTCTAGATTGGCACTTATCACATGCATTTAACACAAGAAAATCATAAAACAAATGGTGAACCATATACTCTTCATATATAAAAATATGCATATCCATATTATGTATCCAGAAAAACATAATGTTTGGAGTCCAGTACTCTAAATACATATGACATGCCCATAGCATGTTACAAAAGTAAAAATAGGGGGCACCATATGCCCCTACATCTAATCACTATCTGGAGGGTCCTGAGCCAATCGCTCTGCTCCACCATCCCACAGATCCTGAGCTACCTGTCTGGACATCGCCATGAGTTGCATGACCCCTCTCCACTCAGAGGGTAGGCCTATACATCCCTCGATGTATTGTTCCTTAAGATCATGAAATCAGTGCTCTAATACACCACTGACCATCATCTCGCACATGTGTCAGACATCCTGTAGTAGAGCCTCATAGTTAGGTGTTTTGTCTCCTCTAGCTCCACTAGATTCTATAGCCCCAAGCATTGTAGGTCGTCCCATATACCCTGTTGGCTTCACCAGTACTATATCTGCATACTAAAAGTAATGAATTAGTACCACATACATATTCTAAGAAAATCACATGCACCATAATACATAACAAATTTCACTTACCATATCGTCCCCATGCTCAACCCGATGAAAGTGGAAAGTTGGGGTCCCCTTGAAAGTTCCTACCACTGTATGGATAGTCCTCTATGTATAGTGACATCTAATCCCAATGTACGAAGAACTCGGGTTGGAACACTCGTCTGACTCCCTCGCCTCCTCCTCTCCGCAACAGCTGCCCCTAGCGGCACATCCTCAAATCCCATGGGCTCCCATCCTGAGTTGACATATGAGGCCAATGTGTGGTGATATTCTCAAATAAGAATGAGCATAACATTGTACCATAAGCAAAACCGTGGTTCACCGTCACTTTCTTAATGAAAGCTGTCATTTCACTGAAGAAAACATCATCGGGGCCCACACATAGTAGGTCCCACTCAGAATATTCTCTACCAACATCATCTGCCCCCCCATGATGTGATGGAATGCCTGGTTTCCCAGGATACGTAGTACTATTGTGGCAACAACCCATGTATCTAGACTCTCTAGATTACCAATCAGAATGGTAGTGCCCTTAGCACGAACATCCAGTCTACAGTGGCACTCCATGAACTCTGATATGTTCTACCAACTCCGTAATAATGGATGTATATTTCCCACCACCCCTAGTTGTGAGAGTCCATTCAAGAAGTAGATGTCATGGATGGTCAACTTGATTGTATGCCCCTAAACCATTAAGGTGTCCTAGTGTAGATCCCAATAACTGATTATCCTCAATAGTAATGGCTCACCTACCCTCATTATTGGGTTCTCAACCAACTTTAGAACCCCATACCTCGCAAGTGCTCCTTGTACCACCTGATCCCCCTGGATCTTGGCACGAAGTGCATCCAAATCCATTTCTTTATATTTGATTCTCAAATATACCATACTTGCACAAAATCATCCTATTTTTTAGCTCAGATAAGTTACACTACATCATAAACCATCAATTTCGGGTCCTTAGCAAAAAAACAACAAAAATCCCAAATTCTAGCCAACTCACACTTTTCCCTCTACAACTGCGAGATCGATGTTTTTCCATATATAAATTTTGATCCAGGTCATACTAAAGGCTCCAAAAGGTGTGAATCAACTGTGTTGAAGTGCAGAAGTGTGTTCCTGAGCTCTAGGCACCTAATATGGAAAAATGAACTGCTAAAAATGAAGAGTAATGTCAGTCCATCTACCTGCAACTGATGGATCTTCATTGCAACATGTTGTTTGTCTTCTATTATCAATACAAGGTTTAGGGCCTTCTCCTCCTCTCCAAATAAACCACAATTCCACTAGCAACTAAATAAAATTGGAGAGAAATCACCCTATTAAAAGAAAAACTCTAAATTTTATTTCACCAATTGCGACCAAACCATAGCTTGGTTTGATGAACCATCAACACCATTAGAAATCCCTTGCCAAGAACTATAACGGGTATCCTTTTGTTTTTGGTAATTTGAAACTTCACCATGAATCCATTTTTCCAAGAAGGGTCACTTTTCCGCCTCTTAAAATCGGATTTCTTCAGTTATGTTGGTTGTCCTTAGGGCACCACTTTTCCTTCATACTAGTTGTCAACGCGTGTGTCTATTTTCGTCATGAGAAAACATACTTTTCTAATGTTTTTATGGTCTCCACCATGCCTATTCTATGTGGCATCATCATCAAGTCACCCTTGTTCAGACCATCTGAGTTGAGTAACAATCGAATTAATGGATTCTATCCCGAGTCACTTTGCCTCCTGTTATAGTATTACATCAATTTTTTCCTTGTCCTTCTCTCATGTCACCCATTGTTTCCTCTAGTAATATTGTCCCCCATCCCCTACGAAGTCGTTTCAGTCGCTACCATGTTGTCGATGATTTTTATTCTTTGAGAGGAAGTCATCTGTCTGCTACTTAGCATCCCATCTTCCGTCATCATCCCTAGTGTCAGTCCCTCAATAACCCTACTATGATTCCTCGTGCCTTAGTTGAGGATTCCTCATTGCCTTACCTACGGAGGACCTCCTTTTTTTGACATGATCACATTCATTCCAGAAGATAGGTCTAGAGGGCAATGTACCTTGGTTCTAGCTTACATTCTTGTTTGTTGCCTCGAGTCAGGAAAAGGGACTCCTCATTTCCCTTTGACTTGATTTTTTCTCATATGCTCAGCTTCAGATCATTCTTGCATGATCGAGATTTGTACACTTGATGGTTCGCTGATCTAGCAAGTCATCCCAGTGATTCCCAAGTGTGTGTGAGATGTTTCTGTCCTCATGAGAGGTTGGCCCTTCAGGTATCCCCCCACATTCCCAGATGACCTCAGATTATGCGACAGCCTTAGATGTAGCTTCAAATATTTGATGGGTTCGATGCCAACTGCTTATAATTCCCATAGCATGCACGTCTCATTCAAATGATCCATTCATATTTTCAGAGCCCTTTACTATTTATCAAGGCTTCTTTGGTTGTTATTATGTCTCATGTACTAAGATATTATTGTATTCATTCATGGCTCATGTTTTTCTAGGAGAATTATGTATGTGGGATCCTTTATATTTTCATCTCACCCATTTTATGCAAGTATTTCATGTACCATTTATCATGTACTTTATTTCTCAATTTCATTTTGTTGGGTGCACCATTATTATTTGTACTTTGTCATCTCGGTGGGCATAGGTATGCCTGCCCTGCCTCACTGAGAATAGGTACCCAAAAATTAAAGGAGCTTATATAATTTGTAGATATTGTCCCCTCAGTTATTGTTCTCTCTAGCTTCACTCCATCTATATATCTCTCTCTCTTTGTGACTCCCCTTCGGTGTCTAGTGATTGTGTTCTAACAATGTACTTCGTTCATATGATTAGATCCTAATGCTCGCACGTTGGGGGGAAATCTGTTACACCAAAATTTGGTCATATAACCATTTACAATTATATGGATCAAACTACACCATGTAAGAGAAATTTTACCACAGTAAAATTTCTCTCACTATAATACATAATTATAAACCACATTTTACTAAGTTATTTCTGGTTAAAACAAAAAACCCCATGAGGAGTAATTAAATAAATCCTTATTTTTTTTATCTTCTTGTAGGAATAATTAATTAAACCACCGTTTAAATAATATTCCTCATCATACTTAACCCAAATTACAATAAATAATTAGATAAATAATTATTTTTCTTATTTTCCTCTAGGAATAATTGATTAAATCATCATTTATTTATTATTCCTTGTTAAATTTGACTAAATCACCTAGAAATAATAAAAAAAAACATTATTTGTTAATTATTCCTTAACCAAATTCTTGAAATGATAAATAAATCATTTATTTGTTTATTATTTCTAAATGAAGGTATCTAACCAATTTAAATACCTTTTCCCTCTAACAAAATATAATAAAATGTTTCAAGCGATCAGATCTAGATCTTAGTTAATAATGTTTTATTATGTGCAATTATCGAGGATAACTCAATATTTTGTTATAAATAGGAGGGTTTTCCATTCATTCTTCACTCTGATCACTTTAATCGTCGGGCTTTAATCATTCTCATTGTTGCTACCACTTTGTTTGCTTCTTGAGCTTCCATAGAGTTCATCACATTTTGGGTTTTCTACACCATTGAGAGAGATAAAATTCTAGATCTGAAGCATTGCGGACACCCAAGAACCCATCCCATTGAGGAGGACTCGTAACATTATTTTTTGTTCCCTTCCTAGGTGTTATAATATATTCAAAATTCTTGATAACTTGTTGTGTCCATTGGATGCATGGAGCAATTCTTATCTCTTTTTACTGTTTAACTACTTTTACTACATATATATGGTTTTTTGCGGCATTTATTTTAACTATCAAATGTAGATCTAAAGAAGTTAAGAAATCATCTTTGTTTTTAGGGTTGTTTTTCACACACAACTAAAGTGAGCTATTTTCTTACACTTGCATTAAGAATCTACACTAACTGTTTTGGTATGCCCATATGGCACCATAGAGAGGTAAATTCAAGTATGATTTATGGATGCCTATCATTCATTGAAGCATCATCTTAAGAAATTTATTGATAGCTTCAACTTACCTGTTAGCTTGAGGAAAATGGGGAGTGGAATTTTCATGTGAAAGTCCCTATTTGGTAGTTAATTTAGTCAAAATATGATTATGAAAATTCTTCCTGTGATCTGTAACTATCACTTATGGAACAAAAAAACTAGCGATCACATGGTTGAAGAAACAATATGTAGTTATTTCACCAGTATTATTGAATGTAGTCCTAGCTTCGGCCCACTTAGTAAATTAGTAAAAAATGACAATGATATAACTATTCCCATCGGGCGAATGAGGGTTACATGTCATGAAGTCGATACTGCATTTTGTAAAGGGACCAATGGTGAAAATATGATGTAGTGGAGTAGTTGGAGGTCAAACTTTGCGATCATATATCTGGCATGGATGAAACTTCTGGACTGCAAGGATACAATCGCGGAAAATAATGGGCCAGAAATTACAAGCAGGTAGTATATTTTGTGTTGTACCATAACCCGATAAAGGTTTTCCACATGCTCCTGAATGGCAAGAATTAAGAACATTCTTTGCCTTGCCGATGACGAGGCACCTCCCTAAAATCATATCGATACCACAACGGTAAATTGTATCGTCGATAATTAGATAATTTAGGGATTTAAATTTAATACGTCTCTACTAAGAGTGAGAGGTATTAGGTCCGAAATTTTGGGTCAGGAAATAAATGAGGAAATAGCCATACCACAGGTCAGATGATGATATCAGAAACAATGACTCATAAGGGATGGAATATTCAGATGTAGATTTTGCATCAAGGGAGGGAAGATCGCACATTTGTTCGATGAAAATTAGGGATTTATTTGACTTGGATTTGAATAATTCCAGGTTAAAATATTGAAGAATAACTATCCATTTTTAGTACTTACCCCCCAACAATTCACATGATAGTATATATTTCATTAAATTAAAATCTGAAATGACCGTAGTTCTCTGAAGCAAGATGTAATGGTGAAATCTATGACATGAAGGGCTGCCAAAGCCAACTTTTTGACATGAGTATATCAGATCTTGATATCTTTGAGAATCTGAATCAGATAGTAAATCGGATTTTTAGTCCCAATGTCATCTTCTCGGACCAACACCATAGTTATAGTAGCAATGGCGAAAATGAGATACGAAAAATAGTCACACTGATAGAGAAGGGGATATAAAAGAGATACTCAAATAAGTACATATTTTAAGGCATCAAATTATTTCTGTGTAGCATTATACCAATGGAAGGGAATCCATTTTTCAGTAAGTGAGTAAATCCCTTCGTTAGCTCGGCGTAATTAGGGACAAATCTCCTCAAGAATTTAGCTTTCCCTTTGAGTATTTGTAACCCAACTAAGGAAGAGGGCACATGCAAATAAACAATTACCTAGACTTTACGAGGGTCAATATGAATTCCTTGTCTGGAAATAACAAAACCAAGGATTTGATAGGAACCAAAATAGGACATACATTTTTGTGAGTTAATTCGAATGTTACAGTGCCTACAATGAATAAAAATGGCTCGTAAAGGCAGAGGGTGACCAACCCGATGCTTGGAATGAGCAAGGAGATCATCAAAATATTGTTTCATGATATTTTTAATATAATGACAAGAATAATACGTCGCACATAAAAATGTGGCCCTTGCGTTCTTGAGACCGAATGGAAACTTTTTATAAGCAAGCGTACCCCACTTAAAAGTAAATGATGTCTTGGGTCAATCTACTGGGAGAACGTTGATTTAATTATAACTTGAGAATACATCCATAAATGAATAGACTTCACAACCAACATAATTATCAATAATATGGTCAATAAATGGGGTTGGATAGTTTCCTTTCGGACAATATCGATTAACATCTTGATAATCGACACAGAGTCAAATCATGCATTGTTTCTTCACGACATGGAATAATTTTAAAACCCAATTAGTTAAAGGAATGGGGTGGATCAAACTATCTCAAAGAATATTTTAAAATTCATATTTCATACCAACAACCTTCTTAGGATGGACCAAATGAAGGTTTTGCTAGATGGGTTTGAGCTCAGGATACATTTTAATTTTGTGCACCACTAAGTTTGGTTCAATACATGGAATTTATTCATACATCCATAAAAAGACATATCTGAACTCATGAAAATGGCTTGCTAGGTCTCGACATGAGATGAAGAACAAGATTATCCGATGTAAATGATTTTGACAATTCCTCGTTTGATCAAAATATGAAGAGGATTGGTTTATTTGATATTCGAGAGGTTCATTTTAGAGTCAATATCATGAATGGAAATTAAATTCATAGAGGGTTCAATTAAATTACGTAGGTACAAACCACCTATATTATCTTCTATGGAATCGGGAAGGGAGGAATGATGGTAATTCTCATTCCATGATGCATATTCTAACATACATATGTCCATGATGCTTTCTTCGATTGATAATATGCGCGAGAAAGGAATGGAGGACATGCCAAAATCCAACGATCGATCTACCCAATTTATTAAATAAAAAGTATGAGCTAGATAAGTCGAGTATATGTCTTCATAATCATGTTCAACAGGGATAAGCGACATCCGGTCACTAAAACTTTAGATGCCATTTTCATCTAGTATAATGCACGGATTGACCATAATTGTAGAGGATGATATGATATTGATATAAGCAACAAAACGTGGGCATTTGGAAGGGGAAGGAAGAGGGAAGGAAAAAGTCCCAATGTGCGATGAATCCTTAAAAAATCCAACTCTATCATGGTGATAGGAATGTAGGGCTTCCCTTATGAGCAGGACACTTTTGATAACATTGGAATTAGAGGCAAAGAAGTTGAGTTAATCTATGGATATGATATAGCCTTTATGAGAAAAGGCGATCATTCAAAAGTAATTCAAAACAATGGCAAACATAGCATAAATCCATCTACATCCCAGTGGAATATTATAATCAAGAGTTTTGTCAATAAATTATATTTCAATGGAGAGGATTTTTTCCCCAAGGTCCAGTTGGAGGGAATTCAAAACCCCACAGGGTTTATATGTCCTTCCATCAAAGGCTCCTAATGTGGTGGTCAATTGGTTTAGTTGAGGTGAACCAATCACCTTCCAGCAAGAAACACACATGATGCAGGTCGAGGCTCTCTCATTCACAATAGAATGATGAATTTTGTTATCATGGATAATGACCTGAATCATTAAATCCAACTGAGCTTGAAGCATAATCGTATAGTTTTCATGAGACAAAACCACTAGTTTGGAATCTGATGGGTACATACATCTGATGGTTGATAACAAGGTCTTCTTTTGGGTGGGGTAGTTTTGCAACACCTCGAGGGTTGACATAACTTATGGAGGCTGAGCTAATTCATAAAAAACATTATAATTTTGGGGAGATCTCGAATGAGGGTTGTAAAAAAACTTATTGATAACACCCTTCAGAGGATTCATAGTCAATTCTGGAGGAAAAATAGAATCATATGAGGTAGGTGCAGAAATAACAGGTTGATCAGTAGCCTGATCATTCTGTGAACTCACATTACCATAATATTTCTTCTGAGTTTCCACCAAAACATAGGATCACATCTTTGAGGAGGAAAGCATCAAAACCATATTAGAGGAAGAGGAGTCTTGGATAACTATATGAGTCTCCTAATTGGGAAATGGGGTGGTTAACACACTGGGAGAAGCAGATGATTTAAGAAACTAATTCACTTTAGCATGGTGTGGAAAAGCACGTGTAAAGTGATCCTCATTTCAAATCAAGCATGGGTATCAAGGCTTTCGTTTCTCATCAGAAGACAATTTTTTTTTGTTTACTCGCTCGCTACGAACTGGTAGAACCAATAATTCCATCAATGACATGAGATTCTTTACCAGGTGGAAGAGGAAAATTGTTTGAAGGTCAAAGGGAATTTTGTATCTCATCATAGAGCGTGCTCAATTGTGTATAAAACAAATATAGGTATTGAGCACGAGAAACGAATTTCTCTTCAGTCACGAATCCACCTTTGGCCACATATTTTGTTATAGGAGCTAATAAAGATTTGAAAAACCATTCCCCAAAAAATAGTTAGAGAACAAAGGTCTTGACGAATCTGTGACGATGCCTACACTCATGAATGTGATCTGAAATGTGAGTGGAATCAGATAGTTGAAGTTATTCAAAATTTCTGTTCCAGTTTCGTATCTGATGGGTAGTCAAAAATGTGTGAGGAAGGTGGTGGCTAATGTACTGAAACCATGAAACGATGCTATAGGTAATTTAATATACCATTTAGCTGCGGTACCTGTAAGAGTTCACTAGAAAAGATAAAGTTGAATGGAATCATTATTGAGGGAGTTGGATGAACACCATAGATGATACTTCATGACATGTGTCGATGGATATTGTCTAGGATTACCATTGAAATTTGGGATATCATATGGCAACTTGGTGGGAATAATCAACCACCATGGAAAATGAGCGATGGGGTCATTTTTAAGTTGAGTTAAGTCAGGTAATTCAAGAGCAGACACATAATACAACTGATGATTAAATTCTAGAGGAGAATGACATGGGTAATAAGGAATAGCCTAAGAAGCGGGTATTTACGCTCCTCGATAATGAGGGTTGTGATAAAAAGGAATCTAGTTACCAAGATATGCAAGATTATGATAACCAAAATACAAGTGAGTTTTTTTCCCAACCCTAGGATGGCAATAAAGCTACTAGAATGGTTGGACCTAGATTTACTAGCCTTGAAAAGGTGCGTGATGAGGTTTATACTATTGTGTGATATAGGTTTGGATTTCAACCTAGAATGTTGTGTTTGGTTGAGACTGCGCCAAATTTTGAAGAATTTAAGCTATTAAAACTTGAGGGGAACTTTGTGCAAGCTATTTAGAATATGAGGCACCTTATAAAATTTGACAAAGCGGTACCTGGGAAGAACCAGATACCATTGGAATAGCCTACAAATGTTGGATCACATTTTTTTGAGCTTGTTGATGTGTTGATGGATAGATAGGAATTTTCAATGAGATGGTGTAACTTGAGGATTTATCCATCGATCCCAAAAAAAACCAGGTTGAATGGGTGAAGTATGTTTCCAAACAGTGGTAGCCATTCCAGGATAAGGCAAATCATAATTAGGAAGATTACAATGTTTAGGTATACCAACAAAAATTTCCCCCTTGCATAATAAGGAGAGGTTAATGGAGGAAACTATGATCTAGATGGATGGTACCCAACATAAGGAGAGTTAGGTTATTGAGGGTCTCTTTTTCCGTTGATATATGTACCATCCTACTACTATATTTTAGTTGTATTCAGACGAAGATGAGCAAACTGTGTGGCATTCATAAGAGAAGTACCAGCCATTATTATTGAACTAGATGACATGGTAGATGCCTAAGGACTAGAAGTCACACCTAAAAAGATACCAAATGATTACTGATAACCAGACAAGATGGGTGGGCCACCATACAAATGAATTTTTGGTGAGTAGGTAGTCATCACTAGAATGAAGTGTGCAATCTTTTTCAACCTGTCCACAACAAACCTGATGGAATCATGTCGTCTCACTGTCCTAAACAACCACTAGTACAAAATAGATAATTAGTTACTAAAAAAATGACTAAAATTTGCATATAAACAACCATTTTTCAGTCGATGACTAATAGTGGCTAATTTACAGTATCTTATAACACGACCAAATTTTAGTCGTTTTTATCTTAGTAATTAATTGTTTGTCTCAATTTATCATTTAGTAGTATATTTAGTAATATATTTCATCATGGATTTAGTCATTTATTGCCATAATTAATGAAAAAATACAGAAATCAATATACTACTAGATGATCGCTCGAGAAAACCAATTAATGACCAAAGAAATATGACCAAAATGTTGGTCGTGTTATAAGATATTGTAAATTAACTACTAATATTCATATATTTGCAAATTTTAATCATCGTTTGAAACAAATTAATGACCATATAAATATGAATAAATTTTGGTTGTGTTATAAGATATCGTGAATTAGATAATAATAGTAATATATATGCAAAATTTAGTCATCATTTGTAATCATAAAATTTATCATTTATAGTATTCATTTATCTTTTTTTGGTAGTTTCATATTTATTATATAAATGACTAATTAGTTTTTTATTTTCGTTTAATTTACTCTCATTTATAATCATTTTAAATGAATAAATTAGCTATATTGACTTATGTTCATCATTAATCAATATAAACTAATAATTTTGTAGTTATATATTGATTTTATGTGTTCATTGTTGATCAATGTAAATTAATTAGTATGATTTTGTGACTAAATTAAAAAAAAAGACGGTTACATAATTTGCATGTTCATCTAATATAACAAGGAAAAGTTACATATGCTAATTACAATACTAAATAATATCAAGTACAACTATTAATATTTTCAACCACATAAATTATATTATATGAATTTTCAAATATTAAAATATGAGTTTTCAACCTAATATTGGTTGGACTACAATTTACACATGAAATATTGTTTCATCACTTCAAAACATTGCAGGCGAGTTCACCAACTATAAAGAGTTGATCATCAATTTTTATGTGTGTGTATCATGTAGGATGTTGTCTTTAAATGCATCACTATATTCGTTCTTTAGTTCTATCTATCTTTCTACACTTGTGGCTTGAGTGTTAATGTTCTCCTCTTTCTTCAATACCTACTTCTTACCATCAATACTAAGTCCCTCTTTCGAAAATGATAGAAGATACAATGCAGATTATTTAACATGAAAGATAATGAACATTGGAATATAAAATAAAGCATCATATAAAATATTTATATGAAATATACTTCAACATCAACAATGTCAATGCCATTTTTCCCTAGAAAAACAAGAAACTCGAATAAGTTTTCTTCAGTTGGGCAATAGTTTACTCTAATTCAAGATCTAATTATTGTTTTATTTCTGACATTCTAGAAGTTTCTCAACTACCACTTTGGAACTTTAAATTATTGCCACTATTCCTATTTCTTGTGGATCCAGTGCATGGATGTTTTTTTCCAGTGGCAAGCACATTGGGATTTATGATTCGATCACCTCTAGCTCCATGTGTTGGAAAATGCATCTAGTTTTTTTCTTCGTTATTGTAATTGAAGTAAAAACATAATGTATCTTTAAAAATTAAGTGAAAATAATATTATTTTTATTTTTATTTGACTTGGCAAAGCATGGGTTTCATGCTTGGGTCAAATATATAGGTCAAGACTCCTTGTAGGATTTAGGATTATTTATATGGGTAAAAGTAATTTTTTTTATTTTTCAAAGCATCCTCCATCAAGTCTCCTTCTATTTACTTCAATAAGATCATCATCAAGTCATCCTCATTTCAAGTAGGCCTCAAATATATGGTCTTGAAGTTGGTTTCCTCAAATATGCACATGTTGGCTCAATACAAAGAAATGTCTCTTCAAGGTATCATGTCAGCTCATATATGTTGGAAAAACTAAGATAAATACAAGGATATAAAATCTCATTATCCACCATACATAATTTTCGATCACAATTACAGAGAAAAATTTGGATTAATTGCAGGTTTAGACATTGACTGTAGGTTCAGATGGGTGACCTCAAAGATCTCAGTCTTATTGTAGAATATGGTTTCTGATAAATATAGTTCAGATATCCTTGTAATGGGTTCATATATTACTGTGGGATATTTTTGGTGCAAGTGCAATGATAAAGTTTCAAATATATCTCTATCAAGTTCGGATCAATGTTCATGGCTACAATAGTTTAGGTGTCATCATAATGTCATAGTTTCGATTCCATAGCTATCTCAGCACGTTCAGAAAAAGAATGGTCCGTTAATTCCTCAATAAGGATCTCCATGTTATCACAAGACATGAACTCGGTGCCATTACAATAATGAGAGCATAATGTAATGAAAATGAGGATATATCATTGGTAATTATGTCTCAATGCTCTCACAATTACAAGGATGAATTTATGGAGGATGTCTCGGGTCTCAATTGTAAGGGTATTGGTCATCTACTCTAAGGAATAATTTTGTGACTACAGTTTCCCCTCTAGGGGGTTTTTTTCCCTGACAACATGAATATGTATTGTTCTCTCTTATTTTTATTGTTCAAAATTGACCTCGATGATAAGAAAATACAAATACGAAATCTAATACTAATAACAAAAAACATCACAAGATAATGTCATAATCGGGAAAATTGTTTAATTTCCTAACTTATGGATTTTCCAACATGGTATCAGAGCTATGGTATTGGTCAAAGGTATTTTTTGGCTAATTAATCTAATTGAACTCAATACAGGAAATTGAATGATCTTGGTGTCACCTCAGAAGGTTGAATCTCTAATATTATTGTATTCTATAGTGAATTATTTTTAGTGGTGAAGATTAACACTTAATGGTTAATGTAAATGGTTTGGTTTGAGAATAAGGGTATATAAAAAATAATAAAAACTGAAATAGAATGTCAAAATAATCTCCATAGTTTGGATATTTAAATGATGATATAGTCCTAGCATGCTTCTAATGAATAAATGGCTTTGGTGCTATGATCAGTGCTCCCAATAGTGAGTAGGTCTCGATGAAATAGGTGTTGGTATTAATACTAGATTTTGATGCCTCTATAGTCCTAGTGTTATTTCATTGAATTCATTTCAGTGACTTCTATTAAGTGCTACAGCAACCTAAAACTGGGTGCAATATTAGTGATAAACCCACACCACCGGAACCACAGTTCAATACTATTTCATATTCAGTGGAACTACACTGACCTTTGTTTGATGTTATCATGGATTCGATAATGAGGAGGTCTTGGTGCTCGAAAAAGAAAGAAGATGTCGGTGTTATTCAATCTGGGTGCTATTTTAATCATGAATCCTATACATGACTCAGTGCCACTACATCTCATAGTTTGAGTGTCATTTTAGTTTCGTGTCAGTTCAATAACCTAAATTTGAAGCTATCATGTAAACAGTAGGAGAGTGACCTAGTTTGGATTAAATTTAGAGTGATCAACTATTTTCTTCCAAGCTTTCAATAATATGGAGAACAACTTCTAACGCAATTAATTTTTGTGGCTTTTTTTCTTTATTCCTCTAACAATGTGTTTATAGTTTCCAAGGAAGAACATCAGGTCCTATCAATCATTGATCTCTCAATTATATAAGTTAAAGGTATGAAAGATCTAGGTATGAATATTCGTAAACTTTCACGGTCCATATACAATATTCCATCCTCCATTATAAGTTAAGAGCTAATTTCATATCCTAGCTATCTCATATTCTATCTAGAAGTATTTTTTCCAGGTACAAAAATATCATGGCACTTCAAGGTGTCCCTATAAGTTTTGTCAAGAAACAAAGGTATGCTTTAAATTAATATTGATTCCATATAATAAATATTTATTCATATATTACTGTTACTAACATCATTATGTCCCACTATAATGAATCATAAAGATTCTTGTTTAGGGATATTCATCTCTTGATAAATCTACCCCTCTATATATTCTTAATTGATTTTATAGAACCATATATAGGTTCTAAGGAAAACCATAACCTAAGGGTATTATAATCTGAATGTCTAAAATCATAAACTATGTAGGGTTATTGTGAAAATCTATTTGAAGTTTTTGTTGGTATGATCAAGAAAACCTAACTTGTTAGGATAAAGTCTCAAACCTTTGAAATATTGATAATTTTGGGTTTGCTATGTTTCTACATTGAAACCCTAACTCAATATCATTTGGTGGAATGTTTAAGAAATACCTTTATGATATATTTGAAATGATTTCCTTGGTATGTGTATGTTTGTCTGATCAAACGCTAGTATAATTTGTTGTCTAACTCTTATTGATATTTGTGAAGTTTGGTTCGACTAACACATGATATGAAATACCTATGCATGATGATGAAGCCCTATATGTATGAGTTAACCTATTTTTCGATGGTCATGAATCCTAGGGTTTGGAACTAAGCCATAGTCAAAGTTTGTCTTTCTAGGATGATAGTATTTGTAAAATTCTAGGATTTTGGATTTGAACCATAGTAGAAGTCAAAATATCTGATGTATGATGAAATTATGAAGATTTTAGATGTATATAATATTGTTGAAATATGAGTTTTGATGGTTGATTGAAAATCTAGGATTTGCAACAAACCCTAGTAGAAGTTGGTCATGATAATGATTGAGATGTGATTGAACTTGATTGATTATTTTGTATGAAATCCAGGATTTATATGAATCCCTAGTGGAAAGTTTAACATAAGAATTTATAAATTTTTTAGATGTCTTATTGGTTTAGGGCATTCCATATGTTGTAGTATGGTGTGTTACACTTGTAAAAAAACATTGAAAAACTATATAGAATGAAAATGTTATGAAGTAATCTAGCGTTTATGACAAAGGTCCCTAGAAAAATGTTGAAGAGTACATGTCTCTTTTATTGGTATCTGATATGTATAAATTTTAAATGCTTCAATAACTCTAATATGGCTAAATTCATGCTTCCATATATTTGGCTTCACTTGCTACCTAAATTGTGGAGGTAAAAAATCTTCATTATGGTGAATATGTTCATTCACGTGATAAGCATGATAAATATCGTGATAAATTTGATGAAATGGTTAGAATTTTCTAAATATTATTAGATGGAGAAAATAAGAATATGATTTCCTTGAGGAATCCTGCATAGAAGAAATCTTCCTAAGATTAAGAGGGAGTTTAGATGAAGAGATGCTTCCTAGTTGAGAGGGAGGGTGTTAGTGTCAGTATTTGCATACTTCCACCAGTGATCAAATTCTCTTGTTGCATTGCATGTTAGGTGTCTCGCTCAGTAAGCTGCATTCCATTAGGATCATGGATCATTTGATGGAAGTGGCTTGTTGTACATTTTCCCTCATGCCCTTTACCTGCTGGCACATTTCCATTCATCTAGATCATCTGCAAGAGTCATTTTTTAGGGTTTTTTTCTTTATTAGGTCTACGGTTTCATCCAAAAGGTCTTCAAAATTTTCAATAATAGTCAGCAGGCGTATGAGGCAATCGAATAAAATTTCAGTACCAATAAATTCCATAATCACATGCTCAAAGACTTATTTTTCCTCAAAACCTTGTTTTGAGGAAAAACAGAGTATTCTATGTTTTCATGTATAAAATTTGATGTAATTTCAGTTTTTCCTATGTAAGAAACTTCAGTGGAAACCTTGGTCACCTTAACAAGTTTCAGCAACTCCATCCCTACAAGGCAAACCAAAAAATCAAATCATTCAGTTCATCAAAGGTAAAAATGAAGTAAACTGCCCAAAAACAGAGTTGAAAAGTAAGTTACAATGCAAACATTATAAAAGTGGGTTTTATGAGTGAAAAAACAAAAACTCTTGTATATAAACTCATTGGTCATGTTCAAAGAGCTCATTGCATTCAAAGGAGAAGAATTGAGCAAGAGAAGGTCATGTTGGATAAAGGGAGCAAGTTTGAAGAAAAAATGTGCAAGTTCAAGGGCGCGACGCATAGAGAAGGCGCGGTGCATTGGGCTGCCCTCCACAGTGTAAAAAATACACTAGTGCGATGCATATAGAAGGCACAACATGTTGGGTTTGTGGTGTGGCGCATAGAGCTGAAAGCCCGATTTCACCATAAAATCCCTTAAATTTCCAAATTTGCTCAATCCCATGGTGTGCAAGTAAGTCAAGATTCCTTCCATTGCTAGTAAAAAAAAAATTCTTAAAATTTATGGTGGTTTAGTGTGATAAAACTCAAACCCTACCTCTTTGCAATTTTGGCTCAAAAAAAATTTCCTAGGGTTTGCATTTTTTTTTTTCTACCAAGTCCATTCCATCACCCCCTCACTCTTTGACTCCTCCATTCATTTTTCACTTTCATACACTCATTCCCTAATTCCCATATTCCAAAAATTCCCTAATTCCCATATCCCTAACTCCCACTATCCCAAACCCTAGTTACAAATCCTAAACCCTAATTGTTGTCCCTAAGCCTACATACTATTCCCTAAACCTCCTATTCCCAAAAAAAAAACTTGTCCATATCATTCCCAAAACCCCTCATACCCTTTCCCTCCACAATCCCTCATACATTCTCATCCTTGGTAGAAGAAAATGAAAAACAACATAAATCTCTTCATACTCATCAAGAAAAATCACACATTAGCAAACATGGAGTCTGATCCCTCCTATGACGGAGATGAGGAGACACACAGTGATTCTCCAACAGAAATGCATGCACCAAGGAGACCTCACAAGGGTGGTAAACATATATGAAAGGAGCCTACTTCACTTGCCGAGCTGCAGGCCTGCCCTCTTGCTGTCACATGCTTTCAACACCAATCCTATTATCAGTTATATGAGATGGTAGAGAGAGTTCAATATCATCATGAGTTGGCCAGGTTGTTTGTGCTCCATCTTCAAAATGGCCAAGTCACTCTAGCAGGTGTGACATTTACCTTGACACCGGAGTCCATTTCTCTAGCAACCGGCATTCCGAGTGTCGGTGAGCAGTGGAATAAAAGGCAGTAGCTTGATAGAGAACAGTATGAGCCTTACATGAAGGCTGGTTATCAGAGACATCTCAATAGAGTTTTTCCTTTCCGGTATCTGAAAGACTCATATGCTCCCTTGATGAAACTCATAATTAAGTATTTCAGCTGTGAGGGCCAGTTTTCTCGCCTATATGCTTATCACATTAGACTGTTGATGCACTTTACTAGGGTGAGAATGATGAATCTCCCCTACTTTATTTGCCAAAACATTGAGAAGATGACCATCTTAGTGAAAAAGAAGACTCCCTAGCAGTAGTATAACATCATATATCATTTTTCACTAATCAAGATTGTGGTCATGCATCAGCTTGGTT
Source organism: Pinus albicaulis (assembly GCA_034641835.2). Taxonomy (NCBI): domain Eukaryota; kingdom Viridiplantae; phylum Streptophyta; class Pinopsida; order Pinales; family Pinaceae; genus Pinus; species Pinus albicaulis. The sequence continues at coordinate 1,472,875,278 of CM076584.1, forward strand.
TACAGAACATATCATGGGAGGATTTAATTTCACATGAGGTCCTCACTGCTCCTCAAGTACCTCCAGCAGCTTTTCATGAGATAGGTGGGCCTTCACATCAGTAGGAGCTTCATGAGACACAAACTGCTAGTGTGCCAGTATTTTTCACCTACCAAAAGGGCACTAGAAGGTTGTTTGCAGCAGCAAAGCGAGTATCATCTCCACCTGGGGTGGAAGGGGTCTCGCCTCGTCCATCAGCAGAGCAGGTACAAGAAAAGGGCAAGTAGCCATTACATGATGAGGGGCCTTGATGAGGGCAGGAGACAGATTTCATTCTTATTCAGGATGATGACACTAATTTGGGCTCACAAAGCTCAAAGCTTAAAGAGATCATTCAGGAGCAGCAAGAGGACATTCATGGTTTGTATCTCAACCTAGAAAAAGCCAAATGGATAATTAACTATCCGGAGCAAAGAAACAAGCAGCTAGAGGATCAGGAAACCATTATGGAGGTGCAAAACATACGAGAAAACCGGCAAGCTGCCAAGAGGAGGAAAACCAAGTTGACACCACTTTAACAAGAAATTGAAGTTGATCATGAATCTTGGCTCGAAAGGAAAAACATACATTTGGAAAAGATGCTGGAGAAGGCCAATAAAGAGAAAAAAATGTTGAGGCACATGGCCTACCACTACTTGGCAAGAAACAAGGTGTGCAAAGCAAGAATCAGGAACTTGAAGGCTAAGTTGAAGAAGGCATCAAAGAGGCAAAAAGAGCATGATATAATTTAGATTTTGGCTGAGGCTTCCTTGGTCCAACATAGCTCTTAAGGGAGGACACTCAGCCCAAATTTCAAAAAAATTGGGACCCTTTTTGTAATTTTTGAATTTTTGGCTCAAAAAATAGACTTTTCTGCCCAATACGCCGCGCCACCTGGCGCTTGCTTTTGATGGAGGCATCCTTTTGAGGAAAAATCAGCATATTTGGATTTTTCATGAAAAAATATGCATGCTCACAAATGGTCAAGAAATTTTGATAGGTTTTGGGCTTCCAAAAAGGTCAAAAACACCCCAAAATGACCTTTCTACCCCTTTTTGACACATAGGAAGCAGTCTTGGGAGAACTCAATTTTGGAGGGGCAAATGGAGGCCAAATTCACAAATTCCACTTGTGTTGGAAATTAGACAGCTAGACCTTTCGAACAAGACAAATTGGAGAAAATTTGGACACCAGTAAGGCCTCCAAAAGCAGCTGCAAAAAGGCACTACGCATAGGGAAATCAGCATGGCGCATTGGAGGAAATTTGCTCAGTTTGACCAAAAATACTTTGTTTTTCGCCTAGTAAGTTGAAATTTTGAATTTTCTCCTTGTAATTGTCAAAATTATGATGTAATTTAATATGAATTGATGTATTTATATGTAATTATGCTGAATTTTCACTCATAGATGTAGATTCATCCATGAAAAGGTAGTTTACAACTGAATGAATCAGTTCCCTAGTTTTTAGAGGCAAGCTGTTCCACTGCCTACTTTTTAGTTTCTCAGTTTAGAATTTGTTGGAACATCTCCTAAAATCATGAGCTCGACCAATAGAGGCTAGGATGAGTTATTTTTTGCCTATATATTATGTTTTCTTATTCATTAGCATGGTTGGATTTTTGGGAAAGCTTCGAGCTTATTGTATACTCATTTCAGCAGTCTGGCTAAGGAATAGACCAGTGGTTTGCAACACTTTATGGGATTCATGTGGCATCTTTCTTTGGTATTGTGTTTGCTTCTATAATTGCAAGTATACATGTGTTTTATGTATTCCATATCTCTCTTTATTTCATCTTAACTAAATCAAACAAATATAAAGGTAGAATACATTGAAAGTGCAGTGCTCTACCTAGGGTTTTCTTAGTTATCTATGTTTTCAGCTGATTGAAAAGGATCCCTGAGTTCTTCATGCCCTTTTAAACTCCTCATCTGTCTAAAACCTCTCCATATCACTCAATTTGAAGTATCAAATCACTTGCCTACCTTGCCCCATAGAGATCTCTGCAAAACTGAGCCTCATTCCCCAGGCCCAAATCTTCTTTTCACATTTGAGCCAACAAAACATCATCAAATTCAATCAAACACCTATGTACACATACCTAGCCTAAAATCAGTCATCACATCAGTCATCTCAAGCTTTCATTGGCCATCTTTTCTGAGATTGACAAGGAGAGAGCCCTCTCCCGACCTGGTAGGGCTAGCTACCAGGTTAAGCATGGTATGATGTTATCCTAGATCCTACCTTTCTCAGCCTGAGGTAGATTTAGGCCCTAACAGAGGGCATAAATTTGTTTTTATTGAAGAATGAATTTTAGAGGATATATTTCTTCATGAGAAGTAGGAGAAGGTGAAAGTATGATGAAGGAATATTTTGTCAAATATTCTATTGATATTCATAGTACGGTAATTTGAGAAGCAACATCTAGAATGACCCTCGAGGTTCGTATTTGATTATGTACACGTGAAAGTATATTATTGATTTTGGTTGTATTTTTACAGAAACATATCTATAGGGATTCGATGGAATGTTGGTTACATATCAGTTTGATTGGGGGATAATTGTCATCCTTGATATGTTGGAACAAGGGGTGATAAGGCTTTGTGAGTGAAGCATTTCATCAGAGGGAATTTGGCTGACACTTTGTGTTGATATCTAGATACCGAAGTTCGAAAGGTTGTGCTAATTAAAGAGCTCTGCGTTTGGATATGCACTTGGATCTTTTCGTTTGTGGTTATCATGTAAGCCTGATGGTACCTAGACTAGCTGAAATCTTGAGTCCATAGAAGTCCCACCCGGATAGATTTCCTTGGTCAGGAATCTATTCCATGGCATTTAGATTCCTAAACTTGTTCATAGATTAAGTGATATATTACATGTACCTATTTTATATGTAAATATGAATACCTCCCTAGTTGAGAGGGATTGTTGGAAAATATAACTAGGTCCAGTCTTCATTATTGTACTTGAAGTCAAAATGTAATCTATTTGTCAAAATAAATTGAAAAGAATTTTATTATTATTTTTATTTGACTTGTTAAAGCATAGGTTTCATGTGTGGGTCAAATATATAAGTCAAGCCTCCATTGTGGGATTTAGTATTATTTATACGTGTCAAAGTCATTTTTTTTATTTGTTAATGCATCCTCCATCAAGTCTCCTTTTATTGACTTCAGTAATATCATCATCAAGTCATCCTTGTGTCAAGTCGGTCTCAAATATATGGTATTTGAGTCCATCTACTCAAATATTCACATGTCATCTCAATACAAACAGAAATCTCTTCAAGGTCTCATGTTGTCTCATATATGATGGATGAACAATTGTAAATACAAGGCTAGAACCTCACATTTTTTTCCGCCCAAAATTTCGGATCACAATTACAAATACAGGCTCAGATTAATTACAGGTTCAGACACTTACTATAGGTTCATATGAGTGACCTCATAGATCCTGGACTTATTGCAGATTATGGTTTCAAATAAATACAGTTCAGATATCTCTGTAATGGGTTGAGATATTATAGTGGAATATTTTTGGTGTAAGTGCAGTGATCAAGGTTCATATATCTCTCTATCAAGTTTGGATCAAGGTTTAGGGCTACAATAGTTTAGGTGCCATAATAATGTCAAAATTTTGGTGCCATATCTATCTCAGCATGTTCATAGAAAGAAGGGTTCATTGCTTCCCCAGAAAGGATCTTAGTGTTATCAAAAAACTTGAACTTGGTTCCAATACAGTAATGGGATCTCATTGTCATGACAATGAGTAGATGTTGGTGGTAATGATGTATTAGTGGTCTCACAGTTACAAGGATGACTTGAGGGAGGATGTCTTGGGTTTCCATTTTAAGGGTCTTGGTCGTGTCAACTTAAGGAAGAATTTTGTGACTGGGTTTGCCCCTTGAGGGAGTTTTTTCCCTGGTAGCATGCCTATATCTTATTCTCTCTTCTTTTGATTTTTTGGAAATGATCTTGATGACAAGAAAAGAAAAATAAAAAAAATGTAATACTAATAACAAAAAAAATTCACAAGGTAATTTCATAATTAGGAAAATCGTTTAATTTCCTAACCTATGGATTTTCAAGCACTGGGTAAAATATAACATTACCCAAAATCTTGCTTCAATCCCCCCAGTTAATTATCATCCACAACTAGCTTGAGACACACAAAAATAAATCCAAAGTGAGTGTGTACCTTATCTTTATCATTTTAGAAAGAGCTTGTATTTTATAGATACTCAATCCAATGCTACTTTCTTCCCAATCCAAGAAATGAGCCAATAGTATTTTCCACATTGACCACTTGACCTCTCTTATGTGTTGTCGAGTAAACAAATGTAGAGATGGCCCCTTGGGATGCCTCTGTTATCTACTCTAAAAACTCTACATCTTTAAGGATTATGTTATCACCAAAATTTGGTCATCTAACCATTTACAATTAGATGGATCTAACTACACCATGTAAGATCATTTTTACCATAGTAAAATTGCTTCTACTATAAGAAATAGTTTAATAAACCATATTTTATTAAGTTATTTTTGGTTTAAACAAGAAACCCCATGAGGAATAATTAAGTAAATTCTTATTTGTTTGATATTCCTCTAGGAATAATTAACTAAACTATTGTTTAAATAATATTCCTGGTCATATTTAACCCAATTATGATAAATAATTATATAAATAATTATTTATCTTATTTTTCTCTTGGAATAATTAATTAAATCATTATTTAGTTATAATTCCTTGTTAAATTTGACTAAATCATCTAGGAATATTTAAACAAAAAATTATTTGTTTATTATTATTTAACCACATTTTTCAAATGATAAATAAATCATTTATTTGTTTATTATCTCTGAATAAATGTATTTAACCAATTTAAATACCTTTTCCCTTCAACAAAAATATAATAAAATATTCCAACCCATTAGATCTAGATTTTGGTTAATAATATTTTATTATTCTTGATTATTGAGAATAACTCAATATTTTGTTATAAATAGAAGGGTTTTTTCATTCATTCTATACTTTTATCACTTTCATTGTCATTATTTGATAATTCTCATTTTTGTTACTATTTTCTTTTGCTTGTTAAGATTTGATCGAGTTCATTACATTATCGGTTTTATGCACCATTGAGAGAGGGAAACTTATGGAATTGAAGCATTGAGGACAACCAAGAACCCAACCCATTGAGGGGGACCGGTAACATCTTTTATTTCCCTTCATCAAATGTAAAAATAATATATAGAACATTCTTCAAACCTTGTCTTGTCTATTGGATGCATGGAGTAAATTACTATTTCCTTTTAGTATTTAATTGCTTTTACTACATAGATCTGGTTTTTTGAAGCATTTGTTATAACTATCTATTGTAGATCTAAAGAGTTAAGAATTTTTTTTTGTTGTTAGGGTTGTTTTTCAGCCTGAAATAACACTTTTCTACCCATAAATTGCGAGCTCACTTGTCTACAGGTCAGAAATTGCAATCTGGAATCTTTTTCTAAATTTTTCTGCAGCTGTCAAGGTTTGCCAAGAACACTGTTTTGGGTTGTTTGGCCTCTGTTTCAGCTCGTATTAGGCCTCGATATGCTTAGTTTGTCTCCTTGAAATAGAAGAAAGCCCCCTATGGTTTCAATACACTTTTACCTTTCTAGGAAAGGTTAAGGTGAGTAGGGTGTCTAAGATTTGTAGTGCTTTGATCCATTGTTTTAGGGTCTGATCCATCATTTTTACAGATCCTTTCTGGTAGGTTATTTCTCCACCTAAAACCCTCTCTTGAGTTTTTTTTATTCTTTACCTTAAGGTATTTTTATTTGGCCTAGGTTTTTCACGTTTAACCTTGTATGTTTCAGTAGTTTTCCCCTCTGGTTTCTTGATGATTTCTGCACCATTTCTAGCAGCATAGAGTCATTAAATCCATGTCTCTTTGACATTAGATCTCTTAGGTATCTTATTGTGTTTTGAGTAAGTTTCTCGCACCTTTTAGTCTTGTTTTTTGGGAGCCTTATTTTGGTCTAGATTTACGTATGATTAGCTATTTATTTTACTGTCATTTCAATTTCATTTACAATAATTCAACATTTTTTCTTTTTCTTTACACAACAGTTTGGGCTTAATTAAAATTAACACATGGTTTTCACACATGCACACCAAAAGTTAAGAACGCTTGATTTACACCACCAAGCTAAGACATAAACATCATTATTAATTAATATGCCTCATAGATCCTTTTTTTATCTCTCTTCAACCTTTTCATGTCATTTGTGACTTGCCATCATTGCGCCCCCAAGGTGTTTATCATAGAGAATCCAAGGTATTCTCCCTCAGTTTCTATTAGGAAGTATTAGTCCACCCCGTAGGGTCCGAGTTATTCCTCCACTGAGTCCCCATATCGACTTTGCTTACGTTTCTTTCTCTAACTTCGACATGGGTTCTCCTGACTCTCATACCATCACCATGTTAGTTGCTAATGCAGGTGTAGGTCCTCAGGTTGGTGGTGACCCTGGTCCTTTCCCTAATGCTAAAGCCACTACTGGCAAAACCACTATTGGAATCATCTCGGATACTCCTTTGCTACATTTTATGTCTAGTTGAAGCCTTCCGGGATTTGGCCAGTTAATCAATGACCATATACTCCAAAATGCAGGTTGTCTAGCTGTGTTGACTAAGATTCCTTTTGACATTCATAAGTTTGAAGGAAATAGTAGAGAGGACCATAGTAATAATGTATGTTCTTTTCATATGTGGTGTTTGTCTAATTCCATTACCAATGACTCCATTCTCCTTTGATTGTTCCAATGTATGCTCACTAGAGAAGATGCAAAGTGGTAGGCCAATCAACTTGTTGCATCTCATAACAATTTTGTGACTCTCGCTAAAGCATTTTTGTCTTATTTCCAGCTACCCCTCCATTATGATACTGGTATCGAGTTTTTTACCACATTCTGTCAATCTTCTGCCACCTTCCTTTCTGACCATGCCCAAGAATGGCATAGAAAAAGGAGCTTGTGTCAAGCTCCTACATTCGACGACCCTATCTATATGGATTGGTTTTTCAGAATGCTCTTAACCCCCATTGAAAAATATGTCGCATCTCATTTTTTTTGATCATAGGAAGAAGCTCTTCAGGTTGCATTAAAATATGACTTGATCTGTGTCGAGTATGGTTATGTTATACCATTTTACCAGATCTTCCTAGAATTGGTGGTGCCAATGCACCGAGAACATGTCATGCCCCTAATGGTATCATCTGATATATTTCATATCCATATTATCCTCCTCACATGAGCTATGGCTACCCCCAGGGAGGACCAGTTCCTCTAACACTTATCCCCTTCCCAACAACCTCTATCCCTGTCAAAGAACACCTTATGCATTTTCCCAACCACATAAATTGATGCCATAGCCATCTGTTGCTCAACTTTTTTACCTAGATGTTGCCCCCTCTCCTTTATATCCTTATGAAAAACCCGACACTTTAGCCCTTCCAACATTAGCACCCCAGCCTCTCATGCCTTCTCAACCTATGCCACAACAGCCACTACCTCCTCAAGGTCAAGTGTATGCATAACAGAGCATGACTAATCCTCCTAATTCGAAGAAAAATAATAAGGGGAAAGGAAAATATAACCAACAAGTGCAGGGTAACTAGGGTTTCCATGGTAATCAACCGAGCACAACCTAAGGGATCTAGCCTAACACCGCAAACCAACAACAGGGCAATCAACCCAAGTAGAACAAGGCCCTTTGTATCAATAAACCTTGTTCATGTTGTGGTGTCCATGGTCATTATACTTGTTATTGTCCCATTTTACCCCAGATGCACCAGTTTTGGGAAGCCCAAGTAGCTTCTAGAGGAAAATAACCCACCATGTCGCTTCCTCCTAACACTGCGCCAGCTCAACCCACTTTGTTCACTAGTCATTTCCCTCAGCAAGGATATGTTTCTCCCCAACCCCCTCAAGGTCAGGATACTGCTCAACCTCTGCAGTCTGGTACCCTAATTACCAGATTCTCATGATTAATTTTGAAGAGGTCAATACCACTTATGTGAACCTTCATACCTGGTCAGGGAAAAATGAAAAGCAACCTACTACATATGCAACCAAGCCCCAAACCAAACTATCCACATAGTCTATTTTGACAATAAAATTTTCCTTACATATCCCTCAAATTAAGGCATAGGTCATTCATAAGATCCCCAAAGGGTCATTACGCTGAAGTGGTACTTCTACCAAATCTGCTCACACCTACAGCATAGTAGATGACTTGGCATAGTTCCATGTTGCCATGTCAATGCTAGAAATCCTTCAGATGTGCCCATCATAATGAAAATATATACTATATTCTTTGGGTGTTGTGGATCCTTCAGATGATCGTTTGATCATATTTGATGTTGATAAGTCAAAACATCCCCATTTTCCTTCATTTATTTCCTTCCAATTACAATTTAAGATCCATAAATGCCCATTTTTAGAGATGTATCATTGACGAGGGTGCATCCACCTGTGTGATGTACGAGTATGATTGGAAGAAAATAATATTCCCCGATCTGTCTCAATACACCATAAATTTTCCAGTTACACTTGTAGGAAAGAGTGTTGGTATTAACATATAATTCATTGATGCCCCCTTGGATTATAATATCCTTTTGCATCAAAGCTACACTTATGTGGTGCCAGTTGTTGCATCTGTGGTTTACTGTAAGATGTGCTTACCCCACAATGGAAATATCGTCACCATCGATTAGTTGAGATATTACAAAACTGAGGTCTTAGACCTCACCTCATCCCACCATGTCTTTAGTGGTTGATAACCAAACAGTCACACCTCTCACTAGTGTTTCACCAAGACTCTATAAATATTCTACCTTACTTGGTTCATTTTTTGTTCCCCTCCTCTTATTACTGAGCCTAGCTCATTGAGTGTTTACATGTTGCAAGAATCTCAGGCTAGCCAAAATCTTCCCTCTTCGACTAGCTACCATATAGTGCTTTTGCAACCTGCTGTTGTCCACTCGACATAACCATTAGGACCATCTCCTCAAAGACCTTATCCTTATGTTGATGTCTCTCCCAATATTTTTGAACCAAGAATGGTTCTCCCAAGCCTTAAAAATTTGGGAGTCATTCAACGAGGCCATTACCCTTCTGGTATGATACCGTTTTTATCTCCCCCTTCTAGAGTATTTTTAGTGCCTATTATGGCTAAGTTGAGTCTACCCAATTTGACCCTGGAAATCCAAGTCTGGTATATTGACCCCCCAAAAAACACTCCACTTGGTCAACTCAAACTGTATACCACTTTGACCATGGTTGAACGAGTCACCATGACCCCTCCAATATACACCTAGATCATTCCTTCCCCCTTAGGAAGTAATGGTCCCCATTGCATTGAGTTCCTTCATCAGATGAGAAAGCTTATGCTAAACTTAGTCCCTGGTGAACCACTTGCCTTAGTGAAGGAGTTGGCTAGATTTGAAAACTCGATATAGTTCGATATTCTATTGGAAAGTGTTCTTGAATTTTATGTGCATGATACAATATGTGGTGGCCTGTTCCATGTAGTCTAGGTTTAACTCTGTTGGTGTGAGTTGTTCTGCAATGTCAGAGGTGTCTAGTAGAGGTGGGAAGTAGGGACAAAGGCGGTCCACATTGAATACTTGGTGGAGACCAAGGAATGGTGCAATACTGATCTCAAAGGAATTTTTCCCTACAACCTTGGTGATGGTTTATGACACATATCAGAGTGGGTGAGCCTTACGGTGGGGTCTAGTGAGACACTCCTTCTGCAAATGTAGCCAAACTTTGTCGCCCACTTGGAAGTTGTGTGGCATCCGATGTCGATCATGCCATTTATTGTACTTAGCATTGGCTCTATCCAATATTTCATGAACCTTTTAGCAGATGTGCTAAATGCACTCAATGAAGTTGTTCATTTTGTCAACTTCAGACTGGACATTTTCCGAATTAGCCTGAGTAGCCACAAATGGCACGGTTACGTCAATGGGACATAATGGTTAGAATCCCAAGCCCACATGAAAGGGGTTGTGTTCGGTTGAGCTGTGGAGAGCCCGATTATAACTATGTTGTACATAAGGGAGGCTCTCATTCCATGTGCATGGATGCCTTGAATTTTACGTGCGCAGAATGTGTACAATCATCTTATTGACGACCTTTGTCTAGCCATTAGTTTGGGGATGGAAAGCTGTAGAGTTGGTGAGCTTGGTGTCTAGCATTGACTAGAGGTTGGACCAAAATGTGTTGAGGCACCTAATATCCCGATCTAAGATGATAGACTGTGGGATCCCAAAGTGAACCCACACTCGTTTAAAGAATATTTTAGTAGTGGTTTTTGCTGTGATATTTTTCTTACAAGCCGCCATAATGGCCATCTTCGAGAATTTGTCAACAACCATGAAAACACAGTCATTTCCATGCTTAGCAGAAGGAAGGTCGGACATTTACTCCATCGAGATGGATTCCGAAGGTCGACTGGGGGTAGGTAGCGGAGTATATAGGCCTTGCTTCTTGATGGTTGATTTGGCAATGGAGTAAGCGGTGCAGGATTTGATGTACTTCCCAACATCCTGTCGAAGGTTTGGCCAATAGAAATACTTCTGCAGTAATGCCACTATTTTCTTGACCCTGAAATGCCCAGCGACTAGACTGTAGTGTGTTCGCATATCATCTTTGCATGCTCTCTTGAAGGAACACAAAGGTGTCCCAGGTGACATAATAGTATATCTTGCAGGTGAAATTTTGGGAATTTCGTACTCCCTAAGAGTGCCTTGTATGTGTGATCGAATTCTGGATCGCTCTTGTAGAGAAGCCGCCAATCAGAAGTATCGTTCCCACAAGAGTTGATAACGCTGATTAGCGTCCCGATCGGTGGTTGCCTGAGGTAGTCTGCAACATTATTGGTGCTACCATTCTTGTAGTTGATGTTCAAATGAAAATTTTGTAGATATGTGGACCACTTCTGATGGCGATCATTCTGAAACTTCCCTTGTGTCTATATGAACTGCAGGGGTTGGTGGCATGTGTGGATGATTGTTTCCTTCCCCAAAATTTAATGCTTCCATTTTCGACAAGCCTTCACAATGGAATACATTTCTTTCTCATAATTGGGATACTTTCATATTGTGTCGGACAATGTCTCACTATGATATGCCACTATATTCCCCTGTTGCATAAGAACTGCCCCAATAGCATAGTCAGAGGCATCCATCTCAATATAAAATGGTTGTTGCAAGTCTGGTAATATGAGCACGGTGGTAAAACAGAGGCGATGTTTCAATTATATGAACATGTTCTGTTGATATTCCAACCAAAAGATTTTATCTTTCACTCCTCCCTTGGTGACTTGACTCAAGGGCCAAGTGATATAAGATAATCCCAACACGAACCTGGGGTAGAAATTAGCAAGACCCAAAAAGTTGAGAAGCTACATTAGATTGGTTGGGGTTGGCCATTCTTGAATGACTTGGATCTTGGTTGGATCCACATGCACCCCCCTTTCATCAATAATGTATCCAAGATATTGAACCTGGGTCATGCCAAAAGTTCACTTCTCCAAATTGGCACACAACTTGTGTTTCCGCAGTGTTTTGAGGACTTGTCAGATGTGTTGGAGGTGCTCTTCCCAATTTTGGCTGAAGATAAAAATTTCATCCAAGTAAACCACTAAAAATGAGTTGGTGAATGGCCATAAGATGTCATCCATTAACCTCATGAAGATTGCGGGAGAATTTTTCAACCTGAAAGGCATGACCAACCATTTGAAAAGGACATCCTTAGCTTTGAAGACAATCTTCCACACAATGGAGATTTCAATTGGTACCTGGTGATACCGAGACTTCAAGTTGATCTTGCTTAAATATTTTTCCCCTTTAAGTTCGTCCAGAAGGTCATCAATCCGTGGGATTGGGTACCTATTCTGGACAGTGATCTTGTTCAGTGCCCGATAGTCAATACAAGGTCTCCAAGTCCCATACTTCTTCTTTACAACCACGATCGGGCTCCCACACGGCAATGAACTCGGCCATATGTGACCTTTCAACAAAAACTCCTAAATTTGCCTCTTGATCCCATCATTCTCTAGAACAGAGCGTGGATAGATCGGTCCATTGGGTAGTGGCACACCTAGGGTCAGATCAATGGGGTGCTTGACCTAACAATGTAGAGGCACCCTTGTGGGTGAGGTGAAGATTTCCTTGTACTCCTCCATAACCTTGTCCATTTGTTGTTGTCATGTAGAGGAGCCCTGTCTGGAGGTCATGGCCACAATATTTTTCTTGTCCCGAGGTCAGATCATCAGGAAAAAAAATTTCCTATTTTTGGAAATGAGCTTACTACACTATTTTATAGTAACCAAAGAGATAGCAGCAGGCAGTTATACCACTGGTATCCTATACAAATTATTTCCCAAAGTAATAATAATAATGCGAGGTTGGGACTCATACATAGCATGTCACTTCCATAACTATGGTTGGCCTAATAATACATCACAAACATGAAGAGGATCAATTTCACATAACACATCATTCATGAAGGGCTTGATGCTGTAGGGAAGGAAACACTGTTGGTTGATGCGGAGATTCCATCCTTGGTGAAGCCACCCGATGGTGTATGGTTGTGGGTGTGTTGTGGTCGACAAGACCAACCACTTCACAGCATATGCTAAAATGAGGTTCTTTTGGCTCTGATTGTCGACAATGAACTATAGTGGGGAACCGTTTACCCACATCTGGGAGTGGAAGAGACACTCCTCCTCCTCTATATCTTCTAATTCCTCCTTCTAGATCTTCGCAGTGGCAACAATGTCGTTAGGATTTGCATCAATAATCTATTTCCCTTTTTCATTCCCCTTGTCAGGTTATGATCTAGAGTTGGAGCATGCATCTGATTCAAAAGCCCTCATCTTGGACATCAACGATTTCTTGGCTTGACACTCACTTGTGTTGTGAGTGGAGCTCTTATGGAACTCACAGCACTTTCACGTGTCCTTCTTTGGCTTCATCGTTTTGTTCTTTGATTGCATATTTGGCAAGTTTTCTTGGGCTTCCATGCCTTGGATTTGTCCTTTGTTCTATGGTTTGGGGGCACCTTTCCCTTGCTTTTGATTCACAGATCCAAAGTCTCGCTTCTTTTGTTTGAATTTCTACTCAATCTTGGCAACATACCAGTATGCAGTACCAAGCGAGGAGATGTCGAGGAACCTCATTTCCTCCTCAATGTATATGTGCAAACAACTGCAATACTTTAGCACCAAATTTTTCTCAAAATATTTGATACCCAACTTTGTGCGTAGGGTATGGAACAAATACCTCATCTCATGCACATCTTAATCCCTTTGTTGATGCAACATGGTCCATTATATGTACTTGTCCTCATATCTCCCCATGAGATAGTATTGTTCCTTGATGGCATCTCAGAAATAATTCCAAGTGGGTATGAATGAGAACATAGAGGGTTTTGTCTCATCCTTTTTCTCACAGTAGGTTTCCCACGAGTCCTTGACTTGGGGGGTAGCTTTGAGGAGTGCAAAAATAATCTTCTCCTGGTCAGAAAAGTCATGAACCGAGAAATATCCTTCTAATAGATTCAACCATCTATCTACGACATCTGCATCTATTTTACCCTCAAATATGGGAATGTCAAAGTTTACTTGTACCTTAAAGGGAGTCGTGTCTCCAGAGTGGCTGCTGGAAGTAGATGCACTGCCGGTGGGCAGTCGTTGAAGGATCTAGGAAAAGTTATCTATCATCACATTCCTTTATTTTTCGAGGGCCTCTTCGAGAAATATTTTGATAGGATCTCCTACTCCTTCATATTTATTTTCGTCCCCCATGAGTGGCCATTGGGGTTTTCATGGCTGATCTTGCAAAGGTTCAACCATATCGAGCCCTAACTCCTTATACCCTAACCTCATTGGGGATATGAAAATAAGGATCAAGAAAAAGCAGACCGTTCTAATACCACTAATATGAATTTATGCAGGAGCACAATAGAATACACATATAACCATAAATAGAAAGATGTAGTGGAAATAACACTTCATTTCATTAATATCAAAGAAATGAAATTTTCTTACAGAAAGAATGGAAATAAACTAGCTAGGGCACTGGTAGCTTATCTCTGAGAAGAGATGTGGTGGCTACATGCCTCTGAAATTTGTGTTATAATGAGGCTCGAAGGCCTATATATTATTGATAAACAATGGAAAAACCTAAACATCTAAAACCCTAAACCTAGGAGATGAAAATCTACAATATGAGCCCCATCGGGGTAAATTGGTACATCAATTTCCTGGGTCGTAACTTTGGCATACTATTTCTATTTGATACACATGCTACATTATTCAAAAGATATATTTGAGGACTACAACTACTGACCACGAATGTAGATTCTAGAACCAAATCATATTACTCGGAAAAACGATGCCCAAAAAATGTCGTTTAGGGCCTCAAAATGTCTCTGGAAGTTCAGGGCCCAAAAAAATACTAAAAATAGTAAGTTGTGCCAAAACTGAAAAAATGAAAGAGACAATGGTGGGGCCCCAAGTGGAATAGGTGGGTGGCCACCAATATCCACCTGGATCATTCTAGGCCTTCTTGGGTGTCTTGGGTGCATTTTTCCAAGTTTATTCTCAGTTTTGCCTTAAATTTTGTGCAGTTTTTTGCATGGGAAAGATCCTAATGAGTCCTTTGTTGACGATTTAGGTACCCATTACTACAAAATTTCATTCATATGGAGAGAAGGATAGCATGAAATCAAATATTTAGATGCAGCAAACGACCTTGCTACCATCCGGGTTCTTAAAAAATGCGGGTTGTTAAAATTCTTCTCGATTTCAAGTATGACACAAAAAATGGAGTTGTTAAAGTACCTTGTGTGTTCATGGGATGTTTAGGCACATACATTCAGGTTTGAGGAGAATACACTTGATATAAAGGTAGATGAAATGTAATTTATGACATGATTGTGAAATTGAGGTGACCCCATCTCTCTTCTAGGTGTAAGAAGTAGCGGTGAGATGTGAAAGATTACATTGCTACCTATTGCAGACCTCAAGTTGTTCCTACTAGGGAAGGAAAGATTAACATAAAATATGTGAACCAAATACCTTTCAGAACGATCATGTTCATCATAGAAATATTGGTAGGAAACTCTACATTACATGTGGCAAGAAAATATTACATGCAATATGGGGTAGAATTTCTAGTTCTGACAATATTCAACTAGAGTGAGGGTGTCTTGGTCAACTTGAATGAATAAATTACTAAAGAAAATGAGGGGAAGTTGAATAACTTCAAATATGGTGCCATTTCAGTCTCTTTTTCCTTAGAGTGGGTACCATTACTATAGCCTTAGCAGATTGTACCTGAGCCCATCGATTTAAGAGTCCTGTAGATGAGGAGGTGGATAGACCACATGGATAGACATGTAGGTCCATCATCGATCATCCTTTAAATAGCCTTCTTCGGAAGCCTCTGAAGAAATTTCATCATTATCAATGAGTATCCTTACTTAGGGATGGATCTATGTGATGATATCAAGCTCGTGTTTCCTGAGGGTGAGCAAGGGGATGCTATAGGTAAGATATTTTGACCATAAATATTTTGAAAAGTTTAACATTTTTTTTTCCATGTTCCCGAAACTAAGCTAATTGATTTTTTTATGCAGATATTTTACCTCTTCAACCAGTAGGTGCTACATATCTTAGTCGCATAGAGAGACAACCATAGGATGAGGCAGTGGGACTAGTACAAGTCGATGTTGTGGGAAAGGATGTGCTACGATATCTTAAGGTAGAGGATTTCCTATCAGAGCTGGAGCACCACATGGAGGGATAGACCCATGGTGTTGATGAGATTATATTCAATCAACTTCCATTATAACGTTAATGACATACCATCAGGTTACCTAGTTGTATTGGTTGATTACTTTGCAAGATAGCTCATGCAGTGTTTTTTTATCATGAGCACCACTAGTTGTCTACATATATTTTGGAATGTAGTTTTTGAACATGGGGAATGTATCCATATGTGTCTTGAGGCACACATTTTGTAAAAAAAAATTATCATATATATATATATATATATATATATATATATATATATATATATATATATATATATATAGTGTTTCCTAGTTCCTATTCTTCTTTCAATATAATGTGATGTGAATTGAAAGCTACTTACATCTATTGCAAATGTTTATCTAAAGCTAAATTAGATAATGCATATGCTAAACTGTTTAGAATTCAATAAATTTATTCATATTGTATGAAATTGAAATGTATTTGCAGGAGACACATTCTCAAAACCATACGAAGGATGGCGGGATTTTTCGCCATATATATATTCGTGAGTTGTAGTAGTATGAGTTGTGAAGAAGGCCTGATGACTATATGACGGATACCATGTGAAATAACATTAGATAGCATCTCCACCACTGCATTATGCTTAGCGATGTTGTTAATAGTGCGGCCAATGCATATCCATTGCATACTCACTAGCTCACCATTTAGAGCAAAGATGGCCCATGCTGCGGAGGATAGATTCTGATTACTACGACTAGCACCGTTGGCATAACCAATATACGGTTTGAGAGAGGTTGAAATCTAAAAACCAAAGTAGAGAAGGATCAACAGAAACCATGTGAAACTCTAAAAAAAACTCTACAGACATACTCAAGACACCCATAGATAGTATGTACATAATGTACTATGAATGTGATCAAGCATAGTATTTTTTGATATACAGCCCATATCTAGGCTACGATAGTGGAATTCCATCAAGATCTACTAACTCGTAAGTCCCTTTTGTAAGGACAAACTTCAAAATGTATGGGCCGAGACACATAGGCTGGAAATTTCCTCGACCTAACTTATCAACCTCCTTGTCATATAGGAGTACTAGATCTCCTTCCGAGAATATTGTAGGCTTGACAGTTTTTCCATATTCTACTTTGATGCATATGTTATGAAATTTTTTGGCCAAAGCGACATTGTGATGGGTCTCATCAATTTGATTCAAGTGTAAAAGACGCTCCTCTTCTACAGAGGTAGCAGGGAGAAGTGAAATAGCTAGTTTCTATGATGGAATTTTGTAATCAATGGGAAGGATTGCTTCTAGACCGTAAACCAACTAAAAAGGTTTGATTTTGGTAATAGTCCTTTCTAGGGTTTTGTTACACAAAAATTTGGTCATCTAACCAGTTACAATTAGATGGATCAAAGTAGAGCATGTAAGACCAATTTTACTATATTAAATTTTCTTTCACTATAATAAATAATTTAATAAACCATATTTTATTAAGTTATTTATGGGTAAAACAAGAAACCCCATGAGGAGGAATTAAATAAATCCTTATTTATTTGATCTTCCTCTAGGAATAATGAATTAAACGACTGTTTAAAAAATATTATTGGTCATATTTAACCCAAATTATGAGAAATATTTAGATTAATCATTATTTATCTCATTTATCTCTAGGAGTAATTTATTAAATCATTATTTAGTTATTATTCCTTGTTAAATTTGACTAAATCACCTAGAAATAATCAAATAAATCATTATTTGTTAATTATTCCTTAACCACATTCTTGAAATGATAAATAAATAATTTATTTGTTTATTATTTCTAAATAAATGTATTTAACCAATTTAAATACCTTTTCCCTCCAAAAAAATATAATAAAATATTCCAAGCGGTTAGATTAAGATCTTGGTTAATAATATTTTATTATGTGCCATTACTGAGGATAACTCAATATTTTGTTATAAATAGGAGGGTTTTCCATTAATTCTTCACTTTGATCACTTTCATGTCACACTTTGATCATTCTCATTACTGCACTACTACTTTATTTTCTTCTTGAGCTCCCATAGAGTTCATCACATTTTGGGTTTTCTACACTATTGAGAGAGAGAAACTTCTAGATTTGAAGCATTGAGGATAGCCAAGAACCCATCCCATTGAGGGGGAATGGTAAAATTATTATTTTTTCCCTTCTTAGGTGTTATAGTATATTCAAAATTATTTATATCTTGTCTTTTCCATTGGATGCATAGATCAATTCTTATTTCTTTTCACTGTTTAACTTCTTTTATTGCATAGATCTTATTTTTTTGCAGCATTTATTTTAACTATCGATTGCATATCTAAAGAATTTAAGCAAACATCTTTGTTGTTAGGGTTTTTGTCACACAAAAATAAAGTGAAATCTTTTCTTAAACTTGCATTAAGAATTTATGCTGACAATTGGTGACTCCACTGTTTTAATTCAGATTCTTGTGTGACCAACAGCTTTAGTAACTATGATTTTCCTTTAGGTGTTTTCAGTCTCTTGATGTTTTTATTTAAATTTTATACCCTAAAAAAATAAAAATTATGAATTTTGGGTGTTTTCGGGTGCTTTCCATAGGTTACAAGTATCAGCCGAACCAGAGAAGGAAATGTTTCCACAACCTACCACTCGAGGATCTAAGAATTGGAAATCACACGTTTTTGCACAGAACCTCAAATTTCTTTGTGAACTCGCACCAATTAGCCTAGAAATTGTGATTTCCATAGCTTACAGGTTAGTACCTCCGAGTTGAAACTTTTTTTCTAATTTTTTTATGTGACAGTCAGGGTTTTCCGCAAGAACTGTTTTGGGTTGTTTGATCTCTGTCTTAGCCCATCTTAGGCTTGGATATGCTAATTTTGTCTCCTTGAAGTAGAACCAACCCCTTAGGGTTTCAATACACTTCCCACTTTCTAGGAGGGGTTTAGCTGAGTAGGTAGTCTGAGATTAGTAATTCTTTCTGCCATTTTTTCATGGTTTGATCTATATTTCTTTCAGGTCCCTTTTGATCAGTTATTATTCCACCCAAAACCCTCTCTTGAGTTTTTTTTGGTCTTTCCTTTAGGGTGCCCTTGTTTCCCTTAGGGTTTAAACCTTTCGCCTATTATTTTGTAGTAGGTTTCCCCTCTGGTTTTTTTTTTCTACATCTTTTCTAGAAGATCTGAGTCATTAGATCATTTTCCCTTATAACTTAGATATTTTGGCCATCTTGTGTGATTTCGGTCACTTTCGCCCGCCTTTTAGACAAGGTTTTTGGGAAGCCCTCTTTTGGGTTGAATCTATGCATGTGTAGCTATTTATTTTACTGTCGTTTAAGTTTTATTTAGAGTACTTTAGAATTTTTTCATTTTCTTTATATAACCATTTGGGATTAATTAAAATTAACACATTGATCTCACACACTCACACTTAAATTTAAGAGCTCTTGATTTACACTGTCAATCGAAGACATAAACATTTAATTAATTTTTCTTTCTCACTAAGTCATTATTTATTACTCTTCAACCTTTTCATGTCATATGTGACTTGCCATCATTGCACCCCTAAGGTGTTTATCTTGGAGAATCGAAGGCCTTCACCCTTAGTTTCCATTAGGAGTACTTACTCCACCGCATAGGGTCTGTGTTAGTCCTCTACCGAGACCCCATACCGAATTTGATTATGGTTCATCAGGTTCTTCCTCTGACTCTGAGCCAGGTATCCCTCACGCTCATACCGTCATCATGTAAGGCGCCAATGTAGTTGTAGGTCCTCAAGATGGTGGTGGCCCTAGCCCTAATGTTGGAGCCGCTACGAGAACCATTCTGGTTACTCCTTTGCTACCTTTCATGGTAGGTTTAAGCCTTCCCGATTTTAGCTATTTAATCAATGGCTCTATACTCCACAATCTAGGTTGGCCTGCTATACCAACTAAGCTTCCTTTTGACATCCCTAAGTTTGAAGGAAATGCAAGAGAGGAATCTACTAATCATTTCCACTACTTTCACATATGCTATTCATATAATTCCATTATATATGACTCCAGATGCCTTCGGTTGTTCCAGCGTACACTCACTGGAGAACGTGAAAAGTGGTATGTTGACTAGTATTATGCGTCTCCTTCCTCTCTTGCACTTCTTGCTAAAGCATTTATGTCCTAATTCCAGTTACCTCTCCGCTATGATGCCAGTACTGAGTTGTCGACCACATTCTGTCAAACTTCTGCCACCCGCCTTTCTGACCATGTCCAAGAATGGCATAGAAGGAGGAGCTTATGTCAAGCTCCTACATTCGATGACCATGTCTATATGGATTGGTTTCTCAGAACACTTTTTATTTCCATTGTTCAATATGTCGCATCTCACTTTCCTTGGACAGTGGAAGAAGCTCTCCAAGTCCCGTTGAAATATGACTTGATCTATGGCCATTCTAGTTACGTTTATACCATTTTTCCGGATCTCCCTACACCTAGCAGTGCCAACAGACCAAGGAAATTTCACATTGCTAACGGTATTGTTGGATTTATTTCACATCTGTATACTCATCCTTCCATGGGTTATGATTTTCACCATGGGGGACTAGCTCCTCGAGCACTTATCCCCTTCCCGACAACATGTATCTGGGTCAAAGCACTCCTTACACATTTTCCCCACTATATCAAACAATTTTAGGGCCAATTTTTACTCAACCTATTTACCCCAATGTTTCTCAACCTCATTTTTATCCTTATCCACAACCCGGTGCTCCATCCCCTTTGGCATTAGCACCCCACCCTCCTGTGCCTTCTCAACCTCTACCACAATAGCCACCGTGTCCTCAGGGTCATGTGTATGTGCAATAGAGCATGACTAGTCCTATTAACTCAAAGGAAAATAATAAGGGGAAAGGAATCTAGAGAAAAATAGCGTAGGGTAACAAAGGGAGCTAAGATAACCAATCGAACGCACCCCAAGGGAACCAACCTAACACTAAAAATCAACAACAGGGGGATCAGGCCAAGAAAAACAAGCCTATTCATATGAACAAGCCTTCTGTATGTTGTGGATTACATCGCCATTATACTCATGATTGTCCTATTTTACCCTAGATGCAGCATTTGTGGGAGGTACAATCAGTGTCTAGAGGAAAGCAAGCCACCACTATGCTCCCTCCAAGCACTGCACCAGCTCAATCGGATGTGTTCAGTAATCCTTCCCCTCAGCAAGGATATGTTTCTCCCCAACCACCTCAAGGTCAGGCCGCTCCTCAACATCCACACTCTGGTACCCCTAATTACCATATCCTCATAATGAATTCTGAAGAGGTAGATACCGTTGATGTCAACCTTCAAACCCAGTCCTGACAATATAATAAGCAACACGTTATTTCTGTAACCGAATCCCAAACAAAAGTTCCCAAATAGTCGATTTCGACACCTAATGTTCCCTTACATATCCCTCAGCCTAAGGCATAGGTCATTCACAAGATCCCCAAAGGGCCATTATAGCAAAATGTTTGTTCCATCAAATCTGCCGACACCTACAACATAGTAGATGAATTTTCGTAGTCATTTGTATCCATGTCAATGCTGGAAGTCCTCCAGTCATTCCCATGTCAACGAAAAGCTCCACTCTTTTATTTTTATGTTGTGGATCCTTCAGATGATCTTTTGATCATATTTGATGTTGAAAATTCATAACATAGCTCTTTAACTTCCTCCATTTCCTTGCAAATAGGAGTCAAGATTCATAATTCCCATGTTCAGAGATGTATCATTGATGAGGGCACATCTACCCATGTGATGTCCGCCTCTGTTTGGAATAAGCTCGGATCGCCCAATTTAGCCCCATCCACCATTACTTTGGGTGCATGGGATGGTCACCCCTATCAGTCCCTTGGCATGTTCCACAATTTTCGTGTCACACTTGCAGGAAAGATCGTTTGCATTGACATAGAAGTCATTGATGCCCCATTGGATTACAATATCCTCTTGGGTCGTAGCTATAGTTATGCAATGTCTGTTGTCTCATATTTGGTTCACCGTAAGATGTGATTTCCCCATAATGGAAATATTGTCACCATTGATCATTTGACATGTTACAAACTAAAGTATCAGACCTCCCCTGAGCCTATCATATCTTCGGTGGCCGATAAGAAATTAGTTGCACCTCTTACCAATGTTTCACCAGGAGTCTGTAAAGGTTCCACCTTACTTGGTTCATTTCGTGGTCCCCCCCCCTCTTATCGTTGAGCCCAAATCATCGAGTATTTACATGTTTCAAGAGTTTTGGGCTAGCCAAAAGCGGGTTAGTTTGATGAGCGAGCATGCAACACCTTCGCAACCTGTTGTTGTTCACTAGACACAACCTTCAAGACCTTCTCCTCAAGGACCTTTTCCTTTTGTTGGTGTCTCTCCCAACTTTTTTGAACTAGAAACAACACCCCCTAGCCTTAACCATTTCAGAACCATTCTGCCAGGTCATTACCCTTCCCGTCAGATACCATTTTTAGCTACCCCCTCTAGAGTATTTTCAGTGCCTATTATCACTATGTTGAGCCTTACCAATTTGACCCTAGGGATCCTAGTCTTATACATTGATTCAGAAACAAACATTCCACCTAGTCAGCTCAAACCATATACCTCTTTGACCCCGATTCAGTCAGTCACTATGACCCCTCCGTTTTCTTCAGTTCCATAGCCACCTCAATAGGAACCTACTCCTATTTCAAAAGCATCCGATGAGGGGGGGGGGGAAGCTAAAATTAAGGAACCTAAGGAAAAGGCTCCCCAAACAGCTTATGCTCCTCCTAATCCTTGAAAGAAGTGACCTCCATGTGCTTTGTGTGACTTTGTTGGGCATGCAACACATAAATTTCCTAAGCTTCCTCGTCTAAAAAATGTGGTCAATGAGAGGTTTCTTGAATCTAACATCCTATAGCTCCATATTACCTTACCTGATTCAGCTAAGAAATTAAAATCACTGCACAATAACCACCACTGTGCTTTGTGCAATATTTATGGCTAATATTCTCATCACTTTCACCCTCTTGATGATTTTCCTAACACCCTTGAGGTTGTTTTTGAAATAAAGGCCACTCGTAGTGAATCATGTACCCTTCTACTTGCGAGTTTTTCTTCAATAGAACCGGAGGAAATTTCTGCACCCATCGTGATACCTCCGCCCAATGTCGAGATGACGAAATATTCGGTCGTTATTCTCTATCTATCGTCATCCATGAGATTCGAGATGGAAGACCCTTCTGGGGCATCCCCTTCTATTTCGGTTGAACCTCTATCAGCGAACACCTTTGTATCAACATTGGCAGATACTTCATCTACGAGCTCTTTTTCTGTCCTTTGTAAGGCGTATGTGAGCTGTCTCTCATCATGATGCGTCATCTAGCCCCATCATGTCATATGGCCTCCCATCCACCATTCCTCCCATCCTCCAATCTGATGAAGAAATTATGGAAGCCATGACCACCCTTGATTTTCCCTAGCCTGATGATATGCACCATCATATGTACTTCCTTCTGTAGTAGTCCCATCATCAGTATGTTGTAGAGTCTAAAGAATTCATCGATATTCAGGTCGATTGGTTTTGTTCCCCCTTACATCAAACCCCTAAATTCGATTCACATACACCTTGTGGCCATTACATTAACACATAATTTTTGGTCAAGGGGGAATACCTTCCAGACAATTTCAAAGGGAAAATCCTTCCTAACCATGTCAATGCTCTTTACCTCAAGAAATGCTACCCATGGCATCTCCCATTGACATGCGTGTTTTATTTTTGACATGATTTTATGTAGCTTGAATTATCATATCATTTGTTTTCTTGTGGCACCTTTCATATGGATCCATCATCCACACCATATATCAGTGGTGTCGACAATGCAAGACGCTTCTCCCAAAATCTAGCCTCAGCAAATTGGGCCATTTTTACCCCCTTGCATTCCTTAGTCCTCTCCAATGGCGTATGCATTGGATCTTCCACCAATAACAAGGCCAAATGTGATGTAGTGATAGGTTTGCTCGTTAATACCCTTGATCTTCGCATCCTTCATCTTCATGTTCGTTGGTATTAATTTTTTCTTGTCATGTAATTGAATGGTGTGTGTTGTGTGAATAACCATGTCATTTTTAGAAGATATTTATGAGTCAAGTTCTTAGTGCGTGAATTTGAAACAATTACATTAGATCATGTACCTAGAGCCGAAAATCACTATGTAGATAGCATTGCAAACAATATTCTAGATTGGCACTTATCACATGCATTTAACACAAGAAAATCATAAAAAAAATGGAAAACCATATACTCATTATATATAAAAATATGCATATCCATATTAATTATCGAAAAAAAAATATTGTTTGGAGTCCACTACTCTAAATCATTCGACAAACCCATATCATGTTACAAAAATAAAAACTGGGGGCAACACATTCCCTTACATCTAATCACTATTTGTAGGGTCACGAGCCAATGGTTTTGCTCCACTAGCTTGCAGATCCGAAACTGCTTGCCTGGCCATCGCCATGCATTGCATGAACCCTCGCCACTCATAGGGTAGCCCTATACATCCCTCAATGTACTGGTCCTCAAGATCATGAAATCTGTGCTCTAATACACTGGTTAGCATAAACTCACACTTGTGTCGCACATTCTCTAGTAGAGCCTCATAGGTATGTCTTTGGTCTCCTCCCACTCCTCTAGACTCTGCAGCCCCAGGTGCAACAAGTCATCCAATATAACATGTTGGATTCACTGGTGCTATATCTACATACCAAAATTAACGAATCATTACCACATACATATTATAAAAAATTTACATGAACCATAATATATAACAACTTTCAGTTACCATCTCATCCCCATGCTCAACCTGACAAAAGTGGTAAGTCAGGGTCCCCCTGAAAGTTCATACCACTCTATGGATAGTTATATATGTACAATGGAATCTAATCTCAATGTGTGAAGAAATAGAGTCGGAACACCCGTCCCAATCCCCCGCCTCCTCCTCTCTGCAGTAGCAGCGCCAAGCGCCACATCCTAGGTTCCCGTGGGCCCCCATCCTAAGTCGATGCATGAGGCTGAAGTGTGGTGATATTATTGAAGAATACTGAGCATAACACTGTACAAAAATCACAGTCATGGTTCACTCATTGCTTGCACAATGAAAATTGTCATTTCACTGATGAAAACAACATCTGGGCCCAACCATAGTAGGTCCCACTCAGAACACTCTCTACCAAAATCATCTGCCCCTTAGTGATGTGATCAAACGCCTAGTTGTCCAGGATCCACAATAATGTTGCGATGAAAACCCATGTCTCTAGGCTCTCTATATCACCAATTGGAATGGTAGTGCCCTTAGCATGAGCATCCAGTATACAGTGGCACTCCACGAACTCTGATATGTTAAGCCCTCATGGTAATACTAGATGTATAGTTCCCACCATCCATAGTTGTGAGAGTCCATTCAAGAAGTAGATGTCGTGTATGGTCAACTTGATCCTATGCCCTGGCACCATAAAGATGTCCTAGTCTGGATCCAAATAGCTGACTATCCTCGATAGTAAGGGCTTAACTTCCCTCATTATTGGGTTCTCAACCAACTTTAGAACCCCATAACACACAATTTATCATCGTACCACCTAATCCCCCTGGATCTCGGAATGAATCGCATCCAAATCCCTCTCTTGCCAGTTGATTCTCAACTCTGCCATACCTACACAAAATAATTCTGTTTGTTAGCTCAGATAAGTTACACTGCATCATAAACCATCAAGTTTGGGTCCAAACAACAAAAATCCCAACTTCTGGCCAACTCGCACTTTTCAGCCTCTGTAGTTGCGAGCTCCTTGTTTTCCCATCTAGAAACTATCAGCCAAGTCGTACTACAAGAACAAGAAGGTGAAAGTCGACCGTGAGGAAGTGTAGAAGTTTTTCCCTGAGCTCTGGGCACCTAATATAAAAAAATGAACCGCTAAAAATAAAGATCAATGTTAGGCCATCTACCCGCATGCAATATTCCCAATTAGCTTTCAGCTAGTTGGAATATTAAATTTTGTTTTTTCTTCTTAGTTTGAAGAATAAGAGGGTAGGGAGACCCATAAATCTCCTTAGTAGGAAAAAATCACTCCTAAATGTGAACGGGGGTCATCAAAGTAGTTGATTAAAGCAACCTTATGAGTGAATAAGGGATGAAGCATGTGGAATGGTTCAACTTTTACCAAATAAACAACGTTGGTATGGAGGGAGTGGACATTCAATGATAGACAACACAATTTTGGAGGGATATTCCTTGCATGGAAGTAGTGGATTTAATGAGTGGGGCCCAAGGTGAGAAGGCTCAAAAATCATATAAGGAAGGGGATTGAAACCATGGAAAGCATGTTTTGATTATTATTTTGATTATGGTATATTATGACATGTTGCTCTCTTCATCTATTTAGTGGAGACTACAGTGTTTTTTAGCACAAGGGTGTTCCCGAGCAAGAATCCCACCCTCATCCTTAGGGGACTTCGAGTGCCCACTTAGGAGAGGTTATATGGCTATATTTCCACACTTCGGCATCATTCTGAGATACAAATTTCTTCTACAATACAATTTTTGTTTAGATTTGTGTTGTGTTGCAGGGTGCAATAGTGGAGGGTTTGATAGGGTCATTTCTGAGCTTGACTTCGGTGGAGGAATAATTATTTACATTGTGAGGTCAGTGAGGAAGATCTTTGGGCTTCATTTCATATTTTGGCACCATGCCAAGTCACCATCATCCCCTACAGTGCAGTTTTAGTATTAGACTGCGTTATTTTATTGAGCAGTTGCAAGGGAGATTTCAGTTCCTCATTTGGGGTGTTTTATTTTCAGTGAAGGGATCAAAATTTCACTTGAAGGGTCTATTGGAGTAGTTTCATTCAGTTTTAAATTAGTTTCAGCCACCTCCTTATATATGTGTCAGTTGCAGAGATTCTTCATCCCTAGATTTTTAGATCACTACTCCATATTTTGTATATTTCCAAAAACCCTTTCAGGGTTGTCTACGAAAAGTGTTTGGGAGCATAGATATCCATTTTCAGAATTGTTTGAGAATTGTACTATCAGATCCATTTATTTATATTTTCTAGCTGCAATGTTATTCACTAAAACTACGTTGTAGTAGATATAGTATTTTGTGTAGCATTTGTATTACATGATTTGGTGCTTTTAGGCATTGGAGGCTTGTCTTGCCTAGCTTGAGGGACTTGATCCCCAAGATATTGCACTCATTTTTTGTTGTTATACTTAATACCAGGGATCAATATTTGTATCATATGTGATGTATTGATATTTACTATTTTTTTCCACTTTTATGTGTTATATTCCCGCTTTCATAATTTTGGGATATTACAGTGGTATTAGAGCATAATCTTGGCTCAACCCGTGCATTTTCAACAAATATGTCATCAGAAGAGGGAGATCCTCTCATAGACAGAGAGAAAAGGTATCTCAAGAGAAGAAACCAGAGATATGATTATACATATGGTAAAGAATACAAGGGAAAAACTTCCATATCAGGAGAGGAGGATGACAAGGAGTTCCTTAAGCTTCTTCTTCAAACCATGAAAGATATTGAAAGATAAATCAAGGAGATGAGGATGGATAGACACAAAGAATCCCCTAAAGGGTTTCTACATGGAGAAGGATCTTGTATTTCACATCACTGGAATTATCAACCAATGAAGTAGTAGATTTCCCAATGCTCTACTATGCCTACACTTTTAGTAGTGGGAAATGGAGGGTTTCAAGAACAAGAAACTCTTGAAGACTACTTTCTTGATTATGAGTCTCAATCTCAGAGATTCAAAGATCATATGATCTTCCAAGAGTTTTGTGAGATCAAGTACAATAGGAGACCCTTACATCACAATAGAGGTGGAGGATTCATTCAGAACAGTGATCTTCACTTGACTATGGGAAGATTCTTCTTACCCACTTTTGATGAGTTGTCCAAATCAACTGCCAAATCATGGGTAGAGAAGTTAGACATATACTTCCAGTTGAACCAAGTACCAGAGATGGAAGCCATCAAAATAAAAATGTTGGATGTTGAGAGTGAGGCACATGATTGGTGGTTTCATGGTCTTTCTACATTAGGGCATGCGAATGTGACTGCATATTCAGAGTTGACCATGAGGTTGGTGGAGAATTTTCATCGAAGAGACCCAGAGGCACCTTTCATTGAGCTACATAAGCTCAAACAATCAGGTAATATAGAAACTTAAATTTTTGAATTTCTAAAACTTTTTGTTATGGTTCCTGATTTATCTGCATCTAGGAGGGTGTATATGTTTATTGATGGGCTAGAAGAACCTCTACATGGGTTGGTTAAGTCAACCAAACCAACTACCATTCAATATGCTGTTGAAAAGGCTAGAGATCTAGAACATTCTTTGCCAAGAGAAAAGGCACCATTTCAGCAAAAGCCCACTTTTCCAGCAAAGGAAAATATGTGAAGGCTCCTCCTTCAAAGAAGAGCAAAAAAAAAGTACCTCGTAGTGATAATTTCCAAAGGGACTTGAGGAGAAGGAAGATTTTCTTCACATGCCAAGAATCATGGGTACTAGGAAATAGATGTGCAACAAGGAAGGCACACTCTATAGAGGTATTTTCTGATGAAGAAGAAGAAGAAGAAGAGGAACTAGAAGGAGGTCACAATGCTGGGATAGCAGGAGAGGATCCACCACCACCAGGAGGTGGGAATGGAGCATTTTCTCCTATTGGAGGGGCCCTTGCATAATTGAGAGGAGTACCCAAGTACTTAACCTTGAGAGTTTGAGGTTGCATTTAGGATTAGAGGGTATCAGTGCTGATTGACAGTGGGGCTACCCACAATTTTATTCATGCCCAATTAGTGCAGAGGAGGGAAATACCCATTGATGATTTTAAGGGATTTTCAGTTTTGGTCCCAAGAGATAGAAATATGCAGTGAATGCATTATGTTCCATCTTTATCTGTCACCATGGGGACATATACCTTGACTGATCACTTATTTTTGGTAGACATACCTAACACCAATGTGATGTAGTGCATTATGTTCCATATTTATCTGTCACCATGGGGAAATATACCTTGACTGATCACTTATTTTTGGTAGACATACCTGACACCAATGTGATGTTGGGTGTGTAGTGGTTCACTACTTTGGGGAATTTCACCACAGATTGGGAGACCTTACAGAATTGAAGTGGATAGATAGAAAGAGTGGCAAGCATCAGATGATTAGGGTAATGCACACTTATCTCTCTCAGAAAATTTCCACACAGGAAAATAAAGCTAGATTTGTGCAGTGGTAGCAAGGAACTAATAGTCCAATCAGTCATGCAGATGAATTTAGACCATGACACATTACCGTTTAGAGGCATTCCATTAGGGAGGCCACCAGATCATGAGTTGATGAGAGATGTATCACAACAGGTTGCACCACTCATAGATCCAGGGGGTGTGAGAACCTTGGTAGGACGGTACAATGAAGGGAGTCTTGGGTAGGCTCAAGGAGGAGGGATACATTCTCCCAATATCAGTATTATTCACTCTCACCAAACATATTGCACTGAGAGAAGATGTTTCAGGGATGGATGATGGCACCATCATGGTGCAAGGAGACCACTCCATGGATTTGGAGAATCAAAAGATACTTCCACATAGGGAGGAGTCTTCCACATTTGGCAGAGGATGGTGGCCACTCACGCATACATTTTCCAAACTCATAATGTTTTAGATGGTTTATAGCTTCCCATAGAAGGCTATACTCCAAACACTTCAACCTTTACTTGAGCATGAACACCTATAGGAGGAGCATCAGAGGCAGGATAAAAACATCCCGTTATATGACTTTGGCATGGGAGATTTAAAAGAAGAGGGAAGCCACATGAAAGGTGCTTTACATGGTAGATTAGCAACACTGTCATTATGGAGTATAGATCCTTATCGGAGATCCCAGTTGTTGGTGGAATACTCCAAGGATCTATTTTCATGCAGGACATTTGATGGTCAGTTATCATATGAGATATATTCAGTGACAGATGGGGTCATCTATTATCATAGTAGCATCTTCTTGACTAGAGCCTCCAAGCTCAAGGAGAAGCTAGTACATGCAACATATGAGGATTTTCTCTCCAACCACACTGATTTCATGATGGCATATCATACTATCATGGAGGGATTCACTTGGGAAGGCTTCAAAGAGGATATACATTAACATATTAGAAGATGAATGGATTTTTTGGAGATTGAGGAAAGAAATAACTCTTTGGAAGAGTTATCACAACCACTTCCTTTCTCATTAAGAAGTAGAGGAGGCCCATCTATGAGCCACTTCACTAGCTTGATCAAAGTACATGGTAAGGGATATATTTCTGTGCATCATGATTCACTCACTATGTATTTGTATTCCCTTTCCATCCATGTACAATTTATTACTCCTAAAGGGGGAACTATTTCTTATATAATTCCTAGTCTACTTGGGGCCATAAGGAGTGATGAGGATGGCCACTCCCTAGGAGATTTTGGGGAAATTATATCTTATTCAGGGTGTGCTCCATTGACACCACACATCATTCACCTTCTCCAAGCATGTGAGTTGATTAGGGTAGAAAGAAAGTGGTTGAGAAACCACTTATCATATCATATTCTTAGGCTGTTAGGAGACATACTGTGCTGGTTCGACTTGTGGGACTATGATCCTCCTCCGATATTTCATATGGAAGCTTATGTGTCTTTGATTTTGATCCCATGTGTTGATGATGTTCTTATCATTGTTGTGGGCATGATTGGAGGAATGAAACATGGATTGGATTTGCCCATGGGGAATGATATTCTCCACATTTATTATGCTTCATGCTTAAGGGAGAACATTGGGCAACCCATGATTGCTACATTAGAAATCTTGTTTCCTTATGGGATGAGCCTTTTGGTTAACTTGAGCACTTGGGAGATGCATCTCATGAGCACTTGGGAGGAGAATTTCATGGATGGATTGGTTGGGGGACACTTGGTTCATGAGGAGAGATTATCACATGGAGCTGTCACAAGGGAAGGAGGAGAAGAGTTGTAGCACTCACCTTTACAGTTTCTTCATGACAAGCAACATTTGGGAGGAGAGGACTGTAATATTCCCAATTAGATTTTAGCTAGTTGGAATATTAAATTTTGTTTTTGATTCCTAGTTAGAAGAATAAGAGGGTAGGGACACCCATAAATCTCCTTAGTAGGAATAAAACCACTCCTAAATGTGAATGGGGGTCATAAAAGTAGCTGGATAAAGCACCCTTATGTGTGAATAGGGGATGAAGCATGTGGAATGGGTTAAATTTGACCAAATCAACAATGTTGGTATGGAGCGAGTCAACATTCAATGAGAGACAATGCAGTTTTGGAGGGAGATTCCTTGAACGGAAGTAGTGGCTTTAATGAGTGGGGCCCAAGGTGAGAAGGCTCACAAAGCATATAATGAAGGGGATGGCAGCCATGGAAAACATGTTTTAATTATTATTTTTATTATTTTTTGTTATGACTTGTTGCTCTCTTTAGCTGTTGAGCGAATACTGCAGTGTTGTTTAGAAGAAGGGTGTTCTCAAGCGGGAAACCCACCCTCATCCTCAGGGGAATTCGAATTCCCACTCAAGAGAGGTTACTAGGCTATATTTCCACATTCTGATATTAGGCCAACCTACAACTTTCTTTTACACTGCAATTTTTATTTAGAGTTGTGTTGTGTTGTAGGGCGTAGCAGTGGAGGGTTTGATACGGCCATTTCTGAGCTTTTCTTGAATGGAGGAAATATTATTTCCATTGGGAGGTCAACAAGGAAGGTATTTGGGCTTAATTTCATATTTTGGCACCAGGAAATGTCACCATCATCCCCTACAGTGCGGTTTCAGTCTTAGACTTCGTCATTTTATTGAGCAGTTGCAGGGGAGATTTCAGTGCCTCATTTGGGGTGTTTTATTTTTAGTGAAGGGATCATTCTTTCAATTGAAGGGTCTATTGGAGGAGTTCCATTCAGTTTTAAATCAATTTAAACCACTTCCTTCTATGTGCTTTATTTGCAGTTATTCTTCAGCACTAGGGCTTTAGGTGAATAATCCATTTTTTGTATATTTCTAGAAACCATTTATGGATTGTCTAGGAAAAGTGTTTGGGAGCATAGATCTCCATTTTTAGCATTGTTTAAGAATTGTATTATCAGATCCATTTAATTATATTTTCCATTTGTAGTGTTATTCAATAAAAATACATTGTATTGGGTTCAATATTTTGTGTAGCAATTGTATTACATTATTTGGTGATTTTAGGCATTGGAGGCTTATCTTTCCTAGCTTGAGGGACTAGATCCCCAAGATATTGTACTCATTTGTTGTTGTTATACATAAAACTATGGATCTATCTTTGGCTCATATGTGATGTATTTATATTTACCCTTGTTTTACACTTTTATGAGCTATATTGTTGCTCTCCCAATTTTGGGATATTAAACTACAACTGACGGATGTTGATTCCAATTGTCGATTTGTCTGCTACAATTGCTGAAATGTTTAGGTACTTCTCCTCATCTCCAAATAAACCACAAATCCATGAGAAACTGAATCAAATTGGAGGGAAATCATCTTATTAGAATAAAAACCCTAAATTTTCTTTCACCAATTACGACCAAATCATAGCTCGATTTCATGAACCATCAACACCATTGGAAAGCCCTTTCCAAGAACAATATTGGGTATCATTTTGTTTTCGATAACTTGACACTTCACTAGGAAGCCATTTTTCCAAGAAGGGTCACTTTTCCGACTCTTAAAATTGGATTTCTTCACTTGTGTTTCTTTTCCTTAGGGCACCACTTTTCCTTCATACTTGTCAATGCGTGTGTTTATTTTCATCATGAGCAACCATATTTTGCTCAATTTTTCATGGTCCCCACCAGGCCTATTATGTGTGGAATCATCATCAAGTCACCGTTGT
Source organism: Pinus albicaulis (assembly GCA_034641835.2). Classification (NCBI taxonomy): domain Eukaryota; kingdom Viridiplantae; phylum Streptophyta; class Pinopsida; order Pinales; family Pinaceae; genus Pinus; species Pinus albicaulis. The sequence goes on from CM076584.1 coordinate 1,472,908,120, forward strand.
TCAGAGCATCCGAGTTGAGTCACAATGAAATTAATGGAGTTTTTCCCGAGTCACTTTGCCTCCTGTTACAGTATTACATCCATTTTTTCTTTGTCCCTCACTTGTGTTTCCCATTTTTTCCTCCAGTCATACTGTCCCCCATCACCTCCAGAGTCAATTCAGTCACTGCCAGGTTTTCCATGATTTTTATACTTTGAGAAGGGAAGTCGTTCATGCGCTACTTAGCATCCCCTCTTCCATCATCATCCTTAGTGTTAGTTCATCAGTCACTTTACTATGATTCCTCGTGCCATAGTTGAGGATTCTTGATTGCCTCACCTATGGAAAACCTCCTTTTGTTGACATCATCAGATTCATTCCAGAAGATAGGTCTAGTGGGTGATGTACCTTGGTTATAACTTCCATTCTTGTTCAATGCCTCGAATTAGGGAAAGGGACTCCTCATTTATTTTTGACTTGATTTTTTCTTATCTACTCAGCTTCAGCTCATTATTGCATGATTGAGATTCATACACTTAATGGTTCACTGATCTAGTAGATCGTCCCAGTGATTCCAAGGTGTGTGTGAGATGTTTTAGACCTCATGAGTGGTTGGCCCCTTAGGTAGCCCCCCACATTTCGAGATCACCTTAGATTATGCTAAAACCTCACATGTAACTTAAAAGATTTGATGGGTTTGGTGCTAGCTGCTTGCAGCGCCCAAGAATGCAGGCGCCATTAAAATTATCAATTCATATTTTCAGAGCCCTTTCCTGTTTATCAAGGCTTCTTTGGTTCTTATTATGTCTCATGTACTAATATATTATTGTATTCAGTCATGGCTCATGTTTTTCCAGGAGAATTATGTATGTGGATCCATTATATTTTTGTCTCACCCATTTTATGACAGCACGTCATGTACCATTTATCATGTACTTTATTGCTCACTTTTATTTTTTTTGGTGCACCATTATTCTTTATACTTTTTCATCTTGGTGGGCATACGCATGCCTCCCCCACCTCACTAAGAACACGTACCCAAACATTAAAGGAGGCTTATATGAATTGTAGGTATCACCCCATCGGTTATTTTCCTCCCTCGCTTCACTCCTTCTATATATATATATATATATATATATATATATATATATATATATATATATATATATATATATCTTTCTGACTCCCCTTCAGTGTCTATTGATTGTTTTCTAACAACGTACTTCGTTCATATGATTAGCTCCTAATGCTCGCATGTTGGGGGGAAATCTATTACATCAAAATTTGGTCATCTAACTATGTTTAATTAGATGGATGGAAGTATGCCATGTAAGACCAATTTTACCATAGTAAAATTGCTTTCACTATAATAAATGATTTAATAAACCACATTTTATTAAGTTATTTCTAGTTAAAACAAGAAACCACTTGAGGAATAATTTAATAAATCCTTAATTTTTTTATCTTCCTATAGGAATAATTAGTTAAACAATTGTTTAAATAATATTCTTGGTCATATTTAACCCAAATTATGATAAATAATTAGATAAATCATTATTTATCTTATTTTTCTCTAGGAATAACTGATTAAGTCATTATTTGGTTATTATTCCTTGTTAATTTTGACTAAATCACCTAGAAATAATTAAATAAATCATTATTTGTTAATTATTCGTAACGAAATTCTTGAAATGATAAATAAATAAATGTATTTAACCAATTTAAATACCTTTTCCCTCCAACAAAATATAATAAAATATTTCATGGGGTTAGATCTAGATCTTGGTTAATAATATTTTATTATGCGCCATTATCGAGGATAACTCAATATTATGTTATAAATAGGAGGGTTTTCAATTCATTCTTCACTTTGATCATTTTAATTTTCATTCTTTGGTCATTCTCATTGTTTATACTACTTTATTTTTTTCTTGAGCTTCCATAGAGTTCATCACATTTTGGGTTTTCTACACCATTTAGAGAGATAAACTTATAGATCTGAAGCATTGAGGACAACCAAGAAACCATCCCATTGAGGGGGACTTGTAACATTATTATTTGTTCCCTTCCTTGGTGTTATAATATATTCAAAATTCTTTATAACTTGTCTTACCTGTTTCATGCATGGAGAAATTCTTATTTATTTTCACTGTTTAACTACTTTTACTACATAGATCTAGTTTTTTGCAGCATTTGTTTTAACTATCGATTGTAGATTTAAGGAAGTTAAGAAACCATCTTTGTTGTTAGGGTTGTTTTTCACACACAGTTAGTGAGATAGTTTCATACACTTGCGCTAATAATCTACGCTAACAGGTTTGCTATGCCAACAAGGCACCATAGAAAAGTAAATTCAAGTCTGATTTATCGATCCCTATCTTTTGCTGAAGCATCATATTAAGAAATTTGTTGATAGCTTCAACTTATCCGCTATCTTGAGGATAATGGGGAGTGAATTTTCATGTGAAATTCCCAATTTGGTAGTTAATTCAGTCATCATATGATTCTGAAAATTCTTCCTGTGATCTGTAACTATCACTTGTGGAACACCAAAACTAGTGATCACATGGTAAAAGAAAAAATATGTAGTTATTTCTCCTGTATTATTGACTGTAGGCATCGCTTCGGCCCACTTAGTAAATTAGTCAACAACGACAGTGATATAACCATTCCCTTGGGTGAATGAGGGTTACATGTCATGAAGTCGATACCCCATTTTGTAAAGGGACCAATGGTGGCAATGTGATGCAGTGGAGAAGTCAGAGCACATAATTTGTGATCATATATCTGGCATGGATGAAACTTCTAGACTGCAAGGATACAATCGCGAAAAATGGTGGGAGAGAAATTACCAGCGGGTAATATATTTTGTGTGGTACTATAACCTAATAAAGGTCTGCCACATGCCTCTAAAAGTAAATCATTAAGAAATTTCTTGGCCTCCTTGATGATGAGGCACCTCCATAAAATCGTATCGATACCACAATAGTAAAGTGTATTGTATCGATAGGGATTTGTACTGAACACATCTCTTCTAAGAGTGAGAGGTATTAGGTGAAAAATTTTGGGTCTGGAAATAAATGAGGAAATATCCATAGCACGGGTCAGATGACTATATGGGAAGCAATGACTCGTAAGTGATGGAATATTCAGATGTAGATTCCTCATCAAGGGAGGGAAGATTGCACATTAGTTCGATGAAAATTAGGGATTTATTTGGCTTGGATTTGAATAATTACAGGTCAAACTCTTGAATAATAACTATCCATTTTGAGTACTTCCCCCTATCAATTCATGTGACATTATATATGTCATCAAGTTACAATATGAAAATACGGTAGTTCTTCAAAGCAAGATGTAATGGTGAAATCTACGACTTGAATGGCTGCCAAAGCCAACTTTTTGACATGAGTATATCGGATCTCGGTACATTTGAGGATATGAATGGGATAGTAAATGGGATTTTTAGTCCCAATGTTCTCTTCTAGGACCAACACCATAGTTATAGTAGTGATGGTGACAATGAGATACATGAAATAGTCACATTGATAGTCAAGGGGATATAAAAGAGATACTTGAACAAGTACATCTTTCAAGGCATCAAATTCTTTCTGTGCAGCATTATACCAATGGAAGGGAATACCTATTTCAGTAAGTGAGTAAATCCTTTCGTTAGCTCAGCGTAATTAGGGACGAATCTCCTCAAGAATTTGGCTTTCCCTTGGATTATTTATAACCGAACTAAGGAAGAGGGCACATGCAAATCAACAATTTCCTAGAATTTGCGAGGGTCAATATGAATTCCTTGTTTGGAAATAAAGAAACCAAGGATTTGACCAGAACTAGAATAGAACAGACATTTTTGCAGGCTAATTCAAATTTTATAGTGTTTATAATGAATAAATGGCTCGTAAATGCAGAGGGTGATCAGCCTGATGCTTGGAATGAGTAGGAAGATCATCCAAATATGGCTGCATGATATTTTTAATATCATGACTAGCATACTACATCGCACGTCAAAATGTGGCCCTTGCATTCTTGGGACTAAATGGGAGTTTTTTATAAGAAAACGTACCCTAGGGAAAAGTAAATGATGTTTTGGGTCGGTCTGCTGGGAGAATGTTGATTTAATTATAACTTGAGAATGCCTCCATAAATGAATATATTTTGCAACCAATGCAATCATCAATAATATGGTCAATAAATGGGGTCGGATAGTTGTCTTTTAGTGAAGCTGGATTAAGATATTGATAATCGACACATACACAAATCATGCACTATTTCTTCACAAAAAATACTACTTTTAAAACTTGATCAGTTAAAGGAATGTGCTAGATCAAACTAGCTCGAAGAAGGTTTTGAACTTCAGCTTTATCCTGACAACCTTCTTAGGATGGACCAAACAAAGGTATTGCTAGATGTGTTTGGCATCAGGATACATTTTAATTTTGTGCACCACTAAGTTTGGATCAATACATGGCATTTCTTCATACGTCCATGAAAAGAAATATCTAAACTCACAAAAATGGCTCAGTAGGTCTCGAGATTAGATGAAGAACAAGATTCTTTGATGCAAGTATTTTTTACTATTCCTCGTTTGATCAAAATATAGAGAGTATTGGTTTCTTCGATATTTGAGAGGTTCATTTAGATTCAATCTCATGAATGGAAATTAAATTAATAGAGGGTTCAGTTAAATTACGTAAGAAAAATCCACCTAGATTATCTTCTATTGAATTAGGAAGGGAGGAATGATGGTAATTATCGTTCCACGACACATCTTCTAACATACTGATCTCCATGATGCTTTCATCGATTGAGAATATGTGTGAGGAAGGATCAGAGGACATGCCATAATCCAGCGATCGATTTACCCAATTTATGAAAGAAAAAGTATGAGTTGCAAAAATCAAGTATATGGCTTCATAATCATGTTCAACGGGGCTAAGCAGCATCCGGTCACTAAAAACTTAGATGCCAGTTTCATCTAGTACAATCCATGGATCGGTCAGAATCGTAGAGGACGATATCATATTGATATAAGAAACCAAAGGTGGGGAGTTGGAAGGGGAAGGAAGAGGGAAGGGAAAAGTCCCCATGAGTGATGAATCCTTCAATAATACAACTTCATCATGCTGATAGGAATGTATGGATTCCCCTACGAGTAGGAAAATTTCAGTAACATTGGACTCAAAGGCAAATAATTTGAGTTCATCTATGGATACAATCTCACCTTTATCATAAAAGGCGATCATTAGGAAGTAATTCAAAACAATGGGAAACATATCATAAACCCATCTAATTCCCAATAGAATATTATAATCAAGATATTTTTCAATAAATTCTATTTCAATGGAGAGGATTTTTCCCCCAAGTTCCACTTAGAGGGAATTCAAAACCCCACAGGGTTTATAAGTCCTTCCATGAATGGCTCTTAATGTGGTGGTCAATTGGTTCAATTGAGATGATCCAGTCACCTTCCAACAAGAAACACACATGATGTAGGTCAAGGCTCCCTCATCCATAATAGAATGATGAATTTTTTTATCATGGATAGTGACCTGAATCATAAAATCCAACTGAGCTCGAAACATAGGAGTATATATTTCATGAGATAAAACCACTAGTTTGGAATCCTATGGGTACATACATCTGATGGCTGATAACAAGGCCTTATTTTGGGTGGGGAAGTTTTGAAACACCTCAAAAGTTGACACAACTTATGGATATTGAGATAAGTCATTAACAACATTGTAATTTTAGGTAGCTCTTGAATGAGGGTTGAAACAAAACTCATCGATAACACCCTTCACAGGATTCATAGTCAATTCTGGAGGCAAAATATAATCATATGAGGTCAGTGCAAAACTTGCAGGTTGATCAGTAGCCTAACCATTATCTGAATTCACATTACCATAGTCTTTCTTCTGAGTTTCCACAAAAACATCGGATCTCAGCTTTGAGGAGGAAAGCATCAAAACCGTGTTAGAGGAAGAAGAGTCTCAGATAACTATATGAGTCTCCTAATTGGGAAATAGGGTGTTGGACACACCAGGATAAGTGGATGATTTAAGACACCAATTCACTTCAGTATGGTGTGGATACCAACGTGTAAAGTGATCCTCATTGTGAAAGAAGCATGGGTATCAAGGCTTTCATTTCTCATCAGAAGACGATTTTTTTTTTTATCCTCTGGTGAGGAATGTTTATTTTTATTAACTTTAATTTTCTTCTTACTTCTATTTTTGTATTGATATTTTCCTTTATGAGATGAAATTTTATTTATCTCAAAGGTAGAAGCTACAGGAGGGTGGTATTGATGGTTTTTAAGAGGAGCGATGAGAGCTATACCAAATGGTTTACTCTCTGGCTATGAAATGGCTAAAGCAATAATTCCATCAGTGACATGATATTCTTTATTAGGTGGAAGAGGAAAATTGTTTGTAGATCACAAAGAATTTTGTATCTCATCATAGAGCGTGCTCAATTGGGTATAAACCAAATCTAGATATCAAGCATGAGAAATGACTTTCTATTCGATCACGAATACACCTTTGGCCACATATTTTATTATAGGAGCTAATAAAGACTTAACAAACCATTCCCACAAAAATCGATCAAGAAAAAAGGTATTGAATGATCAGTGACAATGCCTCCACTCATGAATGTGATATGAAATGTGAGTGGAATCAGATAGTTTGAAGTTATTCAATAATTCTGTTCCAGTTTTGTATCTGATGAGTAGCCCAAAATGTGTGAGGAATGTGCTGGTTAAAGTACCGAAATCATGAAATGATGCTCTAGGTAATTTAATGTGCAATTTAGTTGTGGTACCTATAAATGTTCACTAGAAAAGACAAAGTTGATTGGAATCATCATTGAGGGAGTTCGATGAACAAAATAGATGATGTGACATGACATGGGTTGACGGATCTTCTCTAGGATTTCCATTGAAATTTGGGATATCATATGGAAACTTGGTGGGAACAATAAACCACCATGGAAAATGAGTGACAGGGTCATTAGTAAGTCAAGTTAAGTCAGGTAATTCAAGGGTAGCCACAAAATACAACTGTTGATTAAATTTCAGAGGAGGATGACTTGGGTAAGAAGGAATATCCTAAGAAATGGGTACTTTCATTCCTCGATACATACAAGTGAGTTTGTCTCCCAACCTTAGGATGGAAATAAATCTACTTTAATGGTTGGAACTGGATTTTCTAGCCTTGAAAAGGTGAGTGATGAGGTTTATACTATTCTCTGATAGAGGTTTGGATTTCCACCTAGAATGTTGGGTTTGGTTGAGGCTGCACCAAATTTTGAAGAATTTGACCTATTGAATCTTGAGGAGCACTTTGCGCAAGCTATTGTGAATA